>JAODLC010000047.1:17154260-17168485 GCA_026781145.1 Hippopotamyrus pictus
GAAACGCAATTTCGTTCTACCATGCACTCTCAAACTGTGTGGTATGAATGACAATAAAGTTTACTTGACTTGATTATAGTAGTATGTAACAGTTGTACTGAAAGGCTTACTAGGGGATGGTAAGAATAATGATTATGCGCTAACAAGTTATGTGCACTTAGAACAGAAAACACTATATTGTATTATAACAGATGGGATGCTTCCTGGCGTGTGGGAGTAGCGCATCAGCAGAAGACGCTCTGGTATATGATGACTACAGGTAGGAATGATCCCCAGTAGCATTTTAAGCACACCTTGGTGCAATGAACTGGTGGCTAAATGTGATCCAGCATAGTGACCCCTGAAGCATAAGGGTAGAATTGTTCATAATATTGCCCAATTTTGCCAATATCCTCTTCTCTGATACTGCCTCCAGTGGGTCCAGGGCCAGTGCTGTGATGGGGCAGGCCTTCCCAATGAATTTGTTAAGGATCAGTGCTGTGATAGAGCAGGCCTTCCTGATGAGTTTGTTCAGGATCAGTCCTGTGACGGGGCAGGCCTTTCTTTTTTTGATCAACAATTTTTATAAAGAACAATACAATGAAATAGCAGGCATTTCAGAAAACTTTCCCACCTCATGCAGACAGCATGTATACATCATATATTGTAGTCCATTCATTTACAGTCTCTTTTCCAGTAAAGGATTTTAGATAAGATTTTAGGCATTCACAGTTTCCGGTCAAGCTCTGTTCAGTCTTGCAGTGGTGAGTTCTAGATTAACGATATTAGTAGGACTGTGGGCCCAAAAAGATTTCAGATTCATCCCAGGAGTAAACCAATGTTTTGTGATTGTTTGCTTTGCCACAGTAAATCCAGCGATTTTTACATTGAGTAATCTTTAAGTTGACATCCGATGTGTCATTAAGAAGACAAAGGGCAGGGTAAGGTACATAAGAAATCTATAATAAATCAAATAGACATGCGTTCACATTAGACCAAAATTTGGACACAACTGGACAGCCCCAAAACATATGTAAAAAGGTCCCTGGACAACTGTTATTGCATATCTGACAGTTACAAGTAGATTGCCGCCCCATCCGGAATCTACACTCAGTACCCCATAATGACAACACAAACACAAATGGAATTATAGAATTTCTTGCAAATTTATTAAAAAAGAAAAACTGAAATATCAAATGGGCGTAAGTATTCAGACCTTTGCTGTGACACTGATTTATTTAACTCAGGTGCCATCCATTTCTCTTGATCATCTTTGAGATGGTTTTACACGTTGAAACTCCGTGACCTGAACATCAGTTCCTCCCTGTGCAGCTGGATCCTGGACTTAAATTATGTAAATTAATTTACATAATTTTAGCATGACAAATGGTTGAAAATTGAGAGTGATCTGAATACCTTCTGAATGCACTGTAAAAGCATGCTGGTCACTACAGACTGATAAAACATAATTTAAACTTTTACGCCTTTCCATTTAAACCTGTAACATCCATCTATCTTCTAACAAGGTATTGTGGTCAAGGAGGTATCCACATCTTACTCCAAGAAGGTTTGAGGACGAGATGCCAGTTCATCACAGGGCACATAGAATCATACTGTACACTGTACATGTATCTACAGCTTAGGTCCTTGATGTTATTCAGCTGTAACAACTCGTAAAGTATATATTGACTTGTTCTGATGCCATTTTATGTATTTAAGTCGAGCGGAAATGTAAACGCTATTTAACTATAGCTGAATCTGTATAAATGAAAGCGAATCTGAGAATAACAGCTATGGTGTTGTGGTGCACAAATGTGTATTGCGACATTGTGGTTCAGCAAAGACACGAACCCACTTATTGCATCAGTGTTACTTACACGTAAAACTACATTAGAGTTTGTACATTAATACTAGGCGAAAAACACCGCATACATTCATCGTAAATAACCGACAATACAATATATCTCGTGTATTATCCTTGCCTGTATGTCGATGTGAATGTAAATAAAACGCCGAATAACAACTAGTACATTATTTAACCAGTTTCCTCCGGGATAATAAAGGTTTTCCGATTATGATTGTAAAATATATTTTTTATTGAAATCCAACAAGGTTCTTGTATTTTGTTTTTCTGTCTCTGTTACCTTTTGCATTTTAAAAAATTAAAATTAAAAAATTAAATCTGGGTTGTATTTCCGAAAGCACGCCAGTATCGAAGGTGGCGAAATTTGCCGGGAGTTGGGCGGGGCCAGGCCCCCGACTCCTCCCCCTTCGAGCGTAACGGTCGCGCTCGCGTCGCCACTTGACTGACAGACTGCAGAAGCGCGCGCTGGGGTGCGCGTGCGAAGCGGTGTCTCCAAGTGTGGTCCGTTAGCCCTCTCCCAGACGGACCGGTTCGGCCTCGCCGGGTGTCAATGGGTACCCCGTCACATGCATCCGCAGCTTAAGCGACAGCGCCCTCCGAGGTTAGTACGGCGTCTGCGAGCTCGCTGGCCGACCCCCGGGGTGGGTTCTGGTATAACGCGCTTTTTTTTACGGTACGACAGTGTACGCCTCTCCGAAGCCCAGTTGACCGTAGCGTCCTGCGCTATCCCTCCGCAATCCCGAGTCGCCCCTAGTACGACGGCCTAAGGGCTAGGGCTGCCATCGTATCCCGGTCCCGCCCAGATCCGGGGAGTGTCTCTGTCATGCTGGGGGCGTCTACGACCCATGAAAACCGGCAAGTTTGACAGAAAAGGGCGAGGAATAGTGTCACTCGGCGGATAGCTGTGATAGTAAGTCTGGGAGAGGGAGCCCGGTCAGGCAGCCCCTGCGTAGTGTCTTGTAAGCTTTATAACATGGTGATCCCATAAAACCTGTTTTGTAGAACAGCAGTCGGGTAATTCTTCTTTCTTTAATGTAAAGATGAGGGTAAAGTGGTCCTTTTGATTTTTATTAGCCTCTTAGCAGTAGCATTAGCTTGCGCTGGAGTCTTTTTCCGGGATTTTAGCTTGTTAGCTGCACTTAACGTTTCATTTCAGAAACACTAAACATGAATTAACCCTCGGTTATTTCAGTCAGAGCGAGTTTTACGACCGGGTGATGGGCTCTCTCTTGGAGAATAGGTGTCCCGTTGGCAGGTACTTCCTTTAGGCATCGCAAATGTGGGGGGCAGCGTCGTGTCCGTTGGTGGGCCGTCAGGATGTCACCGCTGGACAGGGTTAGGCGGCCCTGTCAGGGGTCGTTTAACTCTGAACATGGTTTCTTAATGCATACACATGGTAAACAAGAAGTTATGTATATACTTTATTTTATTATTTTATTTTCCTTATTTACTTACTTTTATGGGGAGTGCAATAACCTTAAGCACCCGGCCCATGCTTTCTGTTTGTACCGGGTTAAGCACGAGGCCTGCTCTGCCTATTTGTACAGCAGTGATTCCCAAACTTTTTCTGCTAGCCCCCCTCCCCTCCCCTCCCTTTTTGCTGATGATTTTTGTGCCTGCCCCCTAACCCACACACATTATAAAAGTAATGCAACATGTATTTTTTTAAACGTTGCCCACATTTTAATGAAAATTCTTCTGCATCTGTTTTGGTTAAAGCCAACTGCAGAAGTTAGAGAAGAAAAATCCTGAAAATAATGAATATTAACATTTCTATGTAGGAGGTCTATGTCTTGTTCTGTGGTCTTGTCACTGACTGGGGTGAGCCTGGTGTGTGTGCTGCAAATTCTCTAAAAGCAGGGCTTCTGTTTTGAGATCACTGCTTTGTCCTTGTGATAGGAATGTAAAGTCGCTAAATGACATCTCAGTTTGTTTGGTTTCAAAGTGTTGGAGGCTGATACTTTAAGACATGCAATGCACTGTGGTCTTTCAATCTCTAATCAACTATAGTACTCATAATGAAAGGAGAGATATACCTTGTCAAATTTTTGTATTTTTGCTTTTGGAGCTTTAATGCCAGTGGTAGTCAAAGTTTGCTCAGCATTTGGTGTAGGTTTTGTCGCAAAATTCCCTGTGTCTCTCAAGTTGACCTAACTAAACAACCAGGCTAGGCTACTGTGTGTGTTCAGACATCAGCAGGGAGGCTCTGCACGTCCCCCTCTTCCCTCCCCATGCTAAATTTCTGCCACCCCCAGTTTAGATAGATAGATAACTTTATTAATCCCTGGAGGGAAATTAAGTTGTCATAGCAAGCAGGTACATTTAACGTAACAATAAAATTACAAGACGATACAGTACAATAGCAGAATACGGAAAAAAAAAGGTAAAATAAAATAAAATGATAAAATACTGAATAGGATACTGCAATAGACAAAGTGCAAAAATGCAATTAAGTTTGGGAGTCTTGCACTTTGGGACCCTCTGCTGCAAAGCATTAAGCACCAGACATATGTGTTCTGTCTGATTTATTAGGGTAAAGCACCAGGTATCTGTTGTTCTCTATAGGGTTAAGCACCAGGCCCCTGTTCTGTCTGACCATACAGGGTCTAATAGAGGACCAGGCCCTTGTCCTCTATTGGGCTGTATAGGGTTAAGCACCGGGCCTCTGTGTATGAATCTATATGAAAACATTTGCAGAATCCCTGTCACTTATTTTCATTTGCCAGGGTGTGAAGTTTAATTTGGAAGCAATTTAACAAATCTCGGTTTTGAGTTCAAGGTTTGGTGCAATTTTGGTACAGGAGGGAAAACAGAATCTATTCTTAAGCTGTTTTTTATTAAGACTGCAAACAATTATAAACAGTTGTAAAGCAAACAAATTCTGATGTGTCTAAACAAGAGAATCTAAGATATGCTTATTTGCACATTATAAAAATGAATGATGCCCTGGATTCTATTTAATAGTAAGTTTTACTGTGCATCTGGTGGCGTGTTCTAAACTAAATCTCATTGTACTTACAATGACAGTAAAGCAGGGGTCTCAAACTCCAGTTCTGGAGGGCCAGAGCCCTACAGTTTTCGGTTCACCCTCGCTTAACACACCTGATTCAACTCCTTGTGCTAATTACCACACAGCTCTTGAGCTGAATCATTTGTGGTGAAAGGGGGAAAGAACTAAGCTACACAGGGCTCCGGCCCTCCAGGACTGGAGTTTGAGACGCCTGCAGTAAAGCATCTCTATCTTTAAAAAAAAAAATCAAAAATAAGACTGTATTATAATAATCATAATGATCCAAATCCTGTGTTTTCTACAACTGAGTATGGTTATGTAATGTTAGCAATAAACTCCCCAGTAGCCATATTTATTTTTTAGCCTGGTCTAAATTTCTTGGCAAAACCACCAAGACTAACTTGCAGCAGTTATTTCTGCCTTGCTCTGGTCATAAACACATTCGTAAGATGTCCTCTCAAATTACTTCATGGTTTCCTGCATCATATCCTAGTTCAGTAAACATAACAGCCAACAGACAGTCTTGGTCTTATCAGATACCGTCTCTCTTTAATGTTGATATAATTTATTGGGGAATCAAAATGTTCCCAAACTACAGATTTAAGAGATGTGGGAGGGTCTTCAAGCTCTCACTTGACCATTATGACTGAGACCAGCACTATTCATAACCAACTCACAGCCACAATTAGCATGTTTTCTGTATTGATGATCTACTTATAAATTTAAGTTCCGTCAGTCTCAAGAAATATATTGATTAATTTCATTGTGCATCTTGATCTGAAAATTCGACCCAATTGTGACGTTGGACAGTAGTTTACAATAACACAAATTGCAAGATCACAGTTAGATTTTTTTCAGTTTATACAATTAGTTTTTGTTCACTTAACCGTTTTTTATTTCCATTAGGTGCTTTTTATTCATGTGCTTTCTATCTGGCCTGATTTTCTTTTTTGGAACTTACGTTCTGGGTTTTGAAGTTTGTACTGTATGTAGCGGAGTTCCCATATTCATCCATTCCCTGTGTATTTGACATATTGCTCCAGGGTAGTAATTCCTCAGATGAAAATGAGAGAGTTCCTGCAGAATTTAAGGATTATTTTTTATAAGGATCTTCCTTGAGTATAAGCATCTTCATGTGCTTAGCTGAATTTTTAATGGGTTCATGTGACTTGCATCTGATATAATTATGCATTAAATAACTGCTTCCTTAAATAATCCACAATATCTACTCTTTTAAAAGATGCTGTGGTTGCTGAAATGTCCCTGTCTTGAATTCAGTGCTTATCACTTCCAGGATTTACCAAAACAGTCGCATGTGGCATGCTCCACTAACCAAATTTAATAAGGACAAATTACACACCAAATTAATACAGATTAACTTTTTTGGTGTCACCGTATGCATCTCATTAATATTTTAGGCATACTACTAATTTGCTTATCGAATTGTGGGCGAAAATAATGTCCGTATAGTACTAATAAGCCGGCGTCCATTATCTAAAGCCCTGCAGTAACATAATTTTATTTTTACAACAATAAACTGTAACTTAAACAGTCTTCTTGATTTTCTGGAGGAAAATTAATCGTTTAGATTAATTCACTTAAGATTAACCAGTAAAATAATCAATAGATTAATCCATAGAAAAATAGTCATTAGTGGCAGCCCTATTTTTGTTACTGTATTACAGTGAAGGTGTGTATTAGGGATGGGCCGATCCATGTTTTTTCATTTCCAATCTGATTCAGATACACAATTCCTGATACTAATACAGATTCTGATAAAAGAGCTCTTTTTACTTTATTTATTATTGATATTTTTAAACTGCGCAATACAGCCAAAGCCATTGACTCTCAAGGCATCCATTGCTTATTTCATATTTCTCATGTTGTCTTGCACAGAGTGCACTTTGTTTAGTGGGATTTTCCACTAAACACTTCCCCCACCTCTCAAAACTTTGTTTTTACAAAGATTGCAGATCACTTTGCTACTAGTTGCTGTTAAAAGCATAAAATAAATACAGATTGACTCCCTCTTATCTGATGTTCTTACACTCCCCCTGCTGCAAAGGGTATACATATGACGTCGCAGCAGATAGAAGTCACTGTGCTTACACCCGCTGAGAGGCAAAAAATTGAGCAGCAGCGTTAGCTTTCAGCTTGAGAGCCACAAAAAACATGTTTAAAACAGAAAAGAGCGGTTGTGCTATTGACAGTCCAAATAGATTTAACACGAAATAAGACCTATCTTTTTAGAGATTGCCAAAAAATCGATAAGTAAGTATTGGACATGAATCTGTCACCTATGACCGATACCCGATCTGTCAAATAGGTCTTGGTCGACGCCGGTCCTAATGTTGGATTGGTGCATCTCTAGTGTGCATGTGTGCACTCCTCATGTCCTGTGCTTCTTAGAATATGCTCCAAGTCTCTGCTTCACAGACTGTGATTAGAGCAGTCATGATTACTGTCATGATTTAACTTGATTACCCAATTTTTAAAAAGCATTGATTTAAAATTTATCTTGATTACTCAGCAATGTAGCAGATGGAAGATGGAACAAAGCAGATGAGGGTCCAAATAAAGAGCTGAAGCCTCATTTGTGTGGAAGCACTTCATATTAATAGTGAATGATACTGCAGTATCAGTATTGCAAAGCAGGACTTAAATATCACAACAGCATGATTGCAGTGCATCTACATCTTAAGAGAAGGCTTGAAGGACTCACCCAATAGTAATTATTTAATTTACTTTCTACAATTCATGTATGTCAGTATAATTGCTACTAAAGTGAAGATTAACCCCATCGATAAGCTGCATCATTTTACATAATATAGTAAATAATAACCGTATAATATTCATTATTTTATATGTGAATGGTATTGGTGAAAGATCACATTATGATATTTGAAGTTTTTGTGATATTTAGCAGCTGCAAATTAATTAATTATAGCCATTTAATTAGCGCAGCTTATTGATGGTCTCACCAGACTGACTATTGCGGTCTTTGCGATGTGACTGTTGCATGTACATAACATGCAATGGTGATATTAACATTGTACATGCCTATTATGGAGTGCAGCACTGTGGTGCAGTGGGTAGCACTGTTGCCTCACATTACAGACTCATGTAGAATTTGAATGTTCACCCTGTGTGTGCATGGATTTTCTGCAGATCCTTTGATGTCCTATCACTGTCCAAAAACATGCAACCTAAGTGAACCCTCGTAAATTTCCCAACAGTTCATAATTTGAACAACTGTGCTGGATACTGTCATAGTTTGCTCTGCCAGTTCACTCAGTTTGAATACATACTCTTAATTTCTCTTGCTGTTACAAGGCAACCCTTCCTGTCTGCTGAGAGGAACTGTGTCACAGAGGCACAGAAATATGTGCCAAAAATATCTAGCACCTGCTGCCTTTATTTCAGTACCGTTTACACAAGAGTCTGCAGGTGCTGAAACATAAAACTGTCAGTTTTTTTCTTTTCTTTTTGCTCTATGATGTGTTGGGCTCACATCTCATTTCCGCTTTGACAGCAAGTGGACTCTGGGCCTATGGTCTTGTAAAGGATGTTGTGTGATTTGTCTGTTTTGGCTGTTAATGCACATCCTTCCCACCCAGTGGAGCTGAGAATCTGAGTGATATTTTAACAGGGCTCTCCACTTGCCATTGGTGATATCTGCAATGATGGTTGTGTTTATTAACAAAAGCTGTGATGTATATTGTTTACATTTTTAACACATAACAGGCTAAAGTAATAGCAGCTGTAGTAGCAGTTGCAGTCCAGAACATGCTTGTGCTTCTGTGCTTTTGTGTATCTAAACCTTTTGAACATGGAAATAGGACCCTATGTGTAAACAGACAGTCTTTGTGTCTGACCTGTTCTGAGAACTGACTGAACCGATGGGACGTGCTTGGGGGGTGGTATAAAGGGAGGAGAAAGAACTGTGAAGACAACACCCAAGCCAACTGTGGTACAACTAATTGAACCACTATGGCATGTCTGTAAGAGGGAGGGGATCCAGGAAGGCGAATGAAACAGCTGTGTTTTCTTTTTGGAACTTTGTTTGGATGGGGGTAAGATGTCGGACATGACGGACAAAGAGTTTTTTTTTTTTTTTGAGCAAAGGCTAAAAAAATACATTTAGTATAATTTAGGAAGGGGCTGTTGTGAACATGCGTTTTGTAAAATGGGGAATGCATTTGCTTGTATCTGGGGCTCATTATAGTCGGATTGGGTTAGCTTGTTAGCCAGGGTTGCCAGTGAAGTTGGATGTGTGGAGGATTATTTCAGCGGATACAGAATGGGTGCTGTTTGTTCTGTGAGCTGAGTTGTGTGGCCAGCTTAGAAGTTAGCGTGGAGCTCCACAAAAGTGTCCCCCCACACATATACATGGCCTGTGGAATCAAAGCTATGAGGGGTTTGTTGTGCCCTATTTGGCCATCATAGCATGCATTTACACTCTATGCAGCTGTCAGCTTCCAGACCAGGTGGGCAGACCAGATTTTGTAATACAAACCAACCTCGACCCATTTGTTGAATCTTATGTTCAGAAATGCATGAACAACTGCAGCTATTAAACATCAATTTATGTAAATGTTTCAAATTTGTTTTAATATGAATGAAGTTATTGTGGTAAGAAAGTTTTGATTATTGTTCAAGTTAGAGAGGACACCAATCCAATACCCAATATTGGTATTGGGCCAATACTGGCAAAAAATCCTGGATCAAACATGGGGGGGGGACTGTTCCACCCCCCAATCATTTTTCAATCAGTGAGATGTTTAGCCTGGAAAATCGTGAAAAGGTTTGTAGCCTTAGCGTTGCATACTGTAAACAGAAGTGAGGGTCACGTGATGGCTAGTTGTTCAGCAATGTGTGTGTGTTGGAGCTGTCACGTCGACTGTGAGGAAATATAGTAACCCCTTCACATTTGCATGTTTAACATTGCCATTTTTGTGATTTGAATCACATAAAATCATGTAATATATAAATATCAGCAACGAAAATACAATATGCTTCATTTTACGCATATGTACAGTACCCTACTGTATTATGAATATTTGAATTATACACAGTTCAGTAATTTGCTTTGTAAAGTACTGTAATTTGAAAAGCATTTGAAACAGCTGTACTATATTTTGAGAGTCAATAAAATTCAGTAAATAGTGACGCTGTCCATTTTATTTTATGTTCATGTAATAAATATACACATGTCCATTAGGTAATCTGCCTGAAATATAAAGAATGATCATCCTCTTATAGTTATCAATATCACCCAGACAGACTTGATCAGTATAAGCGGTTTCTACTATATTTTTATGATTGATTTCTTTATTATATTTAATTTGGAAATATATTGCACATTTCAAAGTTTAAGAAAAAATTCTGTTATGTTTTGTGAAAGTTGTTGCTGAATAAAACAAAGAGTCAGTGAATGATGTTGACTGTGGATTTCTTTACAGTAGTGGCATAGCTTTTGAGCAACATGGCTATTATATTTGCCCATTCTTTGCATACTCTGCTGCAAGATTAAGACAGAATTTGCCATGTTAATTGAAATGTATTAATACAAATATTGATAATAGATAATAAAGGGAAAAAAGTATTGGATTGGTAGATACTCATAATTTTAATGTCGGTATCGGGATCGGACCAGATAATGATATTGTGCCAGCTGTACTGTTAGTCTGTACTAAGTCCCCTGTCCACTGAGTACTTCCTTGGTTTTTATTGCATTTGAACAAGCGGTGACATCACACAATAATGCATCATCCTTATGTTTCAAACTCTGTGTTGCCCAGTGCTTACAGCTGGATTTTTCAGCTGTTTGCCAGCAGTTTTATCTAGATCCTTCTTATACTGGAGATTGTATTTTTAGTAGGAAAGTGCTTGGCATGCTCTCCAGTTTCAGTGCCATACCAGAACATGTCATTTGCATTTAGACCCACCCTGTTCAACTGTACCTTCTGTTTCTAATACCCTGTCTTTACTACACCCCAGTCCTCTCTGCTCCATAATGCTGAGTCTACCTCAACCTTACTGTGACCCTCCCCCAACAGGAGTACCAGCTACTATCTAGGCACCCATGGCCAGATGTCTGATGAGACCAACTGTCATCTACAGATGGTGGTGCAGATAACACCCAGTCAGGCCGTATCTTCTTGCTGGTGTTCTGTTGAGCTTTGAGGACAACCTCCCAACATGCTGTGCTTCTATCATTCTCTCAAATATTGGTTGCCACTGTAATGGCGACAGTAACATTAGAACTGGTGGCTTGTCTATTTTAATGTTGGCTCGATATTTACAGATCAGCTTTCCTCAATGACACCCCTTACCAGTTCCGTTTTTGTTTCCTGGGCATAGTTGTGGTTCCCTTTTACTTTCCAGAAGTTTTAAGAAGTTGGTGCTGTTTGGCAGGTGTCATTTTTGATGGCAATGAACTACAGCTACAGTGTGTTTGTCCTTATTTATAATTTATGCTGGGTTAATTATAGCTTCAGAATCACTCAGATTTTTTCTTTTCATACATTAGCATTCTTTTTCATTAATTTACATTATGGAATTAAGGGTGATGTTCGTGAAAATGTTAATTCATAAAAGAATGAAGACCTTGTATTTGACTTTTTGCAACTTTTCAGCAGTAAAGGGATTGGAAAGAAAAATGCAATGGGTGTGGCAAATTGAGAACCAATGTGAAAAATGGCTTGCTACATGTTTGCATTTTACAAAACAAATTAAAGTGGAATTCCCTAAAGAATATCAAGGCAGTGGACATAGTTATCCATTTAGCTGTGTCACTCTTGCTTGGGAGGATGTATAAAGTTGTGTTTATTATGGGTTTGTTATTGTGCATGTGTAGCTGTGGGTTTGTGGTTGTGCAACTCTGGGTGGTGTCAGGAAAGATGCTTGTGAATATTAGTAGTATTACCACAATTTTTAACTTAACCATGGTTAATCTTTCAGAAAACTGTACTCATGGCAGCGTGTCTGTTTACTTTATTTAAATTGAGATGCTCCTGGAAAAGTCTCTGCTCGGGCAAGCTTATGTATGATAGCAAGTGCTAGATTTGTGCATGTCAGTCCCTTAACAAAATTGGGCTTTGTGCAGCTGAGCACTTATGTAACAAAAATGACCAACATAATTAAAGTAACCTAAGTTTAATACTTAAAAATTGATTTTTAACTGTAATAGTGATCTAAAAATTGCCACCAGAAAGAATTTCAATTTCTAACTCAAGCCCCCACCCCTAGTGTGGAGGGTGCACTTTTCAGAACATATCAGTTGTAGCAAATTACTGGGATGAATACACACATTAATACAGTGAATGTGTGGCATAGGCAAGCAGTTCAATTTATAAAACCCATTGTGTTGATTTGAATATTGAATTTGGAAAAGAAAACTGTACAATTATTGAATTAGGCTACTGCATTGGGTGAGAGCTGGTTGGGAACCTACAGAACATTCTGCTTCTTCCTCTAGTCCCCTTCCTGTCTCCTTCTCAGGTAGTAATTAAGGCTTTGTCTCTCCAGGGTCAAGCAGTGGCAGCCAGATATGTTCTTGTCCCCCCCGCTGACTTCTGCTCGAACTCCAGTGTTTGGGAGGCTGACTTTCTTTAGAAGGGCGGACGGAAGAACAGCTTGAACAATGCATTACTGTTTGAGCTGTGACGTGCAGAGACTCGACCATCCTGTCTGTACTTGTGTGTCTCCGCTTTTCATTTCTGTGTTGGGGGGTGTTGTAGGCCACACGGAGTGATAGAGAGAGGTTACAGCTGTTTTGTCTGCTCGCACACTAACTGCCACTGCCCAGCCTTGCCATTACTCCTTCTGGGTTTTAGTTCCTTCTGACATGTATATTTAGACATGGCCATATTTATTTGCAGTGCATGTATCTAAAAAATATGCATGCATGTGTACGGATATGGAGATATTTAAATACCTAGCTGGACTCCAGAGCAGCATGGGGTAATGGGGCAGGGGGACACCTTGCTCTGGTAACCTAAGCCCTCAGCAGTGTGGTCGCATGAGTGCTTTTTCGGAACTCTTCCACTCACCCCCATCCACAATGTCAGGAAAAAAATTTTCATTTTGGTTTGAATCACCAGGGCTCTCCCAGGTGTCTTTTTAAGTAGAATGAGGGAGGCATGAGGAGAAGGGCATGGCATCATCCTGCACTCAGCCAGTCCAGCCCTATGGAATTTATCTCCTGGTGGCATTTAGGACTTCGGCTGTGAGGGCTCAGACTCTCTGACTTATCATCAGAGAGGCTTGAATCATCACCTTTAAAAGGGCAGATAAGGTAACGGATACTGGTTACAGTACATGCAGGAAAAGTTAAGTAAACAAGCAGAGAGGATGTTCAGATGGTGTCTTCATCTTCCTGTACTCGTAGGCAGCTTGTATGTACCACAACATGATGCTAAACCAATTTTACGGAGACTATTGAGCACAATATCAGTTCAGTTTTTAATTTGCATGTCACGGGGAAGAAGAGCTGCAGCTCTGATTCCGTAGATCTGTCTTTTTGGTGTATGGTTTCTCTCCTCTTTCACCTGCTATTTTACCCTGAGTCTGGGAGACTTGAGAGACTCTGAGAAACATGTTCTGTGTGTGTGTGTGTGTGTGCGTGCGTGTCTAATCACACATTTTGCTGTATGGTAGCTTAGTGGATGAGAGTTTACACCCTTTCCGCAGAAGTGTTTGTGTGCGTGTGCTTGCACGTGCACCCATGTTTGCACATCCCTTTCCGGGAAAGGTTATGTGTGTGTGTGTGTGTGTGTGTGTGTGTGTGTGTGTGTGTGTGTTGTCAATGTATTGACAACATTGTGGGGACCAGATGTCCCCTCAGTTAGGTAAGGCCGGTTACCTTTCGGGGACATTTTTCTGGTCCCCACTAGTGCTGTCACATTTTTCAAAAATTAAGTTCAAACGAACTTCAAATGTCACAGAGTTTGTTCAGATGTATGTGGTGGCCCGAGCGAGAACACCATCAAAACCCATGGGGTAGGCCACAAAAGACAGGAGGACAGCAGGCGGGACTCCAAAAATACATTTCTTTTATTACAAAAAGCAATATTCCATGCCTCCTTCTTGAAGAACCCAACACACAAAAAGGGGGAAAATGGAGGAAGGAAAAAATAAAAGAGGGATGTATCTGCACACTTTACGACACCAAACTATGGGCAACCCTCTCCTTTTTTTATGCCTTAACCAAACCTCCCTATATAATTGTGTCCAGCACCATCACAACCGCAAAAGGGGGAGGGTGAGGAACACAGTTTACCAGACATTAAACTAGGGCTGCAACAACTAATCGATTTAATCGATTAAAATCGATTATTAAAATAGTTGCCAACTAATTTAATAATCGAT
>JAODLC010000047.1:17171775-17184629 GCA_026781145.1 Hippopotamyrus pictus
CGAAATCGAAATCGAATCGAAACCATAAAAATAAGAATCGAATCGAATCGCCGAATTGGTCACAATACCCAGCCCTAATGAGAATGCAAAAGTATTGCAAGGGATCGCAATAGTATTGAGAGGAAATGCAAAAGTACTGCCTGCGAACGTAAAAATATTGTGGGGGAACGCAAAAATTTTTCACATCTTTTTCAAATGATTATTCAAATATCGGTTAAAAAGTAATGTAAAGCTCAATTCTGTAAGAATCTGTGAATGCAATCAAAAATTAAAAATGCCAAAAGTCTTGTATTTTGTTTAGTTACTTATGGTTAAGGTTAAGGCTGGGCAGGGGTTACGGGTGTCATAGCTCGGATTAGGGTTTTTCCCACAGAAGTGAATGGAAAGTTCCCACAACAATATGAATACAAATGTGTGTGTTTGTGTGTATGTGTGTATGAGGTTGAGCAAGAGAAAGGGAAGACACAAGGCTGGTAATTTAAAAAAATACTTGTGGGTTAAGTGTCCAAAAAATAAATAAACCTCAACTGACAAGAAGAAGAAGTTGTTCATTTGATGCTTCAGCAAGTCACGGAAGATCATAATTAGTGAATGGTGGTAAAATTCTGGGCATTCTTGGTTGCATTCTTTGCATCAGGCATCCAGAGAGGTGAGGCCTTGCTGGTGGCCTCATCATCCTCTATGGAGTTCAGATATCACTGCTCACCTGCTTCTAAGGCCCAAATGAAATTTGAGCCTGGTCTTAAGACACAGTCTTGGGTCTAATAAAACCTTGTACCGTTTCAGTTTTTTTTTTGTAGTGACTCATTCTATTGGACTAGATGTTTGGTTTGGTTGCATCTCAAGTTCCTGAGTAAGTTGATATATCAGCCAAGACCACTGGAGAATAAGCTTCTCCACATACACTGGACCACATTGTACATGTTCTGTGTGTTTGTGTGGAGACCCTGGCAGATTCCATCAGTGTACTTGCTACCTCCTGCAGGGTACCCTGGGAATCTGGCTCCACTATCCTTTTCTAATTAACTCATTACTTTGATCTCTATTGCTGTTGACTTGAGTGTCTTGTTGCTCTTATTGTTCTCATTGTTGTCGTAGTATTAAGGTTTCTTTAGTGACTGTGCCTAACTAAATGCCTTAAGTAGGCAGACTCATACCTTTGTCCATTTGTATGTGGTGTGGGGGAATTGTGGTATTTGCTTTGGTTTCATTCTAGAATACCCCTTTGTCTTGTCTCCATCTACCCATTCATCCACCCATCTTTACTTATCTCCATCCACTCATCAAATGTTTCGCAAAACATCAGAAACAGAAGATACAGCTGGCGCTGGAGTTGAAAATAATGAGACACTGGGATTGTCAAAAAATCTATTATCAGGCACTATTCAATATTAAAAATTAATATCTGATTCGTACTCATTTTTACCATTATTGATACCAACAGTGCGGTTTTTGCTTCATTTGCCACACTTCACACAGCATCACTACAGCGCAGGCGCGCGTGCACGCACACTAAGGCTAAGGATGTCGATAAGCCTCAATGCAAACAGTGCTACAAAGTTGTGATGGCAAAGTCAAGTAGTACGTCAAACCTGGCGAAGCATCTTAAAGACCGACATCCTGGTCTTTAAGATTTCGCGAGATCAGTAAAGCTCGCATTCCAGCAAAACTGAGCTATTAAACACTTAGAAATGTTGACTTGGCCAGCGCACACCTTAACATTAGCCATTTATCTATAAGCAGTTAGCCAACAAACACGTTGTATGTTATCATTAAGGTAGCGGATAGGTGCAATGGCTAATAATAAAATAATATAATTAATGTGGGAACAATGCAAAAACATAAAACAAAAATATGTCCTGTAAAATGTGGTAAACGCCCAGTGATACTTTAAATAAAAAAATACCGTTATATACCGTGAAACCAGTATAACTTTAAAAAATACTGTGATATCAATTTTTGGTCATACCGCCCAGCTCTACACCCATCTTTACTTATCCAGTGCAGGGTTACTGGGGGCCTTTAGCCTGTCTCTGGTAGCATTGGGTGCAAAGCAGTAGATACCCTGGAGGGGATGCCAGTCCATCACAAGGCCTGTCTCGGTCTTTTAAGAAAATTGAGTAACATTTAAGCTTGCAAATGCTTTGTTCTCCAGATTCTACATTGTGATCTGGGCTGCTTTGATGTTTCTGGAACAGCTGCTTGTCCCTGGTCTGACTCAATCCACAAGAATTGAGTTTCATGCTTTTTGGATTTAACCCTGTGGAACATGGACTGGTTATATTCATAATATGGCCATTTCCCTGCATTGCATCTTCGTTGATCTACAGAGCTCCAGCCTTGCAGAGAGTCCTGAAAGTGGGCCCTTAGGGGAGCCTGCTGATCATCCTCTGTGGGGTCTAAATCAGGCTGGATGCCAGGGGCGACCCTCCTGAGATGTTGGTAGTGCTAGGTTTGGCACACAGGCCGTGCTCTCAAGTCCCCAGCAGTGCTTCAGCGGGGCTCTTGGAACAAAGAGTATTACAGCCTGGGTCTGAGCTGTCTCTCAGTACCCTTTATTATCATCACCTTCTCAGCTACTAGAGAAGCTGTCATGAGAGTCACATGTTGCCATGTTGTTGTGTGGCTTTCTGTCTCATGATGGTTTGTATGCCCGCTATAAGCAGTTGTGTTTTCTGCTGACTCTTGTTGAGCCACGTGTAAGAGGCGTTTTGTGCTTTTGTAGACTGACTGTATCCCCCCAACCTGTAATAACAGGGGAGTCACGTGCTGCTGTTGGCCATGTAAATGGGCCGTTTTCAACCAAGACAGTGTGTGGGGCTTTGAGCATGAGGAGAGTAATGAGCCGTCCGCCATGCATCAGGCCCCAGTGTAATTATCCCGCCACGCAGGGAGGCTAAAAAAAACGAGTTCCTCTCCAAGGTCGGTGTGCATGCTTTGCCTCAGAAAGGCAGATTAAAAGGTAGCTGCAATTGGCCGGACAGGGGAATTACCAAGCAGGCTATAAGGATTTGGCAGGAAGCCCTGTTAAGTCTCTTAACTAGTGGACTACCCACCAGACTGATCTGTGAACAGGCTGTCTCTGAATGCTGAGAAGGCCATGCAGTTGTGCTAAAAGCCAGCATTTCAGGCCCTTTGTTGCAAATTTGCAATTTGCACTGCTGCTGGATGTTTTTTTTTCCCTATAATAGCAGCGTAAAAGGTTCAGTCACTGTCTAGTGTTTGAGTGTGACTTTGCACAAAGGTCTTTGCAATGTGTAATCAGTGTACATTTAGGGTAGGAAGTGTGTCACAGGGAGAGACAGAGGGAGGAAGATTCCCTGTGTCTCACTGCTTCTGATTTTAAAAGGAAAGAAGAAAGACAAAAGGGAAAAACTAAAAACCCTGTGCAGACAGCAGCATTCTCTCGGAATGAGAGATCTGGCTGGGGGCCAGTTAGGCAAGCCTCAGCAGGTTCTCAGTACCGGCACAGAGTTGATCAGCTTGGGGGCTCAAGGGGTAGCCCCTCTCAGATGCTCATTCACACTCCCAGCTAGATAGCTTACTGTATCTGGTGTAGAGAAGCACTGTTTATGCTGCAGACATTGCTTGGTCCTGTTCCTTTTTACAGTATCCAGTACCACTGTGCCAAAGTACAGTGTAGTTTTCACTCATGACTGCCAATAGGGCTGAACTATTTCAGGAAAATATCTAATCGCGACTTTTCTGACATATTGCGATTACCATATGATTTGCGAAATCATTTTTTATTTTTTTATAAATCATGCTTCAGTTATAAATTTATTACACACTGAATATTTATCATATGATGCAGCATTTCTACGAGATACCATAAGAATGTTAAGTAGTCTATATTCTAATGCAAGGATGAGAACAAAGATATGAATTGATTCCAACATGTATTTACTTTTTTAAAATTAGCAGATAACAATCAAACAGATCTACCACAAAAGCTGTGACTGTTAAGTTAAATAAAGTAATAATGAAAACAATTCCAGTAAAAAGAAAAACAATACCGATCTTGCAGCTAACGCTGCTTGGACCCCTGTACTAACACTAGAGTCACCTTTTCCCACGCCAAGTGAGACGTACTTCGGCGTACGCAACGCTTTTGTTTGCGCTTATGTGCCATTAGTGTGATCGCAGCGAATCTAAAACCTTCGACGAAAAAGCCGTAATGTTCATAACGGAGTGGCTATGGTCCTAAAGCTGAAAAGTTTTAAACGCAGTATGCATTTTATAAAATGTCGAATAAATAGGCGTAGTATATTGGTGATTTCATGTTGATCGAAGTTTCCACTTATTAACAACTGCATAAAGTAATAATATTTTTTGTACAACTCTAAGTGAAATGATTAAAAAATGTACTTTTTCAGGGTTGCAAACTTATAAGCATCTGACGTGACCCTCACGCTTTCAGACTCTCACGCAAGAAATCTAAAGGCAAATCTATGTTACTCCATTATACACCTAAAATTAGCTACATCAAAAGCGTTAGGGCAGTTTGCAAACCATACAGACTATTTACAAGGTAATAAATCTCTTAATTACATGTAAATGTGTGTGCAGACTTATCTGGAATAGAACATCTCAGTTCAGACAGCTGTGCAAAGTTGATAACTTTGCGTTTTATTTGAAATGAAAAGTTTTCGACTGAAGTGGCTTGTTCCGTTTGCGTTGTTACTCTGACAGACAAACATTGTGCCACTTCTATATCTTTTCAAAATAAGACCGCCCATACCCAGCTGTAATAGCAATTAAAGCGATCTGTTCCTTTAGTATTTATACTTTAATAGTTTAGTATGTTGAAGCGAGGCTTTCAAAATCAATACTTAAATCAACGAGCACAAAAACATATGACATAAACATGACTGCATTATGGGTTTTCCGGCTTTTTGGGGGTCACTGCAACTGTTGCCTTGAGGACTACTGTCTCGTTGTTTTCTTGATGTGTGAACGATTGCTAATGCAATAGCTAGCCCATTAACAAAAGCAAAAGTTGTGATACGCTTTAGTATGTCGCTGTTGGTGGTTCGGTCCTGGCGGTTCTGTTGATATAGGACCTTTCTGTAAACAATCTCTGACCATGAAATAGGTAGGTAATTCACTTGTAGCTCGAAGTGTTGTTTGTACATAGTCGCCTTGGGGCATTTCTGATTGGTGAGAATGACATACAAGGAGGACGATGTGAATCTCTAAAACTATTCTCACACCGTTTTAAACCATGGGTCAGTCATGTTGTATAATGTGTATCCCACATCGCAGCCTTCACGATTTGCTAATCGCGTTGTTTCAAATCGCGATTTACATTTGAAATCGACAGACTGTTCAGCACTAACTGCCATGTTGGGTAAAATGTCTCTCTTGAAATGTGGATAGCCAGAAAAATGTGGCTCACCATACATTGCAGACTCCTGAACTTTTATCATGCCATTTCATAATTTCTTCCACTAATATTGTGCCTTTTAACCATAAAAGAAGTCATGAATAGATGTTGTTATGGGTAAGTATCCATTTAATGAGTGGTAAATAGTTGTAGATCACCTTTTTAATTTATGTCCTTACTAATGATGAGGGTTACCTGTAAAACCTAACCATAAACTAGTTCAGGAGACTGAACTGACATTGTCAGATTTTCGTTTATAAAATTTTTCCAGAATTGCTTCTCTGAGTGTATTTCAGTAGCTGAAGAGACATCTGTTACTTGTCTTGGGTATTATTTTACTAGATTTGCAGCATGTGAGACCTGCAGAGGGATCTGTGGCCTGTGATCTACTCTGTAGAGTCCTGTGTGTATGCAGGGCTCTGATCGCACTGACTACTTAGGCATGTTTTCCCAACTTAATCAGTCCGATAATAACGCTTACACATATTACCCATCCTGAGAATCTCCTGCTGCTGTCAGCTCATTCTTATCTACAGTCGATTTCCTGCTCAAAAGTAAAAGAGGCGTACATTCTAAATGTACCATGTTCAGTTTGTTTGGTTGTTTGGAAGGCTGGACAGAGTGAGCTGCTTGAAATAGTTTAAATTTACTGTAGCTCATTTTAACTGAAGATACTGTCTAGTAATCTGTATTTTTCAGATGTGGTTTGTCCTATGTAAGATTAAGGGCATTGTGGACTGTGGACTAAAAAACCCATATTGTTATCACTGAATTCTGTGCTCTGTCACTAAGGCTGTGGAGTCTTTGAGTAACCTCCAGCTCTTCTGTAAAATTCCACGTCCCAGAGTTCACATCATCTGCACAGTGTGGATTCAAAGCCTCAAATGCTTCTTGCCTGGGCAAAGGGCTCCCTCTTATTGTCACTGACAGTATTACAAAATACAAACATTTTCAGGACAAGTGGCCACTAATCAGTGATTGTCGGCCTCTCTGTGCAAGTACATGGACACAAGTGTCCGTGGTAAAACTACTTTTGAAATACCATGTCAGAAATTTCCATAACATTGACCTTGGCCTTAATCATTTCTAAACGTTTTGCCAGGTCATCCCATCCTGTGTGGTGTGGGTTATATTCCCCATTCTTTTAAAAATATTGTTGTACATTGATTAATTAATGATTGGTTTCTAATGAAAGTGTCTGAAAGGAACAAAAGATGAAATGGGGAGAAAAAATTCAGCACATATTTCCTGAAACCCTCCTTAGTAAATGTTATTATTGCACCTCTGATATGCTGATGTGTGGCCATGACTGTTCTCTATTGGCTCTCCTGCAGCTCCAGAAACCAGGGCAAGACGGGAAAGAAATGGTGGAGAGGGGGGCGGCAAAGAGAGCTGCTCCCCCAGTCATGCTGATCTGACACAGAGCTGGTCAGTGCACGCCAGGCTGTTGTGGCATGTTGCTTGTTCTTATTCTGAAAACCCACTAGTGTGTGCCTTTCAATGCTCCCTCTTTGTCAAGCAAACTGAAATTTGGTTTAAGATGGCAGGCTCTTCCTTCTCCAAGCATGTGGGTGTGGAAGTGTGCTTTTCATGTTTTCTCTTTTAGCTTATCCTTGACGGCCAGTGGTAGTTGTACTGAAGCAGTCGATTCTTTGTCTTTCTTGTACTGCAAGCCAAAACATTACTCTGTTTTTTTGCCCCCTCTGTCCCCCAGCTCTTGTCCAGGGAAGTACATGGTTCATACCACAAGCCATCAGAATCCTTAATGCACATTCATGAATCTCTTCCTAACCAAATGTCATTCTGGTACACTACCTGACTGTTTACCTCACAATAACTCCATTATTATTATAGTCTTACTTGGCACGTCCAGTTTACTTACTGTATAACTCTCAACCAACGTTGCTATAACTTCCTGGTGCAATAATTTGATAGCCACATAGCGACTTGCTGGGTATCTGTCACACTATGCCGTTCATTTCATTTTATATTTATACTTATGAACAAAAATACCCCATTGGCTCATGAGCCGATATTGCATCTTGTGTTTAGTGTTGTTTTTGTCCGCGTGCATACTGTACCTATGTTATATGTCGATGTATGTTGCACCCCGGTCCATGGAGAAACATTGTCTCATCACACTATGTATGTGTACACAACTGCTGATGACTATAAAATACCTTGAACCTTGAAGCAGATTAGCAGTACAGCTAAAATATTAATGAGATGCGTTCTGTGACACCTAAAAGTTAATAATCTGTATAAACTTGTCGCATCTTTATTAAATTTGGTTAACGGAGCACACCACATAATACCGTTTTGGTATACTATGGTTTGGTATACTTCAGTGTGATATATATCTTTTAAAAGAGGAGATCTTGTGGATAGACAAGGTAAAGCGACATCGGTGGTGTGGGAGTACTTCTTGTAGTTTAAAGTCTGACACATCTATCAAGCATAAGGATATGCCAAATTTATATTGATTGCTGAGTTTTGAACATCATAAAATGCCTCAATATTTTAGGAGTCCTATTAATCTGCTAACAAATTGTGGGTGTAATTAAACGTACATAAAGTACTGAAAACTGGCGTCAGGCCAAATGTTTCGCCTATCATCTGAAGCCCTGGTGATTATTGCACATGCGCGATATAATATTAATGTGATAGCACCTAGCCCTACCTTTGTAGTATGAGGAGCGTAACAACATCAAATAAGAGGGTGATGGTCTGGAAGTATTTTACGCTTTTAACAACAACTAGTAGCACAGCGATTGCAATCCCACTAAACAAAGTGCATGCAATTGTGCGAGACAACGCAAGTAATATGAAATAAGCAATGTATGTTTTGTGCACTCACTACAGTTTGTGATACAGGAGGGGCTGCTATCACAATGAAGTGTAAGTGACACTGTTGCCAATGGGAGAGAAATTATGGAGCATTTTAAGCATTCATCACTTGCATTTACTCTTGGATGATATTCAAATTAATGGCAAATGCCTCATAAACGCTCAAAACAAGATGTACAAACGAGAAGGAACAGTGCATTACATTTGTTACAAGTAGTCTTGTGGCATAGATTTTTTTCATTTGTTTTTACTAGTTTTAAAACTAGTGTATATATATCTTAATATATAAAGTATAAATATTTATACGTCATATATACATTTATTACATTAAAATATAAAAGTAAAAAGGGCTCTGTATCTGTATCAGATTATGAAAAAGTGTGGATCAGCCCATACCTAATTGATTTGACATACAGGAATTGTAGAAAGTAAATTAAGCAAAATAATTTGTCATCGTGATGAGTGACAAAGGCTAACTTGGCTACCCCAAGAGGCTAAATGGCACTGATGCTTTTGTTCTTTATTTGGACCCTCATCCTATGCTCTGTCTTCATACCTTCATATTGCCTCGCAAATGAGAAGGAAATTTTTAATTGATGCTTTTTATAATCGAGTAATCAAGTTTAACTGAGTAATTGGGACAGCTCTAATTTTAACTAGTTTAACTCTAATTTGATATTTGCTGTCTGTAACTCTTTCCTGATCTCTTTTGTAAAAATGGGGGTTAACCTGCAAAACCGAAGTCATCATAGAGTGATTAGGTATGTTTGGTAGTTGTGAATTTGGGCATGCTGACAGTTGATTTGGATTTTCTTTGAGGTCTTTGCAGAGCAACCAGGAATAACTGTCTGATAATGTTTGTGATTAAATTGCCCTCCTTGAAGTGTTATGTATACAGCTGCTGGGGTATGTAATGGTTCTCAAGGCACTGTGTATCTCTTGGGTAGACCAGTAGGTGGCACTATTAACACAATATTGTCGATTAATCTGTTCGGCAAGTTTGGCATTGTCAGCATTTAGTTTTACCAAGGTTTCAGTTGTGATACTGAACTACTTTGTTTTATTGTTAGGAGCAGTTATGATAATATAACTTCAAGGTAGCTTGCTATTGTATTTTTTGAACGACAAAATGTGTCTAAGCTACAGAACAATGACACAGATGGCATCCTGATTAAGATCATGGAATCTTAACCCTAAGGGTGGTATTTTAAGGGACCTGCTGTTGTCCCCTTGAATAACATACTTAACCTGCTCCAGTAAAGCATCTGTCTGTCGAAATGGGTTCACTTTGTAAGGCATTAGTAGGCAAAGTAAACATAGATAATAATAAGATGATTTATGTTTGATATACAGCTTTGCATACTCATGACCTCCTGGCTTTGTACAAAATATTGTCCCCTAACCGGTTTCTTTGTTGTTTAATTATTGGAAGGGGTTTGGCCAGGTGCGCTGCTGCAGCGATGATGAGGGTGACAATGAAGCTGCAAAGCTAGGAGGCAGATGGTGTGGGAACAATGGAGCTCCCCAATGGCCAGTCAGGTGTCGGCGCTTATGCTGCCACGGCCTCAGAGGTGAGACAGGGTGCTACAATGCCAGCCGGGGGTGGGGGAGCAAAGGTCAGGGTCAGAGAGCACTGCTGTTTCACAACCCCCTGCTTCCCATTTGCCACCAGAGAAGCAGCAGCTCGGAGTCTCTCAGTGACAAGGGGTCATCTGAGCTAAAGAAGAGCTTTGACGCTGTGGTGTTCGATGTCCTCAAGGTCACACCAGAAGAATATGCGGTAAGGAAACAGGGCAGGAAACCAAAGAGCTTCTGCAGGGGTCTGTATGAGCAGTAAGGTTTTCCATATGCTTCGCCACACCTGGAATGCATAATCACAGGAAACAGGAAGGCGTGTGGTGCCTGAACCCAGCAGGCTGACGGAGGACAGCCCTACCTGTGGGTGATGGACTTGAGCAGTCCTTCAAATCACCATGTCAGTGAAGTAGGACTGGTCATTTCTCACAGGAAGACACTGGAAATCTCAGTGCCATGAAGTCCATTGTAGCGATTTCATTCTGCTCTTGTGTGTCTCTTTCCTTTAGGGACAGATCACGCTCATGGATGCTCCAGTGTTCAAAGCCATCCAGCCAGAGGTGAGTGCAAAGAGTGTTCCTGCTTCCCCATGATCTCAGCATTTTGGGAATCCATGCCTGGGAGACTTTCTTCAATCTATCTTTCATATATCTCCTTGTCTTTTGTTTCTGTAGTTTGTATTTAAACACATGAAATCACTTAGTGACTCAAATACATTTGCATCTTCTAATATTACATGCTCAGTGAAAGTGGCTGACTGGTGGTGCAAAACCCCCTCAAGGTTTTAACCCGGTTCTCATTTTTGTTTAATTTATTTTTACATAATTGAGACCTGCCGAGTATGATAAATGGGGATGGTGGTGGTGCATGTCCTCTCCCAGCTGGCCTCTTCCTGCAAACTATGCCTTGAGAGAAGTGAACAGGAATTTGTCTGTAGACCGTGGTAAACATTTGTCAAGGTTTTATCCCCCCTTCTGCAGGGACAGGATACGCGGGTTGGCTTGGCTTTGAACACAGGGCAGTGTTTCAAATGTGCTGTGTGATGATTAAAGCAGAAGAGCACTATTGTTTTGGGGTAGGTGGTGAGGAAGTCCCTCTTTACAGGGCGAAAAGAGTTCAGCGCCCTGTGTGGCTGAACCTCACGCTGCATGCTAACCAGTGTGCCCGCATGTGAAGGCTCTCATCTGGCCAGTTTGTACCAGCTGCAAGACAAATTTACTGCTTGGTCATGATGCTTTAAAATTTGTACAGACGCTCCTCTACTTACAAGCTTTCAGACATACGAATGAAGAGGACTGTAAGTCCAAATTGTGTTTGTTGGGCTCCGGTTTTCCTGTCTGCAACGTCATTTTTTTTTTCTGCATGCCAATTCTGCCTAGTACTAGAACTTCTGGCTGCTACTCCCGCCGCGCAGCAGCATAGCGTGCATACTCCCAGCATCCGAGTTCTTAGTACTTGCGTATAGCCTTAAAATTATGTTGAATAACGATTTACGAACATTTCAAGTTGTGTATCTTGTTCGTAAGTAGAGGAGTGTCTGTATATATAAACATATACAACCCTCCTGTGTATGGGGCTGCTTAGCCACAGGCCAGTCAGAGTGCCCTAGCATACCCCTGTCACCCGTCGAATGAGCCTGCAATAGGCAGGTGAGCATCGGACCTGGACCTTGGAGCAATGGAAGAAAGTCACCTGGTCCACTGAATCCTGTTTTCTTTTGCATCATTTAGATGGCCAGGTATGTGTCAAGTATTTGTGTGATGCACTGAACCAGAAAGTCTGGTTGCAGCTACATAGTCCCATACACAGCAGGGCTTGATGCCCTGTGTGCCATGACACATTACTCCTGCAACTTAAGATGCACTGATTGATCGACTAGTGATGGGGTTGATCGGCTTTTGGCCAGTCAGTCTAAATATTAGGGATACACCGATTCAATATCCAGTATCGTATCTGTCCCATTCTGGCCCAAATTACTGGATCAGATATCGGGGAGGAATAAAAAAATGTAACCGACCTATTAATCGTGAAAATGCTTGACAAAACTTGCAACATGCCATAAATAGATTCATGACGTGATACATGAGTAAAGCTTCTGTTGTGTGTCAGAATGTATTTTGTGCAATACAAGTGTTACGCGGAGTGGTAGCAGCGTTGGAAACTTTAACATCACAAACCTGATTAAACAATGCTGCTAAAAGTGATAAAGTTTAAATAAGCAATGCTGCTGAACTGAGTCACGTTTTGGATGCAATATATTTCATCCTTATTGAGTATATATGACTATAATACAGTATGAGTAAAATACAGTGAAACCCCCTTACAGTGATCACGTCTGTTTGGGTAGCTAGCCAGAAGCAGACAGGTTACTGCATGGCAAATTAGGGCTATCAAAGTGAAGTTATTTAAATAGTATTTGTACAGGAATGATTCTGTCCCAAGTTTTTTGATCCATATAAGTGGTTGATCACTATAAGGAGTTTCTACTCTATGTGCAGTTTTGGAATTATGCTTTTTATATTTGAATGATAAGGTTTTTATTGTTTAAAAAAGAGAGAATGTATCGGATTTTTATCAGTATTGGCAGATATCCAAATTTACAATATCGGTATTGGGCAGTGGTTGGCTTAATGGTCAACTTGTAATTGAAAGATTACAGGTTCGAATACCCAACCAGCAAGGCACCACTGAGGTACCCTAAGCAAGGTACTGCTCCCCGGGCGCTGAATTAGCTGCCCCCTGCTATGTCGCATTGTCACATATGGGTTAAATGCAGAGGAAATATTTCGTTACTGTGTGCTGTGGTGAGTCAACAATGACAATTAATCACTAAATTCAAAAAAGTGATATCTTGCCATCTCTAGTAAATATGGCCAATTTTATGAGTCGGGCAAGTAGTTTACTAACTAATGTTGTTCCCAGTGGAGGGTAATATGGTGATACTTTATTTAACTTTATTTACTTTAACTTTGTTTAACAAATCTGTTGGAGTTTTTTGAGGAAGCTACTCAGGAAGTTGATGATAAGAAGGCCTATGATGTCATCT
>JAODLC010000047.1:17209024-17227055 GCA_026781145.1 Hippopotamyrus pictus
AACGCCCTCCCATTAACTGGTCGGGCAAAAGCGCTGCTTATGTTCAAAGGTGAGGCCAGTGCCACAGGGGGTCAGGAGGCTCTGGTCCATCCTTCTTCAGTCGATGGGCCGAATCATCATGCGCACGCCCTTCATGGAGTAGGAGCCTCCCCCATAGTCAGCCCAGAAGATGCCATCTTGGAATTTACTGCGGTAGACCCCCCCAGTGTACCACACTCCGTTGAGGTTGGTCTGGCCGCAAGCATTGTACCACCAGCCTCCTTTATGGAAGTGTGCGCAGTTACCTGCATGGGGGTCAGGGAGTCACACACAGAGTGGCAGTAAGCTCCTAGTTAGATATGACTGACTCTGAACTCTCTTTTGGCTCCTTTATCCCCTCAATTCTGAGATGTCATTCAGTTAGAGACCATTCTGTTTGTTGATGATTTTAGGTCTTTCGTAGTTCAGTGTTATAATTCATCAGATGCCGATAATCGCTCTCTTTCTGTGCTGATTCAGACTGATCTGCAACCACTATCCAGTGCTGGCTTTGTCTTATTAATGTAGCATTATGTTCATCAGAGAGGAGATCTTACCTGTACTTTTCAACATTATATGTGCTTGTATCATGTGATTTTGGACTGCTAGCCCTCTATTCACTCCTGCTAGCCTTTTCTGGACTTGCAGGTTTAATAGCTGATGCAGGGTGTTTTCATTAAATTTGATGACTTATATCAAGGTAGACTGAGAAAAAGACCGAAAAAGGATGTTTGTGCTCTACCTGAGAAAGTGTCCTTGTCTCGGTCCAGCGTGGTGAAGGGTTTGCCATTGTGGCTGCTCAAGGAGTCACCAGCATTGCCCTGATAGGTGCCCAGGCGCAACCTGTAGAACTCACTCTCGGGCTCTAGGCGAAAGCTGCTATACTCAGCATAGACCTTCTTCCCCGACCAGTCCTCCAGCTCCACCATCAGCCGGTAGTCCCTTTGTTTCGCCAGGCTGTAGATGTTCTCCAGACCCAGCCAGTACTCATTGTCTATGTTGCCGAACCCTTTCTGTAAAGACAAAGGTAGGATACAGAGATGCTGTTTATGAACACAAGCATTGAGCTACATTTTTTTTTGCCCCTCGTTTATTTTTCAGTTTCTGCATGATGTCTAGGTTTTGGATAAGTGTTTTCAGCCTTTTTTTCCATTCTATTTTAGAGTTGTGTGTTGTTTTGATGGCAGTGTGTTAGTGTGTAATCACGCTGCCCTAATGGTATTTCTGAGATGTCGTGAGACGCCTCCAGTGGGACTGGGAGTCACTGTGTGTTGTGCATTTTATTTGTGTATTTGACATGCTTTGAAGGCTTCTGTGGAATATAAGCAAACCACAATGGCCTTTTTCCTACCCTGAGATCTTTTGTTGTTGGCCGTCACTGCGAAGCTTTGAGCTGTTGGAGTAACAAGAGGTTCACCTTAGTGTGACTTTGGGCTCCCTCAGAATTCTGAGTGGCACAGGTATTGCTTGTATACACGTGTTGTGTTGTATGACAGGCCGCACAGTTCCATATTTGTGATTTTTGTTTGTGGCTGTGGAGTGGGGAGAGACAGGAGTGGTGCTGTTTTCTTTGGCCAGCCTAACTGACATGGTAAGCACTGTGGCAGCTGCAGCTGGCTGGCTAGTCAGACACCCTCCAGGCAGCGTCACTAAGTTTTCATTATAGCCATCACCTTCTCCCCTATCCATTTGGAAGGTCTCAATACAATAGCACAACCCTAGAACATATCTGTGACTCATTAGGCTTGTGTCTGGTCTTGGATGTCCTGCACCACTGGGGGTTGTAGCGGTTTGCATTTATGCATCATTATCTTGCTTTTAAAACAGCCTCCAGTGTTTCTGGGCTTTGGATTGGCTTCTGAATAATCTCTTAAAGAGCATATGTATTAGATAAAAATAACCGTATTTTACTAACGAAAGGCCCTCAGAGTGTCACGTGCCTTAATTGTTAGATTTCCCTTCAAAAGTAGCTTGCGGTCGCAGTCTGTGCTGCTCTTGCTTGACTTGCGGGGCCCCACCTTGTAGGTGTCCCAGTTCCTGAAGAAGTTGACGGAGCCGTCCCTTCGGCACTGTATGACGGTCCAGCCCCCGTTGTCCAGCCCATGTTCGCACCATGCCTGCATCAGGTGATCCATACCATCGGCCTTGAGCAGGTATATGCCGCTGGTGGTGAACCCTGCCTGCCGTGCCTGGTAGCAATCCCCGAATGGCCCTGAGGGAAATGCAGAGGGGACATGCGGGCCACATTATGCACATCATGCCTTCTAATTGGCTGTCAGACTGTGTTGTCAAGTGAAGCTGCTGTATGTGATGGATAGCCAAGACAAACTCTCAGCCATTTTATACTTTGCTTCGCCAGAACAGTGCCAGTTTCATTCTAGTCATGTGGATTCAAACCATTATCTCGGGCATATGCCTAGGCACAGATAGTGGGCATATCTCCTGCTTCGCAAATCGTGGCATTGTGTCTCTCTACTCTCCCAGCCTTGTGTCAGCTGTCGAAATTACGGAGCATATAACTCCTAACTTTAACGGTTTGGCTGAGTATCAGTCGCATCCTTACTTATAAAGTCCGACATACTTCATCTTCCATCAAGATGTCAAATTTACCGAACGATTATCCACGTGGGAGCTGAGTCATCTGCTTAGTAAATAATGTATCTGGCTCGTTCTGTGGAAGTTTTGGGCCGTGTTATTGTAGGTGTTTTATTTTTTTGTCCTCATTGGGAAACTTTAGAGACTAATGAAGACTCTTTCTGCGAACGTGGACTCCAGACAGAGAAAAGGCACATAAGCTGAGGACTTAGAGGGAGTTTAATATCAGAACAGGCATCGTGAAAGTGGCTGCGCGCGCGCGCGCGTGTGTGTGTGTGTGTGTGTCTTTCACTATATTTTGTTATTTTTACTTGCTTCCTGTTATCTTGCAGTTGATAAAAAGGAGCTGGGCAGTGATTGTGAGAGGAAAGTACAACTGAGAGGTTTCCATGTCAGCAAAGTATTTAAGGGAAGCAATGGGTGGCGGCTGGTGTTTTTGATCTGTCAATCTAGCCCGAAAATGTACAGCTGGCCTGGCTCTCCTCTAGAGCCAGTATGACAAATGACCCCAATCTCTCGTGCTCTCTCTTGGATGGAAACCACAAGTCGTGTTTTTCTTGATCTCAAAGCGTCAGCCCTCCTGTTCCCAATTTGCCTTCAGACATTCAAATTTTCACCTTCTCTTGAGTCAGCACGTTTCAGTTTGATTTCTGAACTGGTCTGGAGTCCAACCACTGAGCTGTGCCAGAAACACAGAATCCTCCTTCAGAAGGGCAGAGCGCTTTCTTACTCAGTCTTAATAGCAAAGCATGTACTGTAGTAGCTAGGCGCAGCCAGTTGGAATTGCTTGAAGTGTATGATCGTGTGTTTCACTAACTCAGGCCTGGTTGTCCCGTCAGTTCAGTCAGCTCACATCTAGCTCTTATACAGACGGCAAGGAACCAAGCAAAATACTACACAGGGTATTCATACTTTGTCTCATTTCCTACTGGACAGTGTCACATTCTCGACAGCGATTTTACAGCATTACTCAGCCAGTTGGACTCGGATTCAAGTTTGCTCATATGCTCCCAGTTCCACCAGTAATCTCGCCAGTCTAAGAGCCGGCGTGGATAGGGGCTTTGGAGAGTGGGGCTGTTTTTGTACTGAAGTAGAGCTCTCCTAAAGCCCCATGAGGAATCTGCGGTGACAGTTTCCCCTTGGATGAAGAGATTTACCACCACCTCCTCCACCTCCTTGCTAATTCCGCTGTCATCCTCGAGACCCAAACTACCGCACTCCCCACAAATCGTAAGTCCGTAATACGCACCAGATGAGCATCAGATAATGACACATTGCTTTATAGCTGCCTGAAGCAGGAATAAACATTTAAAATGATTTTAGAGACGCATAGTTTTGTACCATGCTGAAAAATTTCAATGTAGCTGCATTCTGTGTTTCTGGGTATGTCTGTTTGTCACATTAGCCATAACAGACGTGCCCATTCAGGTTTCAGACACACTATAATTGTGGATCCATGCTCCTTGCCTGCGTATTGGCACTGTAAAGCAGATCCAGGCTGTTAATTGAAAATCCTTTGTGAAAAGCCCTTCATTCAAGCCAGCGAAGCTCTTAATTTTAAATCGTACCTTGAATTTTCACATTATCTTGGGTATAAAGGCAATTTTGGGATTTTAATATCTTTGATTTTAGTAGTATTTCTGACTGGAAATCAAAGGTGTCTCTGTAATATCAAATTTGTTTGTCCTTTTCCCAGTGTTGAGCACCAAGGACAAACTGTACGTCTGAGGTCGCCTCACCCTCTGAGCTGAAGTTGCCCTGGGGGGGTATAGCAAAACCAAACGGGCTGACGGTGGGGGGCGGATCCATGCGGGGGCCCCGGTCTCGGGGAAAAGCCCTGTTGTGGTCCCTCTGGATCTCATTCGTGAAGGTGTTGACGGGAAGGTTCTCTGGCACCACCTGCACCAGCGGGGGTCCTACGAGGGGGGTCCGCCGCCCGTAGAGCCGGGGGCACTGCTCCTCCAGTGCGGTGATCAACGCTGATTGGTTGTTGACCAACGCAGCCAGCGCCGAAAAGCGTGCCTCCAGCTCCTTGTAGCGCGCGGCCAGCCGCAACATCTCAGCCGTGGCGTTCAGCACGCGGTTCTCCAGCTGCGCCGACTCCAGCGCGTTATCACGTTTGCGAATGATCTCATGCAACAGTTGAGTGTAGAGCTGCGTCACACGCGAGTTCATGTTGCGGCTCTCTTTGCGCATCAGCTTGACCTCGCTGACCAAGGCACCGTCCACGTCAGCCACCAGCCGCAGCATCTCGATCTCGCGCTGCTGTCGCGAGAGCACGTCACGCACGTCGGCAATGTCCATCCGCGTTACGCGGTCCTTGTCCCCAACTGGCCCCATGGAGCTGGCACAAATGGGGCCCGTGATCTTCTGCTCAGGCACCAGGAAGGTATAGGAGCACTTGCCTGGACTATCATCCTCTGGCGACCTGCGCATACGTGCCGGCGAATCCCCAGCCAGGCCCTGCATCCCACTGCAGGCGGAAAGGCAAAGCACAGCGCACAGGGCCCATGCCGAGCGTCTCATGGTCACCTCTTCTCCTTCCAACGTGCCGTCGTTATCCTGCCAATTCACCTCCGCCTACCTGCAGGGCGGGAGCAGAAAACCCATATTTGTCAGCTTGATTGTAACTCTCCCATAATGCTTTGCTGTTCTTTGGTGATTTTTGTTTTGGTCTCATGATGGCACCAAAACCTAAGAACGGGCCATAAACTGCATAGCTGGCGGGCGGGCGAGGTACTGGAGTGCAGAGACGTACGGGAAAGCTCGGTCCTCGTAAATCATTTAATAACAGTGTACTTTTTGTACTATGAGCTCAGACAAACGGGCTCACCGATTCCCACCATTTCCTTCTAGACTTATTTCTGATCTGCTTTAAAGAGTTCTCTTATAGTCCCCTCGGCACAGAAGCAAGCACTACAGGCTGCTTCCCTCTCCCTCTGGAGCTTTCCCTTATAGACGCTCTGCCTGCTTGAGAGTTAGGATAGTAAACCCTTTGGTCATATGGTTTCGTTTTGAGCGTGTTGTGTATTTTCCGTGGCTCTGCCGTGCGTCTTCCCCGGACTCAGATGAAAGGCATTCCAGCGTCTCCCTGAGCGACACCAAGGGCCAGAGTGTTGAGTCCAGCGCTTCCCCCCCATCCCCATGGCGACGGTCGTCATCATTCTGGATATTTGACTTCATAACCCTGCCGCACACACACAGACGTGTCCCTACTGCCCACAGTGACACGGTATGGAGAACTCGTGGCTCTGATCGAGCTCACGTTTCTTTAGACGCCTTGTACCCACCGGGTTTCGCTGTCCAAAGCAGACCTGGGAGCAGACTGACTGCCGGACCCAGTGGAAAAGCCAGGGACAATGCCCGAAATTGCCAGGATGTTGAGTGTCTGGCACTGCTCAACCCAGGAACGCCACTTCTGGAGAATGGCTTTGGTGTCTTTCAACCTCCCTGCTTAATTAGTGCTGATATTGCAATGAGTGTAAAAATCTGTGCTTCCGTGTCAGCAAGGACTTAGATGTTGCCATTCCCACTGACTCATACTGCCGAGCTTGCAGAGGAACAGCAGGCATACCTCACTAATGCTTATCAGGAGCATGTGCTGCACAAATAAATTCTGTTTTCTCCAAACAGGAATCATGGCCAATTTAAGAACACCCAACCAAAGCTTCTACAACAAAGCCTGTGAAAACTACAAATGTCAATATAAAATACCAGTTAATCTCTTTAATGATATACCCCATGAATCTATGGGAAAATAACTAAATGATAATTGTACTGCCTGGTTACTGGTTTTAATTTTATAATAACACAGTCAAGTGTCTTCTGATCCAGCAAGAGTAATATGATGTCTGACATGTCAACAGAGCTTGTCACTTGGGCTCAGGCAAGTGCTCACTGGTGCCATATGCTGTCACACTGATGGATTGATGTCTTATTGGCTCTCCGCCACTGAAGGTCTGTTTGATATCTTATGTGCTAAATTTTACTCAGCAGTCATCATTGCTGTTGTGTATGAGGGAGGTCAGCTACCTCTGACCCAGGAACCTAGTGCAGCTTAGAGGTAAAATGTCAGTCACCCTATCACCTTAGGTGGATACTGTTAGGCCAAATGACTACTTCAATATTAGTTTAAATACTAGAACTAGTGGCTATTAGTGGAAAGTAGCAGGAGAACATTTTAAAATGATTTTGAGAGAGCACTTCTTTACACAGCTTGTAGTTAGAGTATGGAATAGTCTTCCTGTTAGTGTAGTGCAAGCTAAAACCCTGGGTTCAGAGCTAGATAAGATTTTAACAACTCTAAGCTATTAGTTAAGTTCTCCCCAAACAAGCTTGATGGGCCAAATGGCCTCCTCTCGTTTGTATAGTTCTTATGTACAAGTACAGTTTAAAAAACATGGTTTTCTCGATCAGGCTGATCTGTATCACACTGAGACCTACAGGTATGCACATATTAGTGTCCTCTGTCAGTTTCCCTGTTTTACAGTAATATTAACCCCCACCCCATACATTATTAAATAACTTCTGACTGTTTGCTTTAGATTTGGAGGATTTTGGGTTTGCAAAGCTGAACTACACCTGTACTCTTCATCTAGTTAGCATTAAGTACTGTTAACCCAAATGGTGAAGCCGCCATGTTTGTCAAATCATAATTTTACTTTGTAACAGTCTATGTATTCCTCAGGACTTGTGTTATTATGAATACTACAATTTTAATATGTGGGGTGTTACTGGAAAGTTTTTATATAAACCCAGCTGTTCAATTAGAATTGCACAGCTAACATTAATGGTCTGCTTCAAGAATACAGTTTATTGAGACTTAAATTGTGCTCTTGGTTGTAAAAATTAGTGGCCATCAAAATGCAACCTTCCCACATCTGGTGTTCAGACCTCACTGAGATAATTCCAGACATTTGCGCGTTAAACCTTATTCGTCTTTGAAAAAATTAGAAAAACCCCATAGGGGAGCAGTACTACTTTTTCTTTGGTTTATGGTGTAGTGTAAATGTACTGTACTTCCACACTACTGTTGGCTGGAATGAGTGAGGCCAACACTCAGGATGTGCTTTCCAGAAAAACAAGTGAATCAAGGCTGCATACAAAAAGCTCAGTGTCTGGATGTCAGTGTCTGTAGCTTCTGCTGCAGTCCTGTCAGACCATGCAGATGGAAATTAAGCCAATAATCAATCCGGAGGAGCTAGAAAAGGTGACTGTCACACATGGAAAACCGTGAAAATGACCAGTTACAAACCAAGGAAGATGCAAGGCAGACAGGAAGCTTCCTTAATTTTTCACTTGTAGTTGTCTTCAGTCTCGGATGTTAAATGGGGAGCAGGAGGGAACGAGGCAGACCGGTTTTGGCAGCCTTGCCCCTATTGAGTGTCCTGCGGTGAATTTATTAAGCCAAACCCCCCCCCCAGGAAACGCATTGGGACTGGAGGTTTTTATTACCGAAATTTATCCTGGGAAGGAATTTGCCTTCATAATGGATGAGCGATTGGAAGGCTGGAGTGGGAACAATTGGGAAGATGAAACGTTGCCTGATTGGGTCCCATGTTCTGTAGAAGCACGTGATGCTGGAGGCTAGCCAATCGGCGTGCTGCTGTTTGGATGGCCTACCCCTCCTTTATAAACAGATCAGTGTTTGTTTCATTTCCAACTGGCACCTTCACGTAAATAGCTATGTGTCGGACGTTCTCACTCTCTGATGAGTTGCCTGGGTAATGTTATGTTGAAAGACCCCCCACCCTTGCAGTGTAAAATCCTTTTGAGAAGTTTACGTTTGTGGGGGTGTGGCTGTAAGGCCGTGTCCAGCCTGGGTTCCTGCATGAAGCCCGCTAACCTGCAGTACTCTCCTCCACCCCCACCTACAGTATAATGGTGACAAATTGTTGAACCTTTAACTTTGCTGTATCGTATCCTAAATGCCTCCCCCCGTTTAGAGGCAGATTAGTCAGGCACCTCCGTTTTTAAAGTTAAAACTTTGGTTTTGCAGCCAGGAGAATCCCCAGCTCGGTCTCTGCGTGGTTATTTCCGGTTCCTGGTTCCTATCCATGATATGTGCCGACCCTGCATTCAGCACTCAGCTTGCAGTCCCATTTCGGGCAGCCTGTAGCCTGTGTGCCTTTTTCCACAGCTGAGCTCTTAGTTAATTAGCTCTGATTAAGCCAGGCGCTGCTTCATGCTTCAGCTGGTGTTAAATGAAGCCCATTGTTTAGAGACCTGTTTCCATTCGCAGCACTGATACCAGTTCCTGCACTAATTTCTTAGGACTTGTTTGCTTCACCAATGATTAAATAAAGCATGCTACATATTTTATTATGTTCTGTTATAGTCCTTTCCACAATAGTTTTCCACATTTTGAATAATTAATCATAGGTTCCTGCAATGTTATTAAAAGTGGAAGCATAATAATTTAAAATGTCAGAATATTTGAGATGTGCTGAGCAAATGCTGGACAAATGCTGGGTTCAGCTTCACTGAAAATGTAAAGCAAATCTTCAGCTGACTCATCCAGCCTGAATTCATTTGGTTCATTAACAGCTAAGTCAAGGTTCATTAATTACAGGTCTGTTGATGCTAAAAACCACTAAACCAAACAAGACTCTTTTTTTGTTCAAAAATCCAATTATTTGAATAAATCACTAACTCCAAGGCCCTAAATGGAGGCAGCTGGAAAGTCAACTTACTGTAGATGCGTCTTGTCACATGTTGACTTTGGCTCGTCTCTCCTTGCCTGGCTCCCTATCCCTCACCGCGCTTCTCACTGAGCTTGGGGGGCCTCCTATGCTTTTGCAGATGGCCGCACAGGCTCTCTTTGCTTTGGTCCCCGTTGTGGCACACAGTGGCTTTGGCCTGCTCTGTTTAACGTGATCACGGTCTTGTCGACACGCCGGAATGTTCCTTGTTATAAAACTCCTCTCCAAAGTACATTTTCCTGTGCCCAGGTAACTGCTCATTTACATTTACAGAGAGGTGTGTTTCTAGCCATAAACCCACATGGTGGTGAATTACTCCCAGTGTCACCGGGTCTTTGGAGGACGAGGCCCCAACCCCCCCGCCTTCCCGCTGGGCTGCGGTCAGAGAACGCTCGGAGGCTCAGGAGGGAGCTGGTGACTAAAGCCCTGTGTGCTTGTGCTCTTCGGTGGGTGTGAGGTCCCAGGGTCTGCTGCACAGCAGGATCCCTAATTTCCCTGGAAAAACCTGTGGCGGGAAAGGGGGAGGGGGCTTCAGGGGTCGAGTCTCATCACGTTCTGTTCTATCTGATTTATACCGTTCATGTTTTCATATTTTCCTTGCTCGCAAGGCAAATGGGTGCCTTTTTTTTTTTTGCCCTGAATCGGGGGGGATTTTCACTCTTATCCCAGTGGCCCCCCTAATGAAAACAGACCAAGCTTGGGACCCCAACCAGTAATGCAAGATCACACTAATAACTGACAACCAGGGGAGCTGTAATATCTCTGCTGTTAGGTAAAGTGGGTGGTTATATCGCCATCCCATCAATTTGTGATATGTTTCTGTAGATGCTCTGCAGCAGTGCTGTAGGCTTCCTGTCAGAAACCTCTTGTCCTAGACACCGAGCCGCCCTGCAGAGGTCTGGCTAAAGGAACTCGGGTGATGACAAGTAACAGATTGTGGATCAGGGTTCCAGGGGACTGGTGTTCATGCAGAAGGTCCCTGCCTATGAAATAAGTAAGGATGTAGAGGCTGATCGCGAGCTGCACCGCAAATCTCTGCTAACTGACTCTGATGGATAGGTTTCTCTCCGCTCATGACTGGGGGGTTGAGGGGGTGGGGGAATGGCTTCACACAGTGACCCCAGGGCTCGCCATACTATCCCAATTGGCACGGTGGAATGCCCCTCAGGAGGAAGTCACGCTCCCAGCTTTAACAAGGCTTGCTTTGATTGGGACCAGCTGGGAGAGGCCCGGTGCCTCTGTGTGGGAAGGGCTCGCCTCACTGGGTGTTCCTCTCCTGCCACTGTCCCGGCCCTGTTTCTCCAATCCCTCTGTTTTATCAGCATTGGGAGCACGACTGTCTGTGTAACGCCATACATCACAAAAGGTACTTTTACGTGCTTCACCCATTTCATGTTGCAGCTGTGCTAATCGGTATAGAAATCACTTTGGAAGTAGATCAAAAAAAAAAAAGCTTATGAATGTGGTTTTCTCCTAGTACTGGAAATTAACAATGTATTTCTAAATTAAACATTGAGTTTGAGCCAGAAAAAATTAGTGCCCTTTTTTGATGCATCTCTCATGGCATCACTGTCACACACTCACATCACTGAAGGACAGATTTTGGCAGTGTGGCGTGGTGATCACGCCATTAGGGAGTGTGGCTGACCTTTCCCCTTCAGCCTCTGGGCCGAGAACTTTCAGTGCTGTCATTAAGGTTTTGAACATTTGGAAAATGAGAATTGAATATTGCACTTTTCTTAGCGGGGAAGAGGTAGCGGTGCTCATGAATGAGACTCCTGTCTCAGGCGAACAGTCCTTCTACTATCGATGAACCGAACGCTGGGAATACGTCACCCGGGATGCGGGCTCTCACCTTACAGCCAGAGGTCGGGCTCAGCGGCACACACGTGGCCACACGCATTGACACCTGCGCCTATAATTAGCTGCTCACTCAAGCTAAAATTAGCAGAAACTCTTGGCCATGCCGCTGTTAGCTTAAAAGTGGCTTTAAACATGCAGTTGCTTCTCAGATATCCCTAACAGGACTGTGGAACAAACAGAGAGGAACAAAACCGTCAGAAGGACCCAGCGTCTGTCCACCCTCCCTGCATGTGCCGATTTTGGAGAAAACTCACGACTAATCCAAGCCTATCACCACGATCTGGAATGCACTAGGAAGCAGTTTTCCCTTGGAGTCTCGGGGGGAGTGTCAGAATGCCCCGGTACACTCACCTTAAAGAGCCTGTGGGGCGGTCTTCACTGGGAGGGGGCCTCAGCCGCAGAGTCTGTCGATTGCATGCCGGGGTGGGGGTGCTCGCTAGCCGGTCCCAAAAGGTGGCGGTTAAGACATTGCCCTGGAACAGGACATGCGGGAGCTGCAGCTTGAGGAAGACTGAGCAGCCGACAGCTGATTGCATCTGCTTTGTAGAAAATGGTGGGGGGGTGCGAGAGTGTGTGAGGGAGTGTTTTGGGGAGGGGGGAGGGGAGTGGCTGAACTTAAGAGCTGTCCAGCCCACCTCTGATGTCACTCATGCCTAAAAGCAGAATAGCAGAACCCCTCCTATGGTTTGACATTTCAAAAAAGTTGTTTTTTCCCCCAAAAGAAAATAGAATAAGATCAGGGGGCAGACAGACTGACCCTGACAGTCAGGAGCTGATAAACGCTGAGGAGAGAGGCTCTCTTTTCTTTCCCATGAGACCTGCCTGTGGAAAGCGCCCTCCGCAGGTCATGTGTGTAAAATGCCAGAGGACCAGAGCGCCTGAATTATCGCCCAGTCACTGAGTGTCGCCATTTTGACTTTTGTTCCGGGTCTAATTCTAGGTACAGATGCTGTTTGCACATTTGCCCACTTGGAGTGCAGGGTGCTTTCTGGACAGGTTTCGCTCATCTCTGGCCTTGTGCATGAGTGGTAGATGAGTGTGTTTTGAATAGGATGGATGGGCAGGATTCTGCACAGCAAATCATGCCCCCCGCTTTTATAAGACTAGCAATAAAGGAAGGGGATTAAGTGATTTTCTGAGTGTGTCATACTCCACATCAGGTTGGTTCATGTGTGTTCCTGAAGGTGGCGGTGGAGGGCCTGTAGGAGGACGTCATATGCGCGGAGCCATGCTGGCTGTTTAATGTATCAGCGTATCGAGGTGAAGGTAGGAGATCTGCTCCCTGTGTCGCGTTAAGCAAGAGAAGTCAAGCCCTCCGAGCAGCACGATCACAACACACTCTGAGACATTTTAAGCAGCTGCCAATCTGCCACCCCCCGCCCCGACACACTGCTGTGAAGTGGGTCACTTTTGGGGTCATGCTGCTTTCAGAAAGCCAGAGATCAGCACGTCTAGCTCAAGGACTGTGATCTATTACTAAAACTAGTGCTGTTTGGCCTATCAGCTTTCTGGGGCTAATGGCGTAAGGAACCAATTCCCCTTTTCATTGTGTTTTTTTTTTGATTGTATTGCATTTTTTGGAGCAAGACTCATTCCTAGCAGTTACTTAATTATATGTGAGATGTTCTTCGTTTGACAGCAATTTTTATTTGGTGTGTCTGACATGTACATGCTGTTAAGGAGGAGGGGAATCCTTTTTCCCAGAAAGGCTAGATAGAAATGCACTTTCTACTCCTTAGTTTGAACTTTGGGTCCTTTCCTCCAAGTCTAATCACATATAAATAATTTTACAGAGAGCTGTATGTTAAACTTCTCCCACAGTTCTATTTTCCAAAACCCATACTTCAAATGTGAGTCTTCGGGGGGTGCTGTGATGGTGTAGCATTGTCCTTTTTGCTCTAGCCAACTTGCGTCACTCCAGCCCCTCACTGCACACAGCTGGCATGCTCCACCTTGGTGTGGATCAGTAATGAAGATTTATGTTGTACATCAGCATCAAAGAAAGCATGCCATCAGGCTTCCTAATCTCAAGGTTTAATTCCTAATCCTGTTAGGGGATAGCTCTTACTTCACCCTTCTGCTGCTGTCCTGTTGATGTCTGCTTTCTTCATGTTGCCCCCCCCCCCCATCCTTTGCCCTCCTTCCTCATGTCTCCTAGAATTAACCCCCCAGATCCCTTGCTCCTTTTTATTTGCTACACAACGTTCTGCTTGAACATGCTAGGACTCATTTTGCAGAGTCTAAACTCTTAAATTCTCTCATCTCTTCATGAGTTTTTACCCAAAAGGAAAGTTTGTGTTTTTTTCCCCCCTCGTAATTTCTGGATCATGTCTCTCCCTCATTTCTGACTCGTGTTCATCTGTCAGTTGTGTAGTACTGTAAACATTCAACTTCGAGTTCCATTCATAGAGGCCAAGAGGCCCGCAGCTGGGTCCAGCTGACATCGGCTGCCTCTTCAGTCCCCCCTGCTGGGTGACCGGTCGCTGGGAGCCTGAGAGGCTGCTCGTTAACATGCCTGATCTGCTTCGCTGCTCGGAACGTGGGCTCCTCCTCTCACTCCTGCCACTGTAGCTTTCTGGCTGAGCCCCAGATGCATGGGATCCGATCTCAGTTCAGCTGTTTATGTAGCGTTCTGGTAGGATAGTCATATCATAATGTCTCAGTGTTCACTATACAAGTAAGACAAATGAAGTACAATAAGCAAAATAGCAAATGCTGAAATCTAACTTCATTTCTGAGAAGGCCGCATACTCACTGCAGACTTGGAATGAAGTGTGGCTCTGTTTTCATCCCTCAGCAGGTGGCTCGCATACAGGGTCAGAGGCTTGTATTTGTCTTTCACTCCAAGGGTCTTTCGTTTGAATGTTCTCTCTCTTGCCTCCTTGTACATTCCCAGTGTGGATTCTAAATCTCCTCCATCTTCCTTCTCTCTATCATGATTATAACTGGCCTTCGAAAGAAAGGCCGCTGTTATTTATTCAAACGTTTCCGGTGCATCTTGCGCCCATGAATGACCCAAGCTCGTTTCCAATGCTTGTCCTTCAGGGATGTATCTGTCAGACTTGACCTACATAGACTCGGCCTACCCTTCCACCGGCAGCATCCTGGAGAGTGAGCAGCGATCAAACCTGATGAACAACATCCTGAGGATCATCTCTGACCTGCAACGCTCCTGTGAATACGGTGAGTTATGCAGCACCATCTCCCTTTCAGGGCAGCCGTTTTCAGCTCTCGCTTCAAACAGTCTTACCTCAACCCCCTTGCCCCCATTTCCCACAGATATACCAGTGTTGCCTCACGTCCAGAAGTATCTCAGCTCTGTTCATTACATCGAGGAACTTCAGAAGTTTGTAGAGGATGACAACTACAAGTAAAGAGCCGGAACCCTTTAGGCCTGCTTTTGCCACAGCCTAGACCCATGATGGGATGTTACGTCCGCTGACTCTCTTGTGATCCCTCCTATCAGGCTGTCCTTAAAGATTGAGCCCGGCACCAGCACCCCTCGCTCTGCAGCCTCCAGGGAGGACCTCGCAGGTTACTGTCTGGCCAGGTCGCTCAGGAAAAATTGGGTTCAGAGGGAACTGCACCGAAATGCTGAGTCTTGGCCTCTTCCCTGTCCAGGTCCGGATACATCCTCTCCCCAGTGTGGCCGGAGAGGGACCTCAGCAGACGGCGCCTTGGCCAAAGGGCCGGCCACGCCCCCTTCACCGCGAAGCCTCATTCCCTACGGACACAGGAAGTGCCGCAGCCTAGGATACAAGTCAGTCCCCAGCAAATATTTCCTGGATGAATCGCCACCCTACAGTGGTGGCAGGGTTTGTGTGTGACAGTGATGCCATGAGCTATGTTCTCAAAGGCAGTTGCTCCTGGTTCTAGGTCTAGACTAAATGCGATTCAGATGACCTTTATGAAGAATACAACCAATGAATGAAAATCTCGCCCGGAGCTGGGTTACCTGGGCCCCGCCCTGAAACCCGGGCTGTGTGGGGGAGCTTATCAGGCCTTCACCCACAGGGCCCAGCCGGACACAGCCCAAATGAGCTGCATGGGACCATTCTCCTATGGGATCGCTACCTGCAGAAGGAGTCATAAGGGTCTAGTGCAGTGTGGATTGGGCGGCAGTCGAAGACAGAGGCTTGGTGGACCTATCCCCAGTTACTGAAACTGGCTGTGGGGTTATGAAGCGTAGCTTCTCTGGTGGGAAAGGAGCCTGAACTAGTGCAAAAGATAGAGAGCTACCATCTAGATATAGTCAGACTAACCTCAATGCATAGCACTAGTTCAGGCTACTTTCCCACCAGAGAAGCTACGTGGGGGACCGGAGGGTGTGTTCCATCTTCAGGAGGATCACACTCCTCAGCCTCCCTGGGAAGGCTTATTCCGGGGTCAAAGCTCAGATGCAGGAAGAACAATACAGATTCCATTCTGGTTGCGGAACACTGGACCAGCATTTTACCCTCACAACGTACTGGAAGGTTCATCCAGTCTGAATGTGTTTTGTGGACTTGGAAAAGGCATATGGCTGTGTCCCTCAGGGGGGGGGGGTCCTGGGGCAGTGCTTCTGGAGTTTGGGGTACAGGGCCTTCTGTTAAAGACTTTTTGGTCTAGAGCAAGAGCTTAGTTTGCATTGCTGCCAATAAGTCAGACTTGTTCCCAGTGGGTGTTGGACTCCGTCAGGGCTGTCCTTTGTCACTGATTCTGTTCATAACTTTTATGGACAGAATTTCTAGGTGCAGTCAAGGGGTGGAGTGGGTGCAGTTCGGTGATGTCAGGGTCACATCTTTGCTTTTGGCAGATGGTGTGGTCCTGTTGCCATCGAGCTGCGACTTCCAGCATACACTAGGGCAATTTGCAGCCATGTGAAGTGACTGAGACGTGGATTAGCAGCTCCAAGTCTGAGGCCATGGTTCTCAGCCAGAAAAGGGTGGATTGCCCCCTCCAGGCTAGGGATGAGTTACTGCCTCAGGAGGGCAAGATTAAGTATCTTAGTCTTCTTCACATGTGAGGGAAGAATGGATTGATAGACTGATCGGTGCTACATCAGTAGTCATGTCTTTAGGGCAGTATGTATTAGCGAAGTCTCATACGTCTGTGCTTGCCCCCTCCAGCTTCATCCACAAGGTAAACACGACCGAGTTCAAGAGCGCCACCTTCCCCAATGCCAGCTCCAGGCACCTGCTGGACGACAGCGTCCTGGAGAGTCACACGCCCGCCCGGGGCCAGGCGGAGAGCTCCACGCTATCCAGCGGCATCTCGCTCGGTTGGTTGTAGTCATCTCCCGCATGCGGACACACCCCTGCAGTGTGTGACTGTTGACCTCTGTCCGCAGGGAGCAGTGACGGCTCAGAGCTCAGCGAGGAGATGTCCTGGCCCGCTTTCGAAAGGTGAGCACACATGGGCATGCCGCCTGCTGATGGTCCCTGACATCCGGCTCTCCATGCTGCCTTGGGAGCCCAAATTGAGTGAAACGGATCAGTGCGCCGGCCTACCCAGGCTGGGGTCACCGCATGCACTCTGGGTCTCCGTGCATGAGCACGTCAGACCTTTCTGCAATTGAATTACAATTGTTTCAATGTGGTGTACAGCATTTCACTTTGAGCATTATTATTGCATTAGGTGTGTACCATCTCTGTACAAAGCAGCCTTTTCACCTCTTGATAAAGCTGTATTATTTACTGGAGTAATTCCTTTGCAAACTTAACTCAAAAGTGCCTCAGGAAGAACTGCGAGGCTCCAGGGACAGCAGCTGTCATGTCACCGGTCTGTGATGTAACCCAAACTCCGGCAGTTACTGCCCTGCCAGCTCTCGGCCTGCTTGTGGTGGCTTTGTCATCTTGCTGCTTGGCCGTGTCACTCGTCATTAAGCCCCCAGGGGGCCCGAGCAGTGCACTCCCACTATGTGGCGAGAGCACCTCTGATGTAGCCGTGCAGACCAGCCGCTTTGATCCGGAACAGATTTCTGCCATGCTGTGCCGTAAACCACCTATATGCTGAAATTCAACAGGAACTGCTTCTATCACTCCCTGGGCCCTGTGACCAGGGTGGCCCGAGTTCCTTACAGAGGAGCCCAGAAAGCTGGCAGGTACGATGTCCCCCACCCCACCAGGGGGCAGCAGTTTGTAGTGCTGGCAGAGCGGTGAAATTTGGTGACGGGCTAACCTGTGAATCACTTGCTGTAAGCCTCTGCTTCTTCAGCTTCCTGCATCCCACAACACCCCCCCTCGGTTTTGCTGTCATTCTCTCCTGTGTTACCTGTGCTGTGTTACGGGGGCTTTCCTGTCCACTGTCCATAAACACACAGAGAACTTCAGAAGGACCCATTCACTCAGGCGGGTTATTTAATTCCTAGGTGTCAGTGGCGTAGTGATGCCCGTGCCTTGCTGAGTTAGGGAGTTCACTGGAAACCCCTGCCCTGTAACAGGAGGGGACTGATGTTGGATGGGTATGGGCTGCTCAGTTATGCAGAAGGGAACAATTGGGGGAATAGGAGCATTTTCTGCATAAACACCTGCTTAATTTAGCATAACTGATTATTCTTTATGTGCGTGTTCTTGGACTCGTCCATGGTCTTCAGGTTTCCCTTGATACGCAGCCAACCCTCAGTAATCTGGTCTGTGTTTTCCTTGAGGGGTGTTGCTGTCTATACTAGAGCCCGACCGATAAAGGATTTTGAAGGCCGATACCGATACAAGTACTCGTTGGTTTTAAAATCCGATATTCCGATATATCGGCGCATATATATATATATATATATATATATATATATATATATATATCTCCATCCATTTTCCAAGCCGCTTATCCTACTGGGTCGCGGGGGGTCCGGAGCCTATCCCGGAAGCAACGGGCACGAG
>JAODLC010000047.1:17227155-17242906 GCA_026781145.1 Hippopotamyrus pictus
TGAAATATTCATTTATCGGCCATTATAAATGCCGATACCGATAGTTTGGAAAATGCCTAATATCGGCCTGCCGATAAATCAGTCGGGCTCTAGTCTATACTGCTTACGTGATTGTCCTGAGATGTCTTGTTCTGTAGATACACATGCTTATGGCTGGAACATGTCCATGCTGCATTAGCATGGCACACACATACACATGGACAAATATTAAGCACTGAATGGTCCAGTCCTAGGATCTAGCAGCGTATGATTCAGCACACTTATGTGACATCTGGACAGTTACCTTTTTGCCTTCTGTTGTCATATGAAGCAGGGTGTGTAAAACTCTCAGTATTACTTGGGGTTGGCCGTACATGTGTAACAGATTATGATTCCTGTGTGTGTGAGCGTGCACATGGGTACGATTGCACATGCATGCATGTGTGTGTCTGGCTCTTCTTGCCTCACTTGGCTCTCCTCAGCTGACCATCCCCCCCCTTTCCCCCCCAGCTCTGCAGAATCAGAGGAGCTGGCCATACACCTGTTCCCGGGGGCTGTGACAGTACAGGGGGTCCTGCGGAGAAAGACCCTGCTAAAGGAGGGGAAGAAGCCCACGGTGAGAGAGCGGCAACTTCCTTAGCCTCCCCCGACCCGTGCGGCGCGTCATAAACACGGCACTCCTAATGCTGAAAGCTCTGCCCTCTGATGTTCCCGAAAGCAAACACCACCCCACGCCATGTCAGCCTTTATAACTGGGTGTCCTGCCTCTGGGATTTTAAATACAGGGATGACCTTTAGCTACATTGTAACGGGATGGGAGTACTTGGAAAAGAATGCTGCAGTAAAAACTCATAAACTACTGGAGTGATCATGCAGAAGAGGTTCTTTGAACCACAACCTTCTCTATGTGCTGAAGGCCTCGGAAATAGTGACCCAGTGGTGAAAAAAGCAGAATGGCTTCTGCATTCACTTTGGCTGCTGGTGACTCCTGGGCGTGTTTGTGACCTTTCAGGTAGCATCGTGGACAAAGTACTGGGTGGCTTTGTGTGGAACGCAGCTATTCTACTACCCCGCCAAGGCCTTGAAGGCCACACAGAGGAAACACGTGAGTGTGTCAGCGGGGTGTGCGTGTGCCAGGGGTGTCACGATCACGGCAAGGGGGCTCCGCACTCCTGCCATGGTATAACCGAATAAAAGCTGGACTGATCAAAGGGTAACTTTTGCCATACCGTAAATGTACTTCATGTTTCTATATGTGGGTTCTAATAGATAGGGAGAGGGGTATTGAAAAGACTGAAGGACTGTGAATCGGAATGTAGAGATGCTGCGCCTAATAGTCTGTGATCAAATACTTCTAAGCAGGGTGGGTCAGGGTCACTGCAGTCGTGGGACGTGGCTGGGATGCTATGAGGCTTCAAAAATACACAGAAATGTGTTTTGATACAAAATACCAAGTATCAAAATAAACTACAAAATACAGCCACCAAGCAAAGTATCAAAATAAACCACAGTATTTTGTATTAAAAAAAAAACAAAAACACTCCACTTTCTTCTATATCAGTCTGTTCCTTCAGAAGCGCACCGACTCAAATGGCCAGGCATAAGAGCCACATTTGTCCACTGCTTAATGAGACACAATATAAATGTGAAACCAAACAAAAGATCAAAAATATATATCCTTACTACTCACGTGAACATTCAGATAGTCAGTAAAATTAAAAAGTAACAGACTCAGACTTTAATTGCTTCCTTTTATGCTACACAGATGTGTTGACTCAAACAACAAAATTTAAAATGAGAAAAAAAACTATTTAAGTGCTTCACTCAGCATCATCTCCAACTATAACACACGTAGGCCTGAATGGAGCATGTAAATCTTTTGCTTCACCACAAGTGAACAACTGTTGGCTTCAGTGACTATTCATTAAAATGTCTGGAAAAAGCTAAACAGGCCCAGACAAACGTTTTGCACATGACGTCATCATACATACATTATGGGGAAAATATTTCTTGCATTTTCAGAATACAGAAGTTCTCAACATCAAGGTATTTTGATACAAATTACATAATCATTTTTATGAAGTGAAATACAACTTACAAAATACAGTTTTGTATTCAAAATATGTATTTTAAGTACATGAATCTGGGCTGTGCATGGAGAATACCATGTGTCTGTTAAGATGGCAGAAATGCACTGTAGCTGATGTTTTCTGGAAAAACGGCCAAATTATGTCCCTGTGTGTTTGTGACAGTTCAAGTCCACCTCCAGCAAGAGCGTCTCAGTGGTAGGCTGGATGTCCATGATGGCAGACGACCCCGAGCACTCGGATGTCTTCCTGCTGACTGACTCTGAACACGGTGAGCACTCAAGGACCTTGACCTCCAGCTCATTGTGAATCAGTGCATCAGTCATGCCCCTTCATTACTGTTGCATCGTGGGAATGTACGGAGAAGCTTCCCTGGATGGCCAGGCTTTTCTCTGAACTGACCACACCCTTACCTCGGTAACTCTATGACCAATTGTTTCTCATCTTGGGCTGTTTTGGTTCCTGTTGGACACGGGGCCACACGGTCCAAGGATCTGGGTGCTGTAATCTTACCCTCTGCATTCAGCACTGCCTTCAGTGAAACCCAGTCAAGCCCTGAGGAGGAATCTTATCTCCTTAGCTTTGGCTTGCATCACGTCCTGAAGCTTTAGAGAAACATGCCAGATGATTTAGCTGACACCAGCATCCACATGGTGCATCTTGCGAGGCGCCAGTGATCTGGGGAAGCTGTGTTGTAACATTCTCCAGCTACTGCAGACAGATCCAAGTCCTCAATGTGACATATAGAAGTGTATTAATTTAGTGTAATTAATTCTTTCTTGCTCCTGTACTGTATACACTTGTAAGTGGGCATTTGATGGAAGCTTAGCCTAGCTATGTTAGTAATGTGCTATTTACGTCACTTATATGTCGCTTTGGACAAAAAGGATTGTAAAATTAAATATAAACGTATGTTTATGTTATACCTAATTTCGCCTGTCATTTCCATACATAGGATTCTGAAGGAGCTCTGTGTGAACTGAGGTTTGTCTTTTTTTTCTTTTTAAGGAAATACTTACAAGTATCAGGCGGGAAGCCGGGCGAATGCTCAGCTGTGGTTTAAGCACCTGAGTGCAGCCTGCCAGAGCAACAAGCAACAGGTAATTCCCAATACATCTGATCACAGGTCAGAACTTTGGTGGATTCTTAGCCTAGGTTTATGCTAATTACCGTAGTGACAACAGATCTTCCATTTCATTCAGGGAAAGGGAAGACCATTTAAATATGTCACATGCTAACCCTGAGAAACTGTCCCTCCATCCCCTCTGTGGCAGGTTCCTGCAAATCTGATGTCCTTCGAGTGAGCATCCTGCCCACGGAGCCCGCAGCAGTGTGACGACTTCGCCTCCCACTGCCCTCACCAGAGCCTGCCCACCTGCCACTGCTGCCTTAAGGCTGGAGGGGCCTTGCCTGCTGCCTCTGGCTGGATTAACCACTGACCGCAGGGCCATGCTGCCCTGCAGCTCCGAAATGCTGCTTCAGACCTGTTTCCTTTTCCTCATAAATATGTGGGGACCTTGGAACGGATGCGACTCGCATCGCGTGGGACCTCAGTGTCGTCTGGCCTCCTCTTTGCTTGCCAGCTCGACCTAACCCTCTCATTACTGTTTCTTTTTGTCCTGCCCGTGTTGCATTGTAAACTAGTAAATGGGCCCAAGTACTGACCCCAGAGGGACGCCTGCATAGTGGCGCGCACTACACCTGAGGCGCCTGGGAGAAGTTTACGGAGCAAACACCATTTGTCTCTCTGGAGCCCTTCCTCATTGTAGGGGTTGAGTATTTTCACAGCTGTTTGCTACTAATGAAAGAAGCATGAAACAGGATTTTCAGTTGCCATTTTTTTGTGGGTGGCGGCTTTTGCTTTATTTGTGAACAGGGACTCGTTGCTGCAGCTTATTGAGCACTTTCGGAATATTCGAATATTCATCTCCTTCCTTTATGAGTTTACACTCTCTGGGTAAATTTATAAATAAGAATTCAAATATGTAGGTACAATGTATGTTTTTGTGATCACATTTTGATTAGTTCATTCATCCGTTTTTTTAAAAACCTTTTTTTTCTGCCAGCATGAATTCCATCAATGTACATTTAGACCAAACCTTAATGAGACCATCACACTGAGCAGCTGAAAGACTTTGGAGGGTTGTGAGTGAGTGAGGGTGCTTCACAAGGATGAGTAAAACATGAGCTCTGTGACGTACCATCACTTGTAAAAACACACGCTTATCAGCTACAAAAGGACAGTCGTTTCCTTTATCTTTTACTTAGCTGTGTTTATGAGTAAATTGTTTGTTGGGAGTCTCCAGTATTATTTTTTATGGGAATGTTGTTCATGCATTCAGTTGTTTAGCTATTACATTTATTTGCTATTTGAGTGTCTTATGTACCATTTCTCATTACTTGACTTTTTTAAATATGCATTTGATATGTTAATCTGTGACAGCTAGCACAGCAGTCTGGGCACATCTCATGTAGGTTCATACAAACGTTATGTTCTTCCTGGCGCCATTAAGCATGTTAAGCTGACTTCAGATCCAAACGTATGCATAGAGCTCAACGACTCAAGTCCTGCTAGTTCACTATGAATTTTTATTTTTAATGTAAAAGGCACAAAACCTTATATCTATGTGTTTCAAATATTGCCGCCATTTTGCTTCCATGTGTGAATTTGAATTTGCATCTTGGCAGTCAAATTGGTGTGAATTACACTGTTAGGGGCTGGGTGCTTTGTGGATATTTCAGTAGAAGAAAATTATAGTTTATTTTGAAAATGAATCCCAGGATCGGTTTCGCTATTGGGCCCCTGAGCAAGGCCCTTAACCCCAAAACGCTACAGGGATTGACTGACCCTGCACTCTCAAAATGCACATTGCTTTGGATTAATGGCTCTGCTAAATAAGGACAATGTATATATAAGATATAACGTGAATATTATGCAACAGAAATTGGCAGTACAAAAAGCGAAGTATGTAGATTTAGTTTTTTTCTATTAAATTGTCGGGCTCAGAATTCTGAAGGCAGGTTCATTTGGGTGCTATGAGGGTTGCAGTGGGGGAGCAGTGAGCACCAGGACACAAGATGAGGCAGTGAGGCAGCCACTGATTGGGAGATGTCGGGGGAGGGTGGGGTCAAAAAGCCGAGCGTGTACATTAGGCCGTCATGTTGTCATCTAGCCCAGTGCAGGCACATGCCAGTGCTTGTTTCTAATTGAGACTTAACCTCATTGTATGTGGAAAGAGGCAGGACCCAGACCCTGTTTGCTGTGAGATATTGTGCGTTATTCTGTTTGTGCCAAGGGCGAGTTAGGTAGCCTCTCCATAAAATGTCACTATGGACACCGTTTACCCAGTGTGTCATTCTGAATAAAGCAAGTCTGTAGGTAATTTGGTGCATCCCCAGCATGGTAACAAGAAAGAGAAAGGATACCTTTAAAAGTGTAAATGATATGCAAGGGATCTGTGTACAGGCCATGCTTCGGCCCTCACTGCACCGGCTTTGTTCAGTGGTTAAAACGGAATTTTGTGGTGAGTAGGTGTCCTGACATGACACTGAGTGAAGACCAGGGGTACCTGCCCTAACCGGAGATTTTGTTGTAACTTCTGAGACTATTTGCACACCAGGCACATGAATGGATTGGCTTTTAAGTAGTCTAAATAAAGACCTGGCTTTAAATAATAAAAACCCCCCACCCCAATTCTAGTAACAATGTGTCCAAATATTTTTAACAGAATTTTTCATGAAGTTTTGTGTTTGTGATCTACAAAATACATCTACAGATGCACAGGTACAGTCACACCTGTGTTTGACAGAAATAGCGTTTTCTGCTGATGTGTACATTGAGCTGCTTGCTGCCCATTACTGAGCCTGAGATTGGCACGTAATGCTGGACTGGTTATTAACCTGACCAATGATTGTGTTACTGAGTGTCATCAGGCTGGCGAGTCGCGGTCACCTCCCTGGCCCTCCAGTCTCACACCCAGATGGGTGGCTGCCGGGGTCAGTGCTTCACAGAGGCTGCATGTCCCAGGTCGGCACAATGACCTTTGAACTGAGCGATGTGCTCCTGGACACGAGGCAGGTCAAAACAATCCTCCTTTTTTGGGTTTGAGTTTTTTTTTTAATTCCTGAAAGTGGAATGTAAAGATTAAATACCCAAGTTTGTATGAGTGAGTAAACATCATGATATTGTGTTTGCACAACAGTAAGCATTTGAAGATTTTAGGTACAGGCCTGACTAGATTTTTCCTACTGAAATAAAAATCTACTTGGATTGTTGAACCTTTGGTTTCAGTTCATTTTATTTTGCGTGGGAGCAACAGATTGTGATGGATGGAGATGAGGGTTATTCTGAATGTTGCAAGCTACATTTTTAATATTTATGTTCTGAATAATTAGCATCTAATTTGATATTTAATTGTGACAAGTTAATTAGAAAATGAACTGGAAAAAAATAGGTTATGTCTCTACTGGTGCTTTACATTTTTGAACATTATCAAAATATTAAGTTCTTGTTTATATGTTATGATGTTTAATCTATGGACTGTGGAATGCATTTGAACAGAGAGGAAATAAAACCATGTCCATTGCTTGGTTTACTTTTGAAGAACTTTCAAAAGATATAACATTTTGTTATAGAAACATGGATATAATTCAGACTTTAATACAGCTTTATATAATTAGCAGATGCTTTTGTCCAAAGCAACATTCAAGCGAGGCAATTGGCACTTTGCAAAAATTCATGCTGTCAAGGAGTCGACCTGGCAGAAATGCGGCTAGGCTTAACTTACACTTGCACCTGGGCATTTATTGTAAGCAATTTTTGGAGCAGGTGCTACCCAACGGCTACACAAATACTTATTAGGTTCTTACTTTGTTAATAGTTATATAAGACTACGCAAGTGCCAGTAACAGTAACATAAAAAAACACATTCAAAGAACAATCAAGTTAGTAAAGGAATTCATGGAACAGGTGAGTCTTAAGGCATTTTCCTGCAAGTGAAGATGGAGTCTGATGACTGGATGTGGTTCAGCAGTTAATTCCACCACTGGGGAACCACACAGTCTGGAGTGACACTTCTCACCTGGCAATGGGAGTTCAAAGTGGTGTTAGTTTGGTGACCGAAGGGGGTGAGGTGGGACATAGGTCTTGAGGAGCCTTTTGATGGAGATGGACGTGTGTCCATTAGTGCACTTGTAAGCCAGCACCAAGGACAGTGGTCTAATAGCACAAGCTGTTAGACATGCCAGTGGTCATTTTGTGGGATAACAAGTGTCTAAACTAGAAACTGAGCTGTATATTTAGACAGAAAAAGCCTGGTCTTCCTGAAGTTTATGCAGGGTAAACCTGCAAGATTGGAAGACCCCATGTTAAGTGCTCAGCAAAAGACAGCTAGTCATCTGACATTAGCCCTTATATTCCTAACATACCTTGGAGACGTGAATGGAATGTCATGGTGGATGGAATCTGCAATCTCTGCAATAATGGTGCTGTGATAGTTACCGGTCCCAAGGTCGAATCGTTTCGCTTTGTATTATGTAACTACAAATGCCTTCCTATAATACTGCGGGCAGGTGGTTCCTGGCGCCACCTTGTGGCGATAAGTCTATTCTCACTGCTGTTATCGGAAAATGAAATTTGTTTTACTTTAATATTTAGTTATGTGGTCTTTTACGGGACCAATAACGTTTAAATATACATAGTGATTTATACCATATTTTCAGATACAATTCGTATCCGCCTCCTTAAGGATCAAATCCTAGAATCGCTCTGGCTGGACTCCCGACGCCCGTGTTTTTTATAATTAATAGTGAATTACAGTTTCTGCAGATGAGTCTAAGTAATAAGTGCTAAGCCTGAGTATAATAATGTTTTAGTATGGATTCACTACTCCTGGATTTAGTTTTTGAAAAGAAATACACCGAAATACAAATTAATGTCAATGAATCAAGAAAAGCGTCTTATTTTTGACAATGATAGATGGCTGTGAGCAGTATAAAGTGTCTGTCAGTATTCAGCAGCTAGGCGGCGGTATGCACTTCTCGGGTGGTTATGGTACATGTTGCTAGATCCCATGAAGAAGACTGTGTGTTAATCCGGCCTGTCCTCCGTCCATCTAATCGATGCATCTTAAGCTGAGCTCGATTGTACATGCCTGGGTAAGACCATCATATCGCAGCCATGGCTACCCATGTTAGCGAGCTGGAAGTTGCAAAGAAGAATTTGACCGATGCTATAGGTGATAACGTGAAGCAGTAAGTAAAGAAAGGGAACTACAAAATCCATCCTAAGCGCCTTACGCACAAGTCACATTTAGGCTTTAAATGCAAGTTAAATAACATATATCTGTGTGTCTTGGAAGGCCATAGAGACTTGACTTTTCCATTTTGGTATCTGTGCTGGTATTTGCCGTACTGGCTAAATTTAATGCATGCAAACAGGAGCGTGCTCTTTTGGTCGTTTGTAGTATATTCGTTATTATTACGGTCGCTGGTTCGTTGCTGCCGCTAGCAGAAGCTGTATCTCGCCGGTCGTCAAGCGATGCGGAGATGAGGTGGGAGCTTTGGGCTGAAATGAATCGCTTCCGGGCTCGGTTTGATGTTTTTACAGGTACTGGGCCAACCTCAAATTATGGTTCAAACAGAAGATAAGCAAGGACGAGTTTGATGCTGAGGCTCGCCGGCTTCTGGGTCAAGACAACGGTAAACTGTTTTCATTTGGGGCAGATAAGGGGTGTCATAAGCTGGGAAAATAGACTTTCAGTCAGTCCTTTATTTTATGCCGATTTATATAAATGTATGATTTTTTTTTGCGTCAGCTCATGCCATACTTTGAATCGGCAGTAATTCAAGGATAATTTACAGTTTAACTGTACAACCCAACAATGAAGCCAGAAATCAAGAGCGTGGGTGGGCGAGTCCCATAACAATATCGAGACAAAAATCGCACTACGGGCTCAATTACGTATTTCTCTTTATCAGTTTGTAAATGACCAGTGAAATTACTAAGACCAAATGAACAAAGAGAAAGAATGATATATTTGCCTCTCAACAGCACGTTTCCTCCGATCTAATCAGGCACACACGTATACCTGTCAGACACAGTTGTTTTTATCGTACTGCATTGCTAGCTGTAAACACTGAATGGGTTCGGGCCACCTTGGTAGCTACATTCCAGGGGTCTCATTTATCAAACTCTTTATATGCGTTTGTGTACATTTTGTCCTCTTGATCAGTCAGAACTGTACTCTAAATGTATGTACATGCACAGGTCTGAGATCCTGTCAAATTCCTACCCACAAATAACCTTAAATGGTCAATGTAAAAGAACATGCACAAATCAAACTACCCTGGGTGCAAAGTACTGTAAATTAAATAAACCAAGTGGATTTTTAAAGAGAGGCTTGAAAAATGTTAAATTAGGTGGCCTAAACACAAGTCCCGCAATCAAGAAAAACTGTTGGATCACAACACTTTGCTGTTGTAATAAACGCCATTAGCGCTACAGAATACATTATATCCAAAAGACATGATCGGATCTGAAGAACGAGGGAAAGACATAATTTGTTGTGCACAGGTCCAGTGTGATGCATTTGCATACATTAAATGCCAAATTGACAGAGTCCAAATGGTAGACAAGTAACAATAACCTTCCCTTCTAACCCTCCATTCTCATGACTATAGGCTATTTATATACATCAATCCATGCATGCAAATGTTTGACACTTAATTGACATTCAGTGCAACTGGTAATAATTACAGATATTTCAATTCATAGGAGGTGGCAAGATGTAGTATTTGAAATAGTATTTGCCTTGAAGAAATTGATATACTTTATCTCTGACTTGTGCCGCTTGATATGAAATGTTGGCATTTTGCTGGTCTGCATGCAGTTCCCAGCTTTACAATGGGTGTCACCTATTCCTGGTTTAACTGAAATGTTGCATCCATAAATGTGCACATTTTCCTGTCAATTTTGTTTGCTAAATCACTGATTTTGCATGCAGAGTTGCATATGCACATTCTGGACTTTGTTTTGTGTGTATGCAACTTTGATGAATGAGGCCCCCAGTTTTTAGGACACATCACAAATGCCTGCTTTATACAGTAAAATTAATGACATTGGCATCCTGTATTATATAGGTTTAAATTCACAGCCATTATTATCTTTTTATGGTCATTATTTTTAGAAGATTTTGGGTTGTCTGGATGATCTTGATAGTGATTATGCAAACAAAGCTTCAAAACCTACACATAGCAGTGAGAATAGCTCTAATTTTCTTAAAGATGTTTATCTGTCCCTTTTACAGTGCATGTTCACAATGACTTCCTGCTGGCTATTCTTACCCGCTGCCAGATCATAGTTTCTGCACCAGGTAAAAGGAATTTTGCATCCAAATATGAAAATGCCCAGACTGTTGAAGCCTGACCCATGAGTGTGTCCTGGCAGTCCTTGTGAACTTCACTTCCCGTCCAACAGAGGGCCCCGGTTCTTTACCATGGCAAGGTGGCTCTGCATCTAAGCCTGGCAAACCCAACCGAAAGAAGAAATTCCCATCTGTTAGACAGAAATTTGATGTGAGTTTCGTCCTGAATCCCAGCTCTATTAAATGTGTTTGTAAGCGAAACTATAAGAATTAACACAAACATCCATCATAGGTATTGTATTACAGGCATAGCGGTAAACTGCCATTTTTTCCAGAAATGGCTTTTGACTTAATATGAGCTCCCTGGACACTGGGGGGGGGGTCTGCCCGTGTGACCCTGCTCTCCATCTATGCCTTCAGCACCGGTTCCAGCCCCAGAACCCCCTGAGTGCGGCTCAGCCCTTCAGCCCACGGGAGCTGACCCCGGGCGAGGATGAGGAGCTGCGTCTAAGTGCCCACACCCTGCTGCTGCCAACCCGCGGCCAGCTGGAGGCACGTATGATGGTGACGGCCTTCGAGCTCGGCCTGGACAACGTCACCGAGGATGCAGTGGGCATGCTCGTCTGCGCCGTGGAGGTGTGTAGCTGAGGGGCGCTTTTGTTCTGATTGGCGAAATCAGAGGAAAGGGGCACGAGATCAGCGGATTAGGGATCTGTGTGTTTGGAAGGTTGTAGGTTCAAATCTCGTGGCTGACAGGGCGGTCATCACCGCTGGCCCTTAATTTATTTTGAATCCTCTTCTCAGTGGCAGCATGCCTGGCTGAGGAATTCCGGCTGGTATCGTCATACCTTAAACTGAGATGTAGTTGCCAAGGAGACAGGGATGACTTGGCAATTAGTCTGTGCAGTGTACTGGTGTATTAAAATGGGAAGAGTGGGGTGGGCTAAAATGCTAAATGTCATATACAGTTGTGGTTGTTTTGAGTGTATTGTTTTTTCTGCCTGGTGACTGTTAGGTGCCATGATGCTCAGTGTGTAGTGTTGTGGCTTCGAGTTTGCATATTTCCTCCATAGCGTGGGATTCTTCTTACACTCCTAAAACTTCCAGTTCTGCTTGATTGGTGTCTCTGCGTGTCATGGAGCAGTGTTTCCCGATCCTTTCCTGAGGGACCCACAGATGGTCCATGACTGTCTGGCAGAGAGCTGGGAATGAGCAAAATCATAGACTGTCTGGTCCCCAGAAAACACTGTACAGGGCTGTGTGTCCATTGCCTCCTGGGATGGGTTCCAGTCTCACTGTGGGTAGAGGTGATGGAGCATGAATGGAGTGATTCTTATTGGTTCTTTGTTTATCTCTCTGCATAGATTAACCGTAAGCGCAGAGTCCTCACAAAGAAAACAGTGAGGTGGGACTCTGTGTGTGTGTGTGTGTGTGTGTGTGTGTGTGTGTGTGTGTGTGTGTGTGTGTGTGTGTGTGTGTGTGTGTGTGAGATCTAAGAGTCAGCAGCATAGTGTGAACATTTAGCACTGTTCCAGGAAGAATTTAAAGAAGAAAAAACTCCTGGCTTTTTAAGTATATAATCTACTTAAGTCAGAGCACCTCATTTGGGCAGTAAGGGTTTTTCCGGCAGTGATTTAATAAGATGCTATGGTGGTCACTGCATCCTGCCTGACAGGTTCACCTGAAAGACGTGCTGACTGCAGTGATCTCGCGGCGCAAAGCCTACCGTCTGCGCGATGGCCACTTCCCCTACGCCTTCGGCAGCGACGTCACGCCTCAGCCCTACCTGAAGAACAGCGTGGCGGCGTACCACAGCGTCACAGAGTGGTGAGGACCCCCCCATCTTTGCATTCGTTGTATGCCAGCAGATCTGACTGGGAAAAATAAGATTCCCAATCCAGCAGCAGGTGGGGTTGGCAAGTCGGTCTGTGTGCTATGGAACCCTTTATATGAAATGTGCCTTCAGTGCATGGCTGTGTAGTGACAGTTTGCTTTGGGTGCCCCCCCAGCCCCCCGCCTAGTGCCTCCCTCCCTGCAGGCCCGCCCCCCCAGGTGTCCCCTGACGAGGCTGAGCAGCAGGCGGCCCTCCTGCTGGCATGTTCTGGGGGCTCTCTGCCCCCCCCACTGCCACCCATTAACATGGCTGATCTGCTGGAGGCCCTGCAGGTAATACTGCTTTTTAATAAACATATTACAGGCCACATTCTGTACAGGTTAGTTAATTATCCTGCTGTGATTGCTACAGGTGTGTGTGTGTGTGTGTGTGTGTATGTGCTGTGACTGTGTGTGTATCGTGTGTATGTGCATGTGACTGTGTGCCCATCTGTCTGTGTTTGTGTGTGTCTGTGTCTTTGTTTGTGTGATGGACAGGCATTCTCTCCAGAGAATCCCCTGTCTTCTGCCCTGAGCATCTGATGGATGGATGGATGGATGGATGGATGGATGGATGGATGGATGGATGATGGTGAATTTAATTTGATTTTATGGTAGTTATTACTTTCCATCGCCACTGCTGATGGGGGTGGGTGGAGGGTGTAAAAAAAGCCAGCACTTTGCCCCCCCACAGAGCACACCAGTCTGCGTTTGCAGGTCATGTGGGTCATGGCAGCAGGTGATGGACATTGAGCTCAGGTAGCTTCAGTGCTTGGATTTCTCAGAGGTCCATGTGAGCAGAGAGTGAGGAGATGCTGTCCATTTGCCGTGGCTCAGGTGCATCGCGCCGTGGTGCCGTCCCACACGGTGTACGCCCTCAGCATGGAGCGCATCCTAGCACAGCTCTGGCACCCCAGCCACGAGGAGCTGGAGCAGGACCAGGTGCACCGACGCCGCCTGGCCAGCCAGGAGGGTCTGCTCATTTACTGACCGCCGCCACAGCTCAGCCCCGAGAACAGCTCAGGTACAGAACCGTACCTTGTCTGACAGCTAGATGGCGATGTTGCGTCGCTGAGTCTTAAAGCCACAGGAGATGTGGGTGACAGGTGCAAGATGGATCTGCTCGTTCTCCTGCGTGTTGGAGGAGGATGTGAAGAGGAACGTGGCTGGATAATCCCGGACTACAGGGACCCACATCGTCAGGGGATTAGCACGATCAGGACGTTGACATTTTGTCGAGGAATTTTGTACATGTACATATTAAAATGCTCAGTGCAGGATTTGGTCATACTTGTTCATACTTGTTCATACTTGACTATGTGTGGAGTGCTTTTCTGTTGCCCTCCATCGTTATCAGCCTCCTTCCAAAGTGTGAACTGTAAGACTCCATTGTCTTAGATTTTATTTTTTTATTTTATAAATGCCACAGAAGACATGAGCAGAGGAAAAAATGACTGATTCATGTTGCTGTGATGGGTTGTGCCTGATTTAACGTATTTCATTGCACTGCAAAAGGATAAATAAGACAATTTGTGAGTGCACCAGAGGAATGTTATACGGGTACTAGGGGAATTGTCAGTCATTCTGGGCTTTTGCAAATAAATGTAGTTTGTTTAATTTTTGTGGTGTATCTGTAAATATCTGTAAACTGAGTGCTTACATCCCTGTCACTAAGCTGGAAGTCTGCAGGCTGTCACACACATCCTGCCCGTTGTGGACAGAGATCTTGCTTTAATATTCCTGTGCACATATACTCGAACAAGGGAAACACTGAGTCTTGTGCTTCCTGGAAAAGGCAATTTTGGGATATCAGTTACCCTAAATGCATGTCTTCGGACTGTGGAATGAGAGTCACGTGTCAGTGCGGAGTGTGCAAACTCCACACACACAGAGTGGCAGCATTCGAGTCCGCATGCATACAGTAAGAATGTTCTCATTAAAATGACCCCGAACAGCCAGCACTACGAGAAAAGCACAGGCTTTCTGATGTCATTCTCGTCTACCAGCCATGTTGAAAAGTCTATAGGAGACCACGAGTGGCAAACATTATTTACAGTTTGGTTGTATTAATTACAATCTGCCTGCGATATGATGAACCTTCATTATCTTACTTTACTAACCACCCAGTTGATTTGATATTGGCCATTGGTTAGTAACAATGTCAATCAGCAGTGTTCGCATGCCTATACACAGGGAAACATCTGTATGGGTCGGAGTTGTCCTCTGGTTATTGTGAGTATGTAGCATAGCTCATTATTAAACATCAGCTGCCCGTAAGCGTCAGCGCCTCTGTGAGAACTAGCAGGTCTACCTACTCAAATCCACCGAACAAGGAGACAAAACCACTTTTGTAGCATTTTCACATTAATGTACAAGCACAGTAGATCTGAAGGGCATGTACAGCAGCACCAGCTGTCAGTTACAGTGTGTTATGTGTTGTTGTGGGCAAGCTGAACTGAAGTAATAGGTCTTAAGTTGAGATTTAAAAACTGAGACCGATTCTGCATCTTGGCAAACCCTTCCGTGATGTAGTCTTGTATGTAGTGATGTAGTCTAACCTTGTAACCGAAGGCTTTACTGCCAACTGTTATTTATTTGTAGGATGTAGAAGAAATGTACATTCTATGATCTCAATGATCTGAGTGGATGATGCTGCTTGTAAGCTTGAAGTAATTCTGTTAGGTAGACAGGTAGACCTATATTATTATATAGTACATTATATGTAAGATGGAGAAGTCTGTCTTCAACCAAACAGGAACCCAGTGCAGCGAACTAAGAGCAGGGATTATGTGTTTGTATATTAGTTTTTCAATGTCCTGATTAGTGAGAAAACATTGTGATTCTGTAACTACAGGAAGCACACCGATTTTGCATCCACATGACATTTGACTGAGAGGCTCGCATCTAAGGTGACGTCTAGGTTACTCACAATTGACATTGACGAAGGAGTTGTTACTGAACACTAGTCAAATAGGACTTCAGGCACTTCAGCAACATTCCACGCAAGCCAACATCACATTCAAGTCCACATAGCAATATAGAATGGTCAAACGTAACTATTTTCCCCTGAACTTTGAACAAAAACATTACTTTGGAGAATGGCCTGTAATTGTCGAGTTCATGTGGATACAAGCCTGGTTTCATCAGGAATGGTCTGATATATGTTACTTTAAATTGGCCAGGCACATCGCCTGAGGACAGGGATGTATTCACTAACGCAGTTACAGGTCTTGCCAGAACTCTTACACACACACAGCCAGGGATTCTTTAGAAGTTGCGTGGGGATTAAGTGCAGTAGACAAGTGGTCGGTTTGAATACTGCCTGCGATATGATGAACCTTCATTATCTTACTTTACTAACCACCCAGTTGACTTGATATTGGCCATTGGTTAGTAACAATGTCAATCAGCAGTGTTCGCATGCCTATACACAGGGAAACATCTGTATGG
>JAODLC010000047.1:17243006-17275294 GCA_026781145.1 Hippopotamyrus pictus
AAGTTCTCCCCAAACGAGCTTGATGGGCCGAATGGCCTCCTCTCGTTTGTAAATTTCTTATGTTCTTCTTATGTTCTAACCGCCAAACCCAGACTCGTCCATCGGATTGCCAGACAGAGAAGCGTGATTCGTCACTCCAGAGAACACGTCTCCAGTGGCGGCGTGCTTTACACCACTGCATCCGACCCTTTGCATTGCACTTGGTGATGTAAGGCTTGAATGCAGCTTCTTGGGCTAATAGAATAGAAACCCATTCCATGAAGTTCTCTACACACTGTTCATCAGCTAATCTGAAGACCACACGAAGTTTGGAGGTCTGTAGCTATGGACGTGATTGGAACACCTGAATTTGATTATTTGGAGGGGTGTCCCAATACTTTTGGCAATATAGTGTATGTGTGTGTAGTCTTGGACTTTGTTTACTGCAATTGTTTTCTTAGCATTGCTGAGAAGTGAACCAGGTAGCTCAGAGTTTCTCAATTCCCACGTAAAAACACAGATTGAGAGGATCAGAAGTGATCTGTGTGATTGCCTGGATCACATACGAGATCCTACAAAGTTCAGGGAAAGCATCTGTTAGCTGTATGACCACTACATGCAGTGCAGGAAAGTGGTATGAGAACCATTACGGGAGTTGAGGTCTACCCAAGTACATGTGTTTAAACACATGCATTCATTCAGTTTAGTGTAAATCAGCACTTACAATGGGCATGCAAGCATTGGAACTGGCCAGGTACATATCGAGCATCTGTGAGATGCTTTGGATTGACAATCCACTGACTATCCAAGTCCAGTCCATGGCTTCACAGCCCCGTACACAGCAGGGCTTGATGCATCGTGTGTAATAATCGTGATCATGATTATCTGTGATTTGGACCACAGTAGCTTTTCCTTTAGCTTGTGCCAGATGTGATCGCCTTCGTTCACATCTAACATTGATGAATCCTCCAGCACTGTGTCAGTGGATCGTGGTTTTTCCCTCCCCGGACCTCTCAGTAGGTACTCACCGTGGTATTAAGAGATGCTAGTCGTCAGGCCATAATGATTTGGCCCATGTCAAAGTCACTCAGATCATTATCCCTGCTCATTTCCTCTGCATTCAATATGTTGACTATAAGGTTTGAATGTTAGCTTACTGTCTATCTTATCCCAGACCTTGACGTGTACTGTTTTTATGAGATAGTCAACAGTATTCACTTCACGTGGGGGTCCTAGTGTTTTGACTCCTCGTTGTATCCAGGAATACCTTGATTAGTGGATCTGTAAATCTGTAAAAGACTTACAGTAGTATGAGGTGTGTCACAGCAATGGATTTAGTAAAGAAGCTAATACGATAATACACCGAAAGCCAGTTTTGCATCCGTTAGCGGTAAGTGCACTTTTGCTTATTGCTGGGCTCCAGGTGGATGTTGATGTGCAGAGCAAGCTCTATACAGGTCCCTGACCCAGCTAGAGGGGCTGCTGGCCAGGGAGTGCATAACTTACTGTCTGGACAATGCCAGCAAGCTGAACACGAGTGAAGATGGGCGGAAACTCGATTCTTATCGATCCCACATTGATCTAAGCAGAGGGGGCACTGGAAAAGCTGACTCTGCTGCTCGTTGGGGTGACAGTGATGAAAGTGTGGATGGGGAGTAGAACCAGCCTGCAGGAGCAGGGCTGGACCACCCCCACGTCAGCTTTCCAAGCTTCCCTCCCTGGAGACTCGGACCCCCCACCATGTCCCGACCCCCCACCGTGTCCGAAACTTAAAGCACCCTGCCCCATGAAAGATTAAATATGATTGATGGGAGAGATTTGGTCCCAGACTAGATTGATTTTCTATAACCATTTATTCTTAGGGTGTTAGGGTGATCCTGGAACCTATTCTAGGAGACCTCTGGCACAAAGATAGGGCATATCTGCAGGGGATACCATTCCGTGGAAAGGAACATCATTACACACACTTTGGTCAATATAGACACCAGCTCAGCTACTCGTGTGTCTGCGGGGGGAAACCAGAGCGTCCCTAGGAGAGCATGCAATCTCCACGGACACTGGACCGGGTGCGAGAATCGAACTTGCCACCACCGAGCTATTAGACTGCAGTGCAGGTCCCTGTAGCTCCAGGACACAGTATGCATATCCAGGCGTGCGCACGAGTGGTGTGTAAGTACCCATTCGCCGTATACATCATTACACGCAGCAATTCATTGTCATAACGGCACAAATTTTAACTTTTATACGGCTAATGCATACTGCTTTCACTGTATAAAGGTTAAAATACACAATAATTTCTTGTCTTAACAGTACAAATAAGGGAGGGGGGTGTGGGGGGGTGTCTGCTTTCACTGGAGGAGGCTCGATAGGCAGAAGTGCAGGGTCTGACACACACACTGCCCTGGGGTGTCTGCTTTCACCAAAATAGCCTGAAGATGTGGTCTCTAGGCTTCTGTACATCACACTCATCATAGTATTGACCCTTGAAGGATGTCCTTAGGATATCTGTCATGTTCCTCTGTGATCCCTCGCACAAAAGGGTCAAAAAGACTTAAACCACTTTCAAGAGCAAAAAATAATCTGTTATAGTCCTGAGGTAATGCATATCATTTACAGCTAGTGAGCTGTGAACTGAGACAAGCTCTGTCCACATGCAATATTTAATTTATGCTAAACTATATATGTCATGGTTCGTGAACAAGAGGAAAGGGACCCGAGGGTATCAGCTGCGTTAGATGTACGAACGGGCAGGAAATGGAGAACAGACAGAGCGGTGGAGTTGGCAGGGTCATCCCAAGGCGGAAGGCTGAGGTGGGGGCTGAGGCAGCAGGGTGAGGCGGCCCAGAGCTTAGCGGATAAGGATGGAGAGCGTGCACAGGCACAGCGCATCGCCTGGGAAAACAAGGCCCCAGGAAAAGAAAGATTCCATCTTCTTCAGGAAGGAGTACCAGCAACGCATGGGCGCATGGACACGCGTGGACAAGGTGGGGAAGCGCAGGACAACCTGGGATTACATCTGGCCAGCAGATCCCCGTCGCATTCAGCTCCTTATGAGAAATGTCCACCATGCCCTGCAGACCTTCACAGCAGGGGAACGAGCAAAACAACTGCCTGCCCCTGTTCTTCTGGGAGCAAGTCACTGGAACATCTCCTTAGCAACTGTCTGAAGGCCCTTGGACAGGGCTGGTACCACTGGCACCATGACCAGGTGCTTAAGGCAGTCTCTAACAGCATTACCACTCCGATTGACACCAACAGACACCATCACCAAAGCTAACCCCACCCTATGGATGGTCACCTCCACATAGCCACTGACTGGGAGCTGAGAGCAGAACTGGGTCAGCGGCTGAGATTGAGAAGGACACATGATAGAGGAACACGAGAAAAAGTTAAGTACCAGGAACTTGTGGGGGAGTGTACTGGCTGGCGGGCTCACTGTGAACTGGTGGGCTCTGCAGGGCAGTTACTCTGTGTGGGGGCTGCGGGGTGTGGGGGTGGGGCTTAAAATCTGCAATAGAAGCTGTGCAGAATGTTACTAGGTGGCTATGGATCAAGAGGGCCTATCTGTGGGCGGCTGCTGGGATGCCAGTCGAGGCCTAAGGGTGCATGATGCTGAAAGACACAAAAGAGCCCAGGACCATGGCTGAGGGTGCCCCAGGAAGGTGTATCTTACGACTCTACATTAAATATATCCTACTTTATAGAAAATGATCTCACTACTGTACATACATATAAATATTCCCCAGTATATAGCGACCGCACTGCAGCACTGTGCTTAGTACCGTCGCCTCACACCTCTGCAGACCAGCGTTTGGTTCCCTCTCCCTGCTCCATGTTTGTGGAGTTTTCAGCCTTTTGGTGGCGCTGTGTGGCTCAGTGTGGTGAAGCTTCTGTGCCTTTTATCGGGAGGTCACCAGTTCAAACCCTGCCTTCAGCGGAATAGTCGTATCTTCACTGGGCTCCAGGGTCACCAGATAAATGAGCTACCCCTGCACTCTGACCCCAAGCTTCGCTTTCAGCTGTGTGTGTCTCACGGGAGAGCAAGATGGTATGCGTGAAAAATAAGCACTCCAATATGCCGCTACTCATACTTCACCAAATAAAGCATAATTTCATCTTCAATAAATGCAAATTATCACACCACATACAGTATAAGAACCCAAGCTCAGCTATCTATGGTACTTCGTATCCAAAGATGGTTTATTTTGTTATTTCTTGTACGAGTTCCATACCCACTGGCATTCAGACATCATTTTAACAATCCCTTTAAAACAACACTGTAAATGTTTACATTCAGCTACACTTTATCTGCATTAATTGCACTGGTGATTCCATTTACTGCACCTTGTACTTCACCTATTTATGGTATCACATGTTCATACAGGGTTTGTGGTGTTATTATATGTCCTGTGTGTACACTACACTCTAGTTACACCTCAGTTTGCAATTTAATTATTTCTTATGTGTGAATGCACCGTTTGGGACTGCTGCAAATGTCGCTGCACACTGTACAATGACAATAAAGAAATCTAATCTAATCTAATCTAATCTAAAAAAAAACTTTTCACTTATATGTATATAAAATACTTCACTATATATGTAAATATATCATACTATATATAAAATATCCAACTATATTTGGTACTCTGCAATAGGCATTCAAAGAAAATGATGTGTCAATGATCTTCATGTTGGTGTAAAACTCTATTGTCTGTCAAAGCCTGTCAGCTCAGCCATTCAAAACCTCCTCTAAATTTACCATAGTATTTGCAGCAACCATCCAATACATCCATATATCTTTGACTCGATCACTACCCCACCTTGTTTAGCTAATCAATACCTCATTGAGTTATTTAACTAATTCAAGTAATTAAGTAATGGAGCTGGTGGTGTAATTCGATGAATACATGAAATTGCTGGACTGTCTCTGAGGAGAAAACAGTGTTCTTCTAGTCATCCAGCAGGATGTCAGTAACTTAGAATTCAATATTTGAGAACAATAAGTGACAGCAGGCAGCTGCATAATGAACAGCATGTTTAAGGTATAAATGCACATGGCTACCACTGGCCGAAACTGCAGCCTCACGCCTGCTGGGTTTGCTGCTTAAATCCTGCCTCAAGTCCAGCACACAAAAATGCATCAGAAGTGCTGCAGGGGATTATATTCATTGGCATAGAAAAATCAAGAATAAAATAGTACATTGGATCAGAATTTCCTAACCACTAAGCTGCAAAAATACAAAAAATAATAGTTTAAAGTACTTTAAAATAAGATGAATAAATAAGGATATCATGAGTGAAGTCTGAGGGTATTTACAGGTTAGGTCATAGGTTACGGGGGGGCGGCCATGGTGAACACAACCATGTGACTCCCTGTAGGACCTCCATGGTACCAAAAGACAGGAGATGGAGAGCTGAGGAGGCGAGGCAGATGGCAGCGTCCAAAACAACCATCTTTTGCTTTCATTCCTCTCCTCTGTTTCATTAAACCTGTTTCCCCTCCAGTACCCAAATAAAATCCCCGTTCCATGTCACACGGGTCTGTTCTCCATCCAACCTTCTAAATTCTGATGATTAGAACTGCAAAAGTTTGCTATCGTTCTAACAGATTTGCCACAGTAGGTTTCCCTTGACAGGAAGATTTTCTGCACTGATCTGAGCACAGTTTACTGAGTCAGACCTGAGTTTAAGTGACTGTTCAAACTCCCTAACCTGAAACAGTTATGCATAGTTAGTATCTGCCACTGGTGATACATCAAAGCTCACCACAGCAGAGGTAAGTTAAAATACATACAGAATATGAAAAAAAACAGCTACATTCACACAGTATGAGATTATGAAATAGGTTTTTATTGGCAAAGGTACAGAAAGTGCTGTAGTGATTACAGATAAGAAATTAAATTAAAATAATACCAAAAAAGTATAGAAAAAAATTAAAGAACCATTGTATACATACAGGTCTAATAATTTAAATGGCTTTTAAATATTCTCTAACTGACACGAGGTAATCAATGGAAAAGAACAAAACAACCAGATGGAACAGCAGGATTGTGGACATAAGACGACAGCGTCACCAGCAAAGGCGTGGCCAGGTTAGGGAAACCTGAACCACATGAATTAAAAAATAATGCAGGTGAGTAAGTGTACAGTGACTGGAGTTATGCAAACAGACTATTACACTGTCATCACACCAGGATACCTGCTGTATAATCTGCAGGATAAGCATCAAAGAGGACAATGACAAATGGAGCCTAATTTTAACATTGTACATGGTAATTTAGCGCCATCTCTAACCTGTGGGATTTCCCTCTTTGCTGGCATTCAGACTCTGTTCACTGGGGATGGACCTGGGAACCTGCATCCTAAGTGGTTTTACTTTCTACAATATACCTGCTTATCATTAGCTGGTTATTAGCTGGCTTGAATTTTTTATCAATTTCCATAATCCTTTTGAGACCCAGCACTTAAAAACGTTTTTTTTTTTTTCTTTTTTTCTAGTTACAAGAGTTTTATTGTTGAAAATGACTGAAGACCCATTGACTGGAGTGGCCTTTTTAATTAACGGAGGATTTAAACACAAAGGAATTACATTGGCCAGTAAATTAGCTTTTATGGGTTCAAATTTAGGATTTTGGGAAGTTTAGGATTCTGTTTTAACAATGACATTGAGTCCTCAAAGCCCAAAGAACAATGGAAACGTATTCTAAAGGCCTCTGTTAGAGAAAGAGAGCTGTCCTTTGAAACAGATCAATGAGCAATAATGACACAAGTATGGGCAGGTATGATGTTTCTTTGACCAGTTGACCTTGATGTTCACATATTGTCCTCAGACCATATAGGTAAACCAAAAAAGAGCCCATCCTAACATCTGAACAGCATTGGTTTTGTGTTAGGGAACATCAATCAAGCTGAATTTTCGCTCCAAAGATAGACATTAAATTTTATAGTTTTTAGTAAGAACAAGTGACTAACTCACACTTTCCACTGGTAAAGTAATGTTTAAAAAATACAAGTTAGCAAAATGCAATAGATGTCAAATGTATTAATGTCACTTGAGGGAAAGGGATTGAAGAGTCTGGTATATTAAGAAAAGGATTTAGAGTTTTTTGAACTATGTAACTTGTAAATTACAAAGGATTCAACATATATGAAAAAAAACTAGTGACAAACATTTTGCTTACTATACACAAACATCTCGGTATTGATACCTGTCACTATAGGTGCACATTTGGGTCAGGATTGAAGGGGACATGCCTGTGTCTCCAGTATCGAGAAATCATTAAATAATATCCACATGATTCCGGTGTCCACGTGTATGCATGTATGAACACTTACTTCTTGCATAAATATATGTTTATCAGGGTCGAAATCACAAATTCAAGATTTACAAAAAAGTCTGGTGAAGCAGATGAGCTATGGTTAGTATGAGGATATGAGGTGGATTTGTGTCAGAGTATGTGTGTGTATGTGTTTGGGCCAATCAAAATCAGTCAAGGAGCTAAAATGAGCTGATAAAAACAGGGCAAAACAAGGACAGGCTGTGACTTCTAAAACTGCTGAGGGGCTTGCTGGCTGTTGTTGGTTCAGGCAAATTGTGGTGTAGTACCCCATTGACAGCAACAGAGGGAGACATTTTGTTAAAAATATGAGCACAAACAGGCACAAGCTTGGGATACGCATCATGAATGTAATTGGCTCGGCTTTTGTGTGGGTAAATGTGAGTGTGCCTGGGTGTGTGCCTGTATTTAATACGTACAGTTGTTCCATTCTACATGACCATTCCTCTTGCCTTCCCGAGGGGACCGGGCTACTCCCTGCTCCTCGTCATCGCTGTCCTCGCTCTCTGTGCTGGTGACGTCCTCCTCCATGTCTTCCCCCTCCTCTTCCTCTTCATCCTGCTCCCCCTCCTCTTCAGCAGCACCTCGCTGCTCTTGGACACTCTGGAGTGAAGGAAGGTGTTTGATGGACTAAGCATCTCACATGGGAAGGTGACTGTCGGCCCTGATTTCTCACTCGGTGCTACACCCCCCTCCCCCCGCCATCCTCATTTGCAATTTCCAGCTTCCTTTACTGAAAAGATTTAAAGGATGATTTCAAATTAAACGCTGACTGTCTCAAATTTCAAAACAATAGATGCAAATGCAGCATAAAACAACAAAACCGGAATTTCTAACAATGATGGCATATGTTTTATGTGGAAGGCTGACGAGAATCTTATATTTATCTTTGTGGGGACTCTCTATTCATTTGTATGGACATAATTCTAATCACAATTACGACGCCCTTAACCCCCACCCAGCCCTAACCTTGGCCGTAAGTAATCAAACAAAATTTGGCAGGTTTCTGATTGCAGTCATAGATTTCTGCTTTATGGACTTATAATTTTTTCAGATTATGACTATGTTGTAAAAATGGTGAATGTCAAGGTCTGGGATATACAGTATGAGACAGTAAGCTACCATTAGGTGCTAGTAGTCAATATGTTCTACAGTCAATATGCTATAGAAATGAACTGGAAAGACAAGTGGCACATTGTTCACCAGCATCCTTCGTACCTCCATGGGGTTCACGGTTATGGTGAGCGCAGAGTCGTCCCAGTCTGTCCACCCCCTCTTTCCTCGGCCCTCCTCATTCACTGAGCCATCCTGTTGAGCTGCATGAATCCGGTACACGCCCAGAACCACAATGACCACCAGGGCGGCGATGCACATCACAATCACTACTGTGGCTGCTGGGGGAGGTCCTGCGCAGGTACAGAGAGGGAGCGAGATTAATCGGGAAATCCAATATGGAATCATACATTCAGACCACATTGTGGCAAGGCCTGCACCTGTGCTGTGGGCCATGTTGGGACCATGGACCATGACTGGGGGCTGGACAGCACGCAGATACTGTGCCTGGGCTGCTATGTGACCGATATGCTGCTGATATCCCGCGCTGTGGAGCACATCCACCTGCAGAACATGGCCAGGGCCAGAGCGGAAGGGGAGGAAAACAAGAGCACCCATCAGTCACCTGGCACTTCCTATGTAAACCAAAGGACTTCCTGTGTTTGGGAAGGGCAAAGGAGCAGTAGATACAGGGCTGGTTCCCAGTTACAGTAATGTGCTGGAAAGAAGAAGATGGATGGATGAATGGATGGATGTATGGATGGATGGAGCCATGGTTGGGGAGAGCTTTCTGTGTGCTCATTTATCTGTATGAGGAAGTAGGATTTGTATGTGATATCAGTAGACAAACAATGTAATTAACAGCCAATAAGCCTGTTGTCAGTTACATGCCTTATGTTTCCTGCTCAGTCCCTAATATTTGTAATTTTAATGAGTCTTCATAAGCTTGGGCAGGGCATCATTTTAATACTGATTTTGTAATTGTTCCTCCAGACATAATTATTTCAGATGCAGCTGTAATATTTCAGCACAATCGGTCACAATTTGCCAAAGGCTGCCTTGGCCTCATTGGGCGAATTTTACATGATCACAGGGGGCCTGGAACTTATCCCAGGATGCTCAGGGCACAAGACTGGGGGGGGGATTCCAGTCCATTGCAGGGCTCACACACACTCAGTCGTATGCCATGGGCAATTACGAAATGCGGATAACTGCAAGGAAACCCATGCAACACAGGAAGAACACGGAAACTGCACACACACACAGACCAGGTGAGATTTGACCCCTTAACTCCCAGGTATGCTGCTCTGCTTTTGGTGCTAAGAAATGCCTGAAATCGTCTTTACATCTTGAGTCCTAGACAGAATTTATAAAAATACTCCTAATGTGTTCATAATGTTAACAGCATCCAATGAGCCCACTCTCAGCATAATGCTGTAACGCCTTTGAACAAAAGATAATTCACATTCTGGCCTATAAGGGATTAGTTGAAACTATCCAAGCTTAAGAAAGTTATTAGCAAGTTTAATGAGCTCCAGTATCAACTTATGATGCTACAGGAAACCCATTACACTACGAGCAACTGGGAGACAACCGATTTGCTTAACGTCATGTCTTGGGAGGAGAATGGAGAACCTGGAGGAGGTCTGGGGTGGGATTCAAACCTCCAGCCTGCAGGTCTGAGGCAACAGCGCAACAAGTACACAGCAGGTCCTCTTAAACACATCAAATAAACTAAACCAGAACTATTTCAGCTCTGAGCCTAATATAACTGTTTCCAGCCGAAAACAATAAAATTCAGTATAAAATTAAAACAGTTTTATTAGCATGACTGCAAAAATTTGGCTGTTTTTTGCCCCGGTGGATAAATGAATGAGCCCTAAAGAAATTAATTGGATTTTATAACCTACTATAAAAATTTACATGCAGCTAAATCTGGAAACTCAGTGGCAGTATTTATTTAGATGTAACTTCTATGATTCAAAGCCAGAATTGGACACAATGTTGGAAATCTGACAGTTCTTGGGGGGGGGAGGGTCCCCAAAAGACATGTGAAAAATGTTCTACGATAAGCTTCTGGGAACTACTTTTAGCAGCATGCGGAGTCCTTTGTCCTCTCCGTGCTGTGAAATAATAAGCCACAAGCATTACCTAGAGAATCATCTCATTTTAAAGCCAGATACAGGGATGATCAATGAGGCTCTGGAGTGACAGTATAGATACTCCTCACTTGAACCCCTCCCTGATGTAAGAAACGGAAGATGCAACTTAATCGATAGCATCGCGTTGTAGCTTCCTGGGACAGGGTTTGATCTGTGCCCCCTGTACAGTACCAGTCAAAAGTTTGGACACGCTAAGGCTTCTAAAAAAGGGAGTAACAGTGTCATCACATGACATGGGAGATCACTTTACTTGAATTGGCAATTGTCTTAGTTCAAATCCACAGAGATGCCCCCCCCCCCCAAATTTCTTTTTGTTTAATATGTTTTGGGTCAGTGCATAATTACATACACGATATTGCCAAAAGTATTAGGACACCTGCCTTTACACACTTATGAACTTAAATGACATCCGATTCTTAAATATATAGGCATTAATATGGAGTTGGTCCAGCCTTTGCAGCTATACAACGTTGGAAGCATGAAATTGTCCAAAATGGCTTAGAATGCTGCAGCATTAAGAGTTCCTTTCACTAGAACTAAGAGGCCAAGCTCAACCCTTGAAAAACAACTCCACACCATAATCCCCCTCCACCAAACTTTACACTTGGCACAATGCAGGCAGGCAAGTACCATTCTCCTGGCAACCGCCAAATCCAGACTCGTCCATCGGATTGCCAGACAGAAAAGCGTGATTCGTCACTCCAGAGAACACGTCTCCACTGCTCTAGAGTCCAGTGGCCGCGTGCTTTACACCACTGCATCTGATGCTTTGCATTGCACTTGGTGCATGATGTAAGGCTTTAGATGGAGCTGCTCGGCCATGGAAACCCATTCCATGAAGTTCCTTACACACTGTTCTTGAGCTAATCTGAAGACTACACAAAGTTTGGAGGTCTGTAGCTAATGACTCCGCAGACTGTTGGTGACTTCTGCACACCGTGTGCCTCAGCATGCGTTGTCCCCGCTCTGTGATTTGCTGCTTGATTTTATACACCTGTGGCTATAGAAGTGATTGGAACACCTGCATTCAATGATTTGGAGGGGTGTCCCAATACTTTTGGCAATATAGTGTATGTTACTTTATAGCTTTGATGTCTTTATAATTGTTCTAAAATGTAGAGAATAACACAAATAAACCTTTGTACGGATAGGTGTGTCCAAATTTACTGGTACTGTGTATATGAGTCTTCTTGCAGGTTTCCTCCTGCAGTCCAAAAATGCGGGATGTCTAAAATGATGATAGTGTGTGAGAATGTAATGGACTGGCTCTGAATGTGAGAATTTGCTCTGTGATGGATTGGCATGCCTTGTCATGTGCTTTGTGTTTCTTGGAATAGGTTCCAGGTTCACCATGACCTGGTTATAGAGTGAATGTGAATAAGGGCTTCCCTTCACATGGAGATCTGGCATGTTGGATATGGAGCTTTAATGAAAGTCTTTGGTTGAGTGGCAGTACATTTCCAGGGTACTTTTGTTAACTTACTCTGAGGTTCATTTGATTTGTTGGAGGGATTTCTGCACCTCGGAAAAGGTGTAAAGTCACAGCTTGCAGGTAAGATTTTGAATATCGCGGTTTCGCTGCATGTGGGCTACATTTCTCTCTTCTCTCCATTCAGGGAATTGCTGATGCAATTAATACAGTCATGCCCGATTTCCACACTTTACGGAGTTTATAACCTTTTACATCTTCTCTTAAATAGGCACTACAAATATTATAATCCTTTATCTCATCCTTTAATGAATGTCATAAATGTTGTTGGATATTCTGCCACTATTATCACTCCAAAAGCAATTAGATTATCCGCCTGCAGTGTTATTGTGGGGGGGTGGGGGTGTTCAGCCTCTGTCATACTGAAAGGGAGCCTTCCCTGGTGTGTAACCATATCCCTGTTGTGGCTTTATCAAAGCCCTTAACCCTAACTGCCCCAGGGATGCCGGCTGATCCTGCTATCCGACACCAAAATCTCCTCACTTGTACGTCACTTCTGCTGATAAATCAATCCAAATGTGTTCTGTTTAACCGTCAGTAAACCCAGACACTCTCGACACAATCGTTTACAACGACACATCTGTCCTGTATCCATCCAAATGCTTCCCGTTCTTCTGTGACCCCACCCCGAGAAGCACAGGCCCACCCTGTCTAACACTAATGCCTTTTCTATTAAACACTTTCACGTCACATGACTGTTTTCCATTATAACAGAAAAAATGAGAATCATATCATCTTTTAATACATTATTAACGAGATTAATTTACACCTTTAGATTGCTATTTACTTCAGTCTCTTCACACCACAATTATTTTCACAAGCGTATTCAAATAATGATAAACTTCATAAATAATAATGGAGCGTGTTATCACTTCATATTCCAGGAGGACTGCAGCTTATCATATTTAAATGCAGATGTTTTATTTCTTGTAAATACAAATTTGCCATGACTACAAATTGAGATATTGTCTGCTGACTGGTTATATCCTCATGCATATGTATTCAGTTCTCAGGCACCTCTGAACTACAGTGAGACATGTTTTTAAACTGAAGCGTCTCTCCACACGTGTAAGATTAGAAACACAGACCATGTTAATTTCTGTCCATGGTTTTCGTCTGTTCTTGGGTGTTTTGAAACTTTTCTGCTTGGTTTTGAACTAATTATAAGTAAAACTAGACTTAAAAAAACCAAACAAAATATAGCTAATTAAAACTAAAATATTAACTTTCGAGAAAACAGGCATTATAAATAGATAATTAGCTTCTAAGTGCTCTGTCTTTGATCAGTGCAGATTCCTAGCCTTTCCAGGGAATGGTCTGACTAACGTTGCATTGTCAGGTCTGCCCAGCCTTTGCAGTAGAACCCTCTTCCACGTGTCCGGATTACAGGCAGACTGTCTGCCCACGGAGCGCAAAACCGGCCAAAACTCTCTTCAGAAACAGGCAGTCCAAAGAAATTCAGAGACAAATTTAAAAAATTGCACTGTAAAATTAAAACCAGAAGTAAGCAGTGATTCCAGCTTCAGGACAAATTCCTACTGGGGCCTTTGAAGAGGTTTGAGCTAGAAGAATCATTCTCTGAAATGTGATGGTTAACTGACAAAAAGTTCAACATCTAGGTTTTATGCAGTGAATATTCTACCTGACAGGCCTCAGTTACCCGCCCCCCCCCTCCCCACAGTGGCACGACCATTAGCCCTGGACCCACACTCCTCCCACCCCTGCTGGTGCTGACCTCCAGGTTGAACTCATTGCTGGTGTAGCGTCCATTGAGCTCCGAGCAGGTGAGTCTGAACTTCCTGTCCGGAATGGCCTCAGGATTCCAGTGGTAGTACCTGACCTGCCGGATCACCTGCTCGTAGTGCACCATGGAGTCCACGCCTGTGAAGATGGTGAAGGTCGCCCGATCATGCCCAAAACCAGGAAATCTACTGAGCTCATTGCGCATTGCTCAGGTGTGGGCTTCTCACCGTAGATGGAGATGCCAGATGAGGAATTGGTCACATCCAGATGCTTCCCTAGCAGGGCGCCAGGCAGCAGCTGCAGGCTCTCCTGCTGGGGGTTTAGCTCCTCCCCGACCAGCAGCACATCGCAGTAGTCCAGGTTGTGGAGGATCTCGAGGACGCTGGCATGTGGGGCTGCGGACGTGAGCAGACAAAGCAGCAGGTCATGCCGTGTCATCTGGGACACGGTGCACAAAATACACACAAAATGCACACAAAATACACACAAAATGCACACAAAATACACACAAAACACACAAAATACACAAACCCCAGGCTGATTTGCAAACCACTGGCAATGTGTTGACTAAATAAATGCATTTAAGCATTTTTCTCTGTATATTTACTCAATAAAGCCGCTGTGGGCTTTGGAGGGACCTCTAGTCCATTTTAATGTACGAAAGGTGCTCCTGACTCAGGCATGTGAAGCATGTTATGGAGTGATATGATGGAGTGATATGATGGAGTGATATTGGTCAATTGCCGGTAGCACTATGACTCTTCCCAGGAATGTGGGAGATGACAGAATGAAAAGAGAACTACTGATTTTTTTGTCATGAAAAGTGCCACAGATTAAATCACTTTTACATTTTGAGGTAAAAGCCAACTAGATGCCATAGATAGGATGCCAGTCCATCACAGGGCACACAATCATAGTCAGACCTACGGGCAATTCAGAGACGTGGTTTGTTAGGGTGGCGAAGCCAGGGCCGCCGCAGTGGCATGGATACCCTGGCAGATTCAACACAAAATTGTGTGTGGGGAGGGGGGGGGTTAGAGCATGATGACATTTTGTCAGGGGGCCCAGAATTTCTAGGCTTGAGGAGTCATATGTGTCACCTGGGAAAGGTAAGTTACGCTTGACACTTTACTTGAGGAGGCACAAATACATAGTAAAACAATTACTAAGGAAGTACAAATAATGAACAAATACCACAAACTGAACGAAGGTGCCACTTGCTTAGTGTCCTTGGCACTGCAGTCTCATCCAGCTGTGCCCATACCTGTGGTGTCAGTGTCGCCGGGCATCACGGTGCTGGTGATGTGCAGGTCAGGGAACAGCGGCAGGCCGGCAGGGCCGTGCAGGTCGTTCACCGGAGCAATCAGATGCCCCGTTCCGCTTATGGTGATCCGCGGCTCGGCAGGGGGAAGCACGATCAGCACGGCCTCCACATCCGGGATGGAGACGCAGGTGTCCTCCCCGAAGCACCTGAAAGGACACCGAGCAGCGTGGGAGTCACGAGAAAGGAGGTGGGGGCAAAGGGGAGGTGCATGAGGGAAGGGAATGTGTACAGTGTGAAGCCGGAGTCCATTATCAGGGAATCACTGCTCCCATTTCGGGGGCGATATCACCTATAGCTTGCAGGGTTTTCTGCCGTGGGCGATTCTGACGGCTCAAATCATTCAAATAAATGTAAGTTTAAATTTACAGGTTCATGGTGGAATTGCAAAAATACATCAGCACGGGGATCATCTTCATTTATCTGCCGAGTCCTTCCGCATTATCCCCCTGTAATGGGATCTATGACTTTTTCCTTGGGCGTATATATGCTTTGTATATCCCAGCAGGACTGGTGCCTCTATCGGTCCGGGGATTGATTGTGTGAATCTCCCCCTGTCATGTAGCTGTGACACAAAAGTGTCCTTATTATTTCTGCAGGGAGGTGGCAGCGAGGGTGTTGAGGTTTCAGCTTTGGGACGTGCTGCGTTGCCAGTCCTGTTACACTTCTGGTTCTCCTCAGAGAACAACAGAAACTAACAATTCAGACATTCCACAAATAAACCAGTGGAACCTAGTTAGCGTACAGACCTGAGACTGTAAACATGCACACGGATTTGAAGATTTAAGCAAAGATTTTTTTAGGAATATCTCAAGGGGATGAATGTTTTTGAATGTTTTTTTGTGTTTTGATGCTGTTTTCCTGACAACCTGTTCTCGACACGCAGAGCACTTTTCGGCAAACGGGGGTGTCGGACTCACTGTGCCGTGGTGGTGATGTGGAGGCGCCGAAGGCCTGGGGTGGGAAATTGCCGGGAGTTGATGTAGGACACTTTCGATAGTGCCGCGTTGATGCTGTCCAGATCATCCCCTTCCATTACCAGGATCGACTGGGCAGGGTTGAAGTGGAACTGATTGTAGTAGAAAAAATGAAATGACGTTGAAATGGCATAATGGCGATCACTGGAAAAATTGTGTAGGACCAGTGTGCGAAATACGGGGGGGGGGAATATGTCCAACACCCCCCATTTACCCATGAGACCCCCTGAAAGCCTCAAAAACAACATTTTAAGGGGGTCTTAAGATCAGTATTGCACAACAATTGGGAGATGGGGACCCCATGGAATATTGACGGGTATTTTGCACACTGTGTACTACCCTTTAAGACACACAAAAAGGACAACAGAGAAAATTGCAGAAACAAGACTGCGGCCAGGCCTGCTATGATCTTTATATTCCACTTGTAGGGGCTGGACCTCAGCAGCTGAGCATGTATTCCAAACACAGCAGCTCTAAAAATTACCAGAAGCAGTAAGTCTTAACACATAACTACTGCTCTTTGTTCCCTGCACTGGCTTCCTGTTAGGTTCAGGACTGACTTCAAAGTTCTCCTACTTACTCAAAGGTCTAGCACCAGCTTACCTAACGGAACTAATTTATGTTTACAAGCCACATTGTACACTCACTTCACAGAATACAGACATGCATGTCATCCTACAAATAAATAACATAACAGTTTAGAGGTAAAGTCTAATGCTTATAGGGTCCCTATTTGTGTAAGGGTCTGCCAGCTCATGTTCGGGATGCTGAATCGGTCTCAGTCTCTAAATGTCGACTGGTGACCTATTACTTCAGTTTAGCTGGCCCGCAACTTAACACACAACATATGTAAATTGCTTTGGGGTGACTGTCGTCAAAAGTGTTATATAAAAATGAATTGGACTGAGCAGTAATTCATAGTAATGCATTGATTTTCATTGATCTAGGAATTGTGCTGAGTGCAAAGCAGATAGATGGAGGTATGGCTGGCTTTCTGACAGTATGCCCACCTTGATGCCCCCTCCCAAGCTTTCCAGGGAGCTGATGTCTAGGCCCTCCTTACAGGCTTGAAGACAAGAGATGACCCTTTGGTTTTCGATCCTTCCCGGCCGGATGGTCAGGCCTGACAGGCTTCCCCGAAAGTACTGGGAGAATCGGGGTGTGTTCACCTCACCACCTACGGAGGGAGAGACACAGACATAAGGCCTTGGAAGGAGGCTGGTGACCTCCCCTTACTAACCATTCTGTTTGGGATCTGTTACTACACATTTCATTTTTAAATAGCTATAAATGGATATTATTATTTGCAGATCCCTCATAATAGACAATCAAAGTGCTAATGAAATTTTGGCAACAAATTTGGGGAAAAACAATCCAACGACCTACAGATTGCAAGAGGTCAGTTTATATCTCAATATCAAAGGAAGGAGAGCTTTCATTGATAGACAAAGTATTGATTAATATACAAACAGTATATTAATTAAGGTTCAGTTAAGGCCAAGGAACAACAGACATTATTTCTCAGGTCAACTTGTGCATTATTGATTAAAAGTAAAGCCTTTTGATGGTGTTGACCATGTCCAACAAACATTCTCAGGAAAATGGGTGTTTGTCATGCATGCTATCACTGCAGCTATTTAAATTACATGCAGAACATATAATGAGAGAAACATTTGAAGATGTTAGAGAACAGAGTGAAACAGACGAGACAATGGCTATACGTAAAAGAAAGAAAGGTTAAAACCAGAGGATCTGTAGCTCTCTTCAGTGTTGATGGTGATGACAGAGACGTTATAGACAGCGTTCACCTCCTGGGAACAATCACACTAACAAAGGATCCAGCACTCAGGAAATACATTGCAGACTGACATTTCGCAAAGCTGTGATGATAGATTTAGGAAAAACCTTCAAAAGGACTGATGCAACTCTAAGAACAAGAGCCAGAATTGTTCAGAATATGGTATTTTCTGTCACTCATTATGCGTGTGAAAACTGGACAATAAAGGAGCAAGACAGGAAGAGTATTGATGTTTTCAGGCTTGTTGAAAAAGATGGTACCATGGACCATACGGAAAGCAAGCAAGTGGATTCTTCAGCAAATTATGGCTAAACTTTCACTTGAAGCACAAATGATCGGAGTGAAGCCGTTTTATTTTGGTCATACAGGCAGTCCCCAGGTTACGAATGAGATCCGCCACAAAGCAGCGCATGCGTTCATTATTACGAACCTTTGTATTTAGCCAATTTTTTTTTTAACATAATAGGGTTTATGGTGATCCATTCGTACGTATGAGTTGTCCATAAGTCGGCCGTTCTACCCTGGGGACTGCCAGTATTACGAGAAGGATGGAAAAGAGCGCAAATTTTGGATAAGTTGAAGCTTAAATCAAAAAGCGGATGAACTGGCTTAATCATCACAGCAAAGACCTTGTCACTGGGGAGCCTGAGGACCTGGACAGAAGACGGATCATTCTGGAAGAATCTCTCAGGTCACACTGATTTGACGGCGCCTAATACTAAGAATGATTTCTTGATCTGTACCCACTGAAAGACAGGCTGACCAAACAAATCACAAATGCCCCAGTCTTGTAACACTTCAGTCTTGTGACAGAAGCTGTCAGCTGAATAGCTGTTCTGACAGTGAGACGCCAAATTTCCGAGCTCAGCGTGTACTATGAGCCAGTTGGTTTGGTCATGCCTCAGTCTGGCCGGTTTCTCCGTGTTACACTCTGCTGCTGTCAGCCTGTCCTGATAATCATATATATCTGGCAGCAGTGATGGTGGAGTCTTCTGGTGTCCTGCTCCATTTAGCGGCCTGTTTTCAGAGTGGTCTTTGCCAATGGTCTGACTGACTAGAAACTGACTAGAACTTTGTTTGCCCTTTTGCTCATTTCGGCACTCAACAGCTGAGTTTGAGTATGTCATTGACAATGTGAGGGAGATATACAGATTGCTATCACTCTAAATATATGGCAGATTCAGACCAGGATACCTCAGTATAAAAAATTTGCCAGTAATTTACCAATAAGAGCTATACAGCTAACAGACTTCTTCCTTCATTTGAATGTACACCATTAAAGCTGCTGGCCCATAATCAGAACCCAGTTGAACTGCTAAGGAATGAGAAGTAGCTGGCGATGGACCTCACTCTGAATGGAAGAGACTCCCCAGGTTTTAATAGGAGCCACCATGTCGTTCATTATTTGTAGATGAAGGGGACGATTCTGAAATGTAATTCAGTTCTAATTGTCTGAACACTTATCGACTGGCTTAATGATGTTTAGGCGAGGGAGCCAGAGAGTCTGTGGCCTGTGAATCTGGACAAGCTGCTTCTCTCAACATTCGATTTAAGAGAAGAGCGAGAAATGGCTGTCGGGAATGAACAGAAGTGAACGTCCTACCTTCAAGTCGAAAAGCAGTTCTGTCAATGTACACCATTAAAGCTGCAGGTAATTATGTAGGTTGTGAAATGATAGTTGTTGTTTTTTTTAATTAAATGTTGTCTGTAGCCCATAGTCTGTTGACGGCCCATTTTCTTTTTGGGTTGTGTTTTCTCAACCTTTGTTCTTTTATTTTTAAAATGCAATTCAGATTAGCCTGAGGCTTAAGAACAGCATATATGGATTTTCTACAGCCCTATTTAATATCAATATTTTAATTCAGTTTTTTTTTTTTCTTTAAGTACGTTTTTTTCCCCTCTTTTCCCAGTACTTTGTCTATCCAACCTTCCACGGGCCCTTGAATAAAGACTGTAGTGTATAGACCCCGCCTCCCCAGAGTGACCTTGCCAACAGGCCCCCACAGTGAGCTGTTCGTCAATCTGGGAGGGGTGGATGGGCCAGTCGTCCGTCACCAGGTAGGGCTCGTAGCTCACACCGTCCACAAAGAGCGCCACCCGGGGCGACTCTACGTTAATGACGTAGTAGTGCCACTCCTTGTCACAGATCTGTAACGAGAGGATAGTGCTTCACATATTAATGTCAAAGACTCTCAGGGAATCCTGTCACATCCGAAATCAAGAAAGAAACCCCCAGATCCTGATTCTGATATCTACTCACTTGCTCACTAATGAATTCATTTAAGCACTAGACACACTCACAGTCGTTAAGTAACATATACATGCTCTGCCTCACGTGGTCATGTTAAAGGGTGACAGGAATGGAAGGAACACATTTTATTTTGTTATTTTGTTTTATTTTATTGATTATGTAATGCTAAAGCTACTTGTATTATTACTAAGTTATACAGATAGAAACCATCACTGATGATTGTACTTAATTTAAGTCATTGAAGGGTACAGCAGCAAGGTCAGAACCTCCTGAAGTTGAATCCTTAAGGTTTACCGCCACACTGCTCTCTCCAGAGAAGTACATGTTTCATTAATTTCAGATGCAAAGGGTAAAATCTGAAGCAAAAGTGTCAGAAGTAAAGTGGTGTTCCTAGAAGTTGCTCTCCCCCCGAGGCACCTAGGGCTCCACATCGAGGAATGGATCTTCTTCACCGCATGCATCATGGGCAGGGCCAAAGATGGCAGGCCAGGCCCCGTCAGTTCAAACGCATCCTTCAGAAAGCTGAAAGGCCTCTGCAGACAGGTTCCTGAACATCCGGAGTCTTTTACAGACTTGCCCTTAGGTCAGCCTCCCACCCATGAATTTGAAACCTTCACAGCAGTTTCTCTTTTACCATCACCATGCTCAACATCACATTCAGAGCTGCTCCAGCTTTGTTTCCTGGCCCAGAATCCTCAGCAGAATACAGTGATTAAAGGCTTCTGATCATCTCGTCACAGCGGGCTTGGGATGGTGGTTTAAATGCCTTTGCAAGAGCAAAATGTGCAGCAGCCCATAGACAGACGAAGCCATCAAAATGATGCTAATCGGAAAACCGGGAAACTTTTCCACTGGTCGTCACCCTCACACTGGCAACTTTCAGACCCCCAACAGCAGCAGAGATTAGAACTTATCAGGGGTCACTGATGAGCGTGTGTAGATCTATCTGATACCATGACGTGGCCAGACAGATGCAGCCAAATATTATTATGCAGAGTCAGCCTAAAAACCCAACAGGAAATGGGATATGCACTAATAACCAGCAAGACCCCCGAGGTGGAACATAAGGACAATTAATTCAGCATGATCGGTGACATGATCAATGTCCACCAGCTGACTTGGACAGCAGAACATGATTGGCTGATAGCCATAGATGCAAGTCCTTCTAATTGGCAGTCCAGCCTGACTGATTAAATAGAAAGCTCCGACTTGTTGACAGCATTTATCCCTGCTTGTGTGCTATGGCTATGTGCCTTTGTGTCCATCCTGTCAGCTCCCATCACACAGTATGTGCCGGAAGGTGACTGTGGTTTACACCCCAGCGGAGGGACTAATTACCGGTGCAATTAAAAGCTGTTCCTCCAGAGGCCAAGTGGACCACAAACAACTTCTTTCCTGCCTGCTAATTTGTAGCGAGCCAGAGTGAAACCCTTCAGGGGCAGCAAATATAAACAATAAACCAACAAAATCTAGATTGTAGACTTTTCTAAATGGTGCAAGGTACACTATATGGGCAAAAGTTTCAGGACACCTGGCCATTACACATACAGGAAGTTTATGACATCCCATTCTAAATCCATAGGCACCAATATGGACTTGGTCCCCCCTTTGCAGCTATAACAGCTGCCACTCTTCTGGGAAAGCTTCCCATATGATTATGGAGTTTGTCTGTGGAAAATTTTCACTGCCCCAGAGTCCAGTGGCGGCATGCTTTACACCACTCCATACAGTGCGTGGCATTGCGCTTGGTGATGCTGGGATTCTTCAGAATGACCCATTCCTTCACAAATGTTTGTGAACTTGACTACAGGGCTAGGTGCTTGATTCTATGCACTTGTGGCAATGGGTGTGAACAAAACACCTGAATTCAATGATTGAAAGGTGTGTCTCAATACTTTTGTCCATATAGTGTATGTCAGAACCTTTTGGTCTCTGTCCACCGTGTAAAAATAGCCCCGTCCATGTACGATCAGGTCACCCAGCTTGACGTGAGTGCACCGGCAGAACCTGCTCATGACCACTCATCAGTGACAGAGTTCTAGAAACTGTCTCCTGACTGCAGGCTTATCGGTGTGTCAGTAATCAGGGCTTGACGATGATGTGTGTCCTGGGGGTGTGGTTTTACTTTGTCTTTTTACCTACTTAATGAAACAACGATCTGCGGCTAATGAGCCAGAGAAAGCTACCCTCCAGGGCAGTCAGCACTAGCCAGCTGAGTAGGCGATCTCTTCGTCAGCCGATGAATTTTAAAGGGCCGTCAGAGGCGTGGAAGGCAATCAAAGTGCTTTGTCTCTGAGTGCAGTGCGTGTTCTTAAATCAGGGCCGACCAGCATGCTGTTCAATAACAAATGTACCCAGGATATGTGACCAGATGGCCGCCTGTCAAACATCAGGGGAAGTAAGTTGCTGTTGGACCCTTAAGTAAGCACTGCTTGGGTAAATTCCTTGTGGAGTCTGCAAGCCCTAAAGAGATCCCTCCTGCTACTATGTGGCTGATGATTAGCAAACTGTCTGCCAGCAAATATTCCCTCATGCATGATTCTTATTGAATTTCAGTTCCAACTAAAAAAGTATAAAGACGTGACACTTGGTTTTGTTGTCAAGCTCAATATAAAAGTGTTTCATTATAATACTAAGGCAGGCAGGCCGCCTTTCCCTTCAGTGAAGACAGTTTCCTTTATGATATGCTTGGATCAAAAGGACCAAGCTCTCTTTATATTAGGAGGACAACTATAAAATATAGAGCAATATTCTGATAAACCAGGGCTGGGCAATCTTATCCAGAAAGGGCCAGTGCGTATGCCGGATTTTGGGATAACCTTTTGGTCAGCTGTTCAAAGCCAGGTGTGAGGAAACTTCAGCTAATTGGTCCTCTAATTAATAATCTTACACCACTTGCAGAGAGAACCCGCATACACAGCAGCCCTTTCTGGATAAGTCCCCTGTGATAAACAGTCAATACTGGACATATGGCATAAGTATGGAGAAAGTTGCAAAAATTAACACAACAAATGCAGGAACCAATGAGAAGTACTGAGGTCACACGCACACTGCTTGGAGGTGAGAGTGCAGCTTCCTGAGGGTGAACATGGTGCACGTGTATGTGCAGGCGTGTGCGTGTTTATGGGTGTGCAAATATGCATGTGTACATAAGAACATAAAAAATTTACAAACAAGAGGAGGCCATTTGGCCCATCAAGCTCGTTTGGAGAGAACTTACCTAATAGCTCAGAGTTGTTAAAATCTTATCTAGCTCTGATTTAGGAACCCAGGGTTTTAGCATGCACTACACTAACAGGAAGACTATTCCATACTCTAACTACATGTTGTGTAAAGAAGTGCTTTCTCAAATTCATTTTAAAATGTTCTCCCGCTAATTTCCACTTATGGCCACGAGTTCTAGTATTTAAGCTATTATTGAAATAGCCATTTGGCTAAACAGCAACCAGACCTGTTAGAATCGTATATACCTGGATCATGTCCCCCCTTAGTCTCCTTTCTGCATACATGTGACTGGAAGTGTCTGTGCAACTAGGTGTTTATATCTCTCTGTGAAAACAGGCGATAGCAACCCCCCCCACCTGTTCCAGCTTCCAATGGAATTCGGCTGGCCGGAAGGTTCCGCCCTGCGTGAAATCCCTCCTCAGCAGGAACACCAGCCGGCAGTTGTGCACAGAGAGGGCGTAGTGATGCCGGTTCATCTCTGTGTGGAGAACACATGGTGACACGCTGAATAAATCAGACACTGTCCCACACAATGATTGTAATGATCTAGATATGCTCCTTTCACTGAGTCAGCATTTCCATATGCTTGTCCAGTGACATGGATTAAGCAGATTATCTTCTATTAGCCCCTCCTGTCAATAATTCTAACATTTTGTTGAACAACTGTGATGGGAAAGAAAGGTCTTGGCTGCTGACAGAAGGTTAAGTAGCAATTATAAATGGTTCAACCTCCAAAAAAACCTATGTGGTCACCTCATTGGCTAAAGTCAGGAAAAATAAAAATCGAAGATACAGACCACTGACTGTCTGCTTACCAACCAAGGAAACAGAAATATTATGAGGCTTTAAATAAGCAGAGTGTATCAGCAGGGTGTCCTTTGGCATCATGGGTGTTACAACAATAATAAAGTAGTAAAGAAAAAAAAAAAAAGCAGTAAAAATGTTTTGCCCCAAATTCAGGTCATATAGCAGCCTTCAAGAAAACCCCCTCGCCTATTGACAGCTCATTCACCATCCTCTCTTCCAGATATTCTCGAAGCCAATAGTTCATCCCCTACTTGTCTGCAAGCTTTTTCGTTGGCCTCACACCCTCACCCAAACACGGAGTTCCAAACCACAGCCTCAACCAAACACGGAGTTCCAAACCACAGCCTCAACCAAACACGGAGTTCCAAACCACAGCCTCAACCAAACACGGAGTTCCAAACCACAGCCTCACCCAAACACGGAGTTCCAAACCACAGCCTCACCCAAACACGGAGTTCCAAACCACAGCCTCACCAGTTTTGTCCGAGTTGCAGAGCAGAGTCTCCTTTTCGGCCCGCAAGCCTGGACTGGGCCCGTGCTTCATCCAGGTGGCGATTGTGAACTGGTCCGTCAGGTTCTGGGGCACGACCCGGTCCGGGATGTTGGCTGCCTGCCATCCTTCAAAGCGGAAGATGAGGTCGCTGTCGCGCCCACTGTCAGTGAGCAAGGAGGCTGTCCAGTTGGTGGCGCTACTGGGAGCTGGTAGCAGGTCCATGCTGCCTGATGCAGCCCCTGGTAATGACACACGTTCCTTCAACATTTCCACTGACTGGACATAATCCAGATGAATTATAACTTATTGCAAAAAACAAGATGGTTACATAAAAATTACTAATAATAAACCATTCTAAAGAGAGAAGATATAATGTATGAGGCCAGTCAAGGCTCTGGTAGATGTAAAGAAACCTTATTTATTCATGAAAAGTATTCAGTCCTTTCTATACTTAAGTAATTGAGATCAATGTTAACAAAGAATTCAAGCTCACATCCAGTATGTGGCTGATTGTACAGTTTAGCTATTTCCCCATCATCTACTGAGCTGTTTAACACTGATCATAAGAAGATGCAGAATGGCTACTACTTATGCAGACTCTACAGACTTCCTGCTCCAGAATCTTACTGACCATATGACAGAAAATGCGTAAGCAGGTCAAATGGTAAGATGGGGGCACAGTTTATAGATTTCTGCCTGCCAGTGGAACGAGCTGCGAGAGTGTGACCTCAATGATTTTTCCTGAGAGGCGTTTCGACAGAAATAAACAGATCTGTTTATTTGATTTTGGATGAAATCACCTACATGTGCAATAAGCTGTTTAGCTAATTCAGTTATTTATACAGTTTCAAGGTGTTTGAAAATTATGAGTCTTTATTACAAAAACAAAGTGCCGTTTTCTTTGTCCTCGGCGCTGAATTTTCTTTCATAACGATCAATATGGCATGAGGCCCATCAGCCCGCCGCCAGAGCCCTGTACCGTTTTCCGTGCCAGAGCCGAGCTGGAGGCCGTCTACTGGAGAACATAACAGTTTTCATTACTGCCGATTGATTTTTCTTAGCAATAAATGCACTTGCGGGTTTCTTCAAGGAGTTCCTGAATCTGCTTCGAGGAGCGCGGCCCCCGGGGACCGAAGGGCATGGGGAGGTCGATGCCGTCAATCCCGGAGAATTCCAGAAAGCCATATGAAGATGAGGCCCCACTTATTAGAGCCTTCTCGTGCCCTACCTTCTTTCATCAAAATTTTATGTCGACGGGCAAGCTTCTAAAAAGCTATCATTTCAATAAATTCCACAGCTGACATATTTGCCTAGTGATACAGAATGCTCACACATCATTAATCTCGGTAAAAGAAAGCTATTAGCTTTTAGGGTTAGATTTTATCTTTTAAAATGAGAATTAATATAAAGTGCTTTAAAAACCTCTTCCAGTCAGCGAGATGCCTTTTATGATACTTCTGCATCAACTTGGTGTTTCTGTTTGAAAATGGACGATTTATTTTACTGTACATGAGTTAACGATCACTGTGCTTTCGGACAGCAGTTAACAATGCACACTGGAGAAGGGTGATTGTATTCACATCATTTATGATGATTGCACACTTTCTTTGATGTGCTTTAATAGTTCTTTACTGTGCGTTTCCTGCAGGTGCTACTGCAGACTACGACGATTCACCTGTGGAGACGGGTGCTGCTCGGAGAGTGGGCGTGTCAGTTTGTCACAAGGACTGTAATGGCTACAGGGTCGTGGGTTCAATTCTCTCCCCTGGCTGTTTGTATGGAGGCTGTATGTTCTGTTTGAATGGTTTTCCTTCTGCTGTCAAAAAAACATGCATTTTTGGGCAAAATCGTGTCTGCAAATTACCTATAGTGGGAGATTGTGGGTGGAAGTATTTGTCCTGTGATGGTCCAGGGTTCACTGCCGTATGTGCAGATAATGACTATTAAGCTAAAAGGTTATGGATAACTGATGGGTGAGAGTCTCTCCATAGCAGATAATAGCTGCTTAGTTGACATTTTAATCCAGAACAACTATTATTTTCCAATAATACACAGAATTATACCAGAGATGCCCTCACCTCCTACACTGATGCCTGTCATAGGATACAGAACCGTGGCTATAAATTCTCATCCTCTATGCAACCCTGGCTCCCACACGAAGCGTACCACAGAGTTTCTGCAGGGAATTCTCCGAGTAGGTCTCCCGGTCACAGCCTTTCCCAATATGGCTGGTCTGTAGCTCCACGGTGGCCCGCACAGAGGACACGGGCTCATCGCACGTGTCCAAGTGCATCTTGGGAAACAGCTGCTTGCTGCCGGTTCCTGGTTCATAGTCCACTCGTTTGTTCCAGCCTGGCAGAGATACAGATATACTCAGACAGGTGGGATGCATAGGCTTATGTTATGTGTACAGTACACTGAAAGAAAATAGTAAGATGGTTTTATTTAAAATCTGGTTTTATTTATTTGGTATACGGTTATAGCAAGAAACGCAGGAGACTACAATTCATACAAGAAAGCAGTGTTTTTCCTCATAATTCCTCACTCATTATGTTACAGTGCAATTTCGCTACAAGGAATTTCAGCCTGAAAAGTTGTCATCGCACATTAGCAGGAAGGCAGGTGAGCTACACCCATACCACTTGGCACGGCGTTCTGTCTGTTACTCACATATCTATAAACACACACAGCTATTTACTTGTCTCTTGGCATGCTGAGGTTTCTCTGTCGAGAGGAAGAGGCTTGTGTGCATCAAGTAAGCTAAGATCTACTTTGCCTGAAATACTCAGCTTTTCCAGGAGAACCTGATGAACGTAAACACTACAACAAACAACAGTGCTGGGAGACAAATCCCTCAGAACGGAAGGTACTCGACATGCTACTGTTGTGTCAGAAAAGAAAATCTGAAGCTGCACTGCAAAGATCACTGCTGGGAGATGGAATGTAACATTTAATGCAGATGTAAAAGCTGGTTTCAAGAAAAACTTCAAGACAATAGTTATCATTGTGAAATACCAGAAAGAGGTCAATATGTGACTGAAAAGCCCTCAACCATGTCCAACTTTGGAACATTCTTAGAAAAAAAAGTGTATCACAGAATCTCATTGATTGGAATTTGGTGATTGAGAGGTGTGTCCCAATACTTATGTCCATATAGTGTTTAATGAGACAGACTGGATTGTGCCCTTAAGACTGGTGGAAGAAAAATCAGCAAAGTGTGTGTGATGACACCACATTTATGAAGAAAATAAAGCATATCTGAGGACATGAGAGAACAGAATGAAACAAATGAGAATATAGCTACATGTGAAGGAAACAAAGGTTAAAATCAGAGGATCAGTAGCTCTCTTTAATGTTTGTGGAGAACATAGACATTATAGACAGCTTTCACCTCCTGAGAATAATCACACTAAAAAAGGATCCAGCAGCCAGGAAGTATATTACGGGCAGGCACTTGGCACTGAATCAACAGAAGGACTGATGCAACTTCAAGAACAAAGGACAGAATTGTTCTGAATATGGTATTTTCTGTGACTCCTTATTAACGGGAAAGCTGGACAGGAAGAGGTCTGACACCTTTGATCTTTGGTCTTGGTGAAGACTTTGAGAATACCATACTGTAGGTCGCAAGAAAATTCTTCATCAAATCAAGCCTGAAAGCAGCACAAAGAACCAGTCTGAATCTGTCTTATTTTGGGCATATTATGGTAAGACCCAGTACACAGATAAGACAATAATTTGTTATGAATATGCCTTTGAGAAGCCTGAAGGCTAAAGTTCTGGAGGAGCGTCACCTCTATGGTTGCCAGGAGTCAACACTGACATTATGGCACCTAATAATGACAAAAGGATTCAGGGGATCTGAATAGACAAAATCTGGATAAAATTATTCCATATCCTAAGGTGGGCTAAGCCATTACATACTCTGCAGTGTCATTCTCAACCCAACTTCCATTCACGCCACATTTTCAGGTTGTGTGGCCCTGCATACCATTACTAACCAAAGTAGATGATAGCTTAAGTACTGCTAGTCAAGTGTAGTCAATGACTCATGACCTGACTCCTTGATCTTGCCCAGTGCCTTAATCCTATGACTTAAAAAGTGGTAAAATCTGTTAACCTAATTCTGTGTCGGGAGAAATACACTGTCAGAAAAAAGGGCACAGCCCTGGTGTAGTTTTGTTCCCCAAAGTACAACATTAATGCACCACTAGTGGTGCAAAAAAGCTCCTAGCATCCATTTCTATATTTAAAAAAGTACATTTACCTACAGTTAGGGTACAATAGTGGGTACCTTGAGGGTACTGTCCTAGTGACAAGTAATTGTACCCTTAAAGGTACAAATTAGTACTTTTTTTCTGACAATGGACACAATTTACTTGTTTTTTCCATTTTATAATCCTATAATCTTTATAATCACTAAGAATACTTCTGCATTTATCCAACGTCAAGACAGATACACAGCTCTTCACTTTGGGGAGTGGGCTGTTTATACCCTCAGGCGTGTCTTGACTCGCCCAGAAAAGAGAGAAAATTAGCAAAGTAATAAAGATTAGTCCGCTCCAGGGAGATCACATGGCTCGAGGCGGGATGAGGAAAGTGTAAAAAGCCAGAGCTCCTGAAAAGGCAAGAACAACAGGGATGCCCTGTGGCAGGACACAGCACAGTACTGAGGACGGGTGTGGAGCGACCACAATATTTTAGGGGCAGAATATTCCCCTGCTGTGGGAATGGAACAATGAAACCAGTCGTGCTAATACAGTGAGGATTACGTGTATGGAATGAGAGCGAGGGGAGCTATCTAGTCTTATTATCATATTATGTGTAGACCTTGTTTATTACCCAGTATCCTTTGCAAATGCATATGCAAATTACATGTAGACCCCTCTGCAAACTGCAGCATTTCTCAACTGAGGTCTAGACCTTGTCACCCAAAGGGGCCAGACACTCATCCCCACCCATCTCAAGACAGACTCAAATAAAAATCCTACCCTGTCAGCGACTCAAGTCATGAGCATCTCAATTCATCTAATAACACAGACAATAAGGATCAAAGAGGACCTGAAGCCACAACCTACCTTGCCAGCCGGGTTTGCAAGCAGGTTTAACATCAATACGCACAAGTGCGTTCTCTCTCGCTCTCTGCTGACCGCAGTCAAAAGCAGTCACCATGATTTTGTAGCGCCTCTGCTTGTCATAGCTCAGCCTCTCCGTGTTTCTGATGTTGCCTGGAAGAGATGAGAACCTGTTAAGGTCATTCAAGGATAGCAGTAGTTTATCCTCATGTCATGGTTGGCAAGCAGCTGAACATATTAAAACTTCTTTTCCGTTAATTCGTTTAAACGTTCAATTTCATGCATGTAGAAAGACAATTAGCGAACATAAATTGAGGTTTTGCTCTGAGGGAAATTGTCACATTTTGTGTGTAAACTCAAAACTTGGTTTTCTTGGTTCAGTAATCATTTGTCTTTGTCTAGACAGAGCTGGTTAATTAGTTGTACGGGTTATGCTTGGCTTGAGTGAGACAGAAACTGTTTTTATTTAGATAAAAAAACATCCTAGATCTCAGAATTTTACACCCAAATTTCTATGCTCTTTTTAGCATGGAAAAGGTGCTACTGCCAAAGTAGTTAAACACTTGAGTTGCTCCTTATCTCTAAGCTCCGCTTTAAAATTAAATAACTGCATTGTGGAGAAGCTTCTCCAGCACTCAGCACTGCCATGCCAAACTGCAATCCTTTTGTTCTCGTACAAACCTCCCACGATCCCTTTCTGCCATTCTCTGCAGGTTGTGCTGAGACTCTGGCCAGTAGTAAAGTCTCCCTGTGTGTCAGACACAGTCCTTCTGTCTGAGGGCTGTGTTTAGGAAGCGCAGTGTGCTGGGTTATCTGTCCATGCTCAGACACCGAGCATGGACAGATAACCCTGATGTGTGTGTGTGTGTGTGTGTGTGTGTGTGTGTATATATATATATATATATATATATATGTATATATATATATATATACACTACATCTTACAGTACATACTTATATTTGACTTCTACTACATTTCTACTTAGCATTCTGTTATGTTTCACAATCACATTGCTGTTTTATAGTCGAATAACGACAGGGAAAGGTAGTGATGGGACAGATAATACCAAGATTTCGGAGCTTTTCTTGTCAAAGTAAAGGCCAGCGACTTGAAGCAGGGAGTACTGTAGGTGTCAGAGATTTCCAATCCTATCAGCTCTTACAACCTTTTATAAAAGCAAGATGAAACGTTTGGGTGTCATGTATTTCCCAGTTAGAGAGACTGATTGCTACCCAGTTTGTACTACGTACAACCAAATAGCCCTGGAAATGGCAGGAGGTGATCCTCAGATGCTTGTAAACAGGCTGACTGATTGGTGAATCGTGAATAGCATGTTGGTAATGTCATGACAAAAGTGCTAAAATCTGCATCCTGTGGCCATTAGCTGATCAGTTTTATTTAATAACACACTGTTATAGGGCTATGCGATATGACCAAAATCTTATATTCTGATGAGGACACATATCACAAAACAATTCAAAATTCAATGAATAAATGTTTTCTATAAAATGACCACATGGAGAGACCTATTTCTTATTATATTTTGAATTATTCACTCAACAAATAAAAGATACTTACTAATATTTCATTATTTTTTTTCCTTTTAAAGTGGTACCTTGGAACATAAAGTTAATTTGTTCCAGGAGGCTAGTTGAGTTGCGATTTGGTTGAGGTCCAAGTAGAATTTCCCCATAAAAAAAAACAATGTAAATGAATTTAATCCATTCCAGACCCCCAAATGATTGCCTGTTCAAACTTATCTACATACCTAACTAATGATAAAAACATTAACAATCAATATAAAACTAATAAACAGATGAAGAAGCAAACAAACAAAAGCAATAAACATAAAATTCATGAACATTTTGCCTGTATTGACCTGAGCTGATGGCAAACAGTAAGTGGTAGGTGGGGAGGAGGAGAAATGGAGGGATTATTCTTTGGAAGGGGAGGTGCAACTCTATCCGTACAAGTTTTAGCGGGTCTGTATTGTTTTGTTGTTTTCGGTCCAGTTGTGGCTAGATTTTTTTCAACCGACCCGTTTGGTACCTCAAACACATTTCGACCCACACAAGTTTTAGCGGGAATGGTGGAGTTCCAAGATTCTGGTTGAGGTACAAGTCAAAAAAAATCCCACAGACCCGTTCGATGTCCACGTTGGTCGTTCGAGTTCCAAGGTTCTACTGTATTTCGGACCTTTCTGCAAATTTCCAATTAAGCGTGTTACAAAATATAAGATATTAATGTCTAAAATATAAAAATCATTAACTGTTGGAGCATGTGTGGTAAAGACAACTTAAATTCCAGGTGGCCTGAGACCAGGCCTAGCCTGGTACGAGAGGTAAAAATTAGCCTAGGCACCAAAGGTGGGTTAGTGACCCCACACATATAACACACACTTAAACACACACACACAGATAACAAGGGACACAACCCCCTCCCCATACATCCTGCCTTACATATCACTCACCCAACAGACAAACACCCTAAAGGAAGTTTCGGTAACACTTTACTTAAAGTCTGTATGTGTAACGCATTATAGATACCTTCATAATGCATTATAATGCATTCATAAAG
>JAODLC010000047.1:17275394-17289660 GCA_026781145.1 Hippopotamyrus pictus
CCATTCGGCATAACAATTGGTTAATAATCAGCATTAAATAATAATTAATTAAACTTTAATTAATTTCAAACATATTGATGGAGAATATTAAAATTTACCTGAGCTAATAATTCCTACACAACATTGTGAAATGTCACCCAGTGTACGCATGCACACAACCTAGTACGCATGTATCCGCTGACTACAGTGAAAATCGGGGCCTTCGTGCAAATTTCCTGCTTGCCTGCGTGCCATGAATAAAAGTCTGATTTGCGACAAAATGAAATGAATGATAGGTGTTCCTATCTTCACATCATATGTACTGTATTGTCATATCGCCCAGCCACACACATATATCAGTGCTAGAATTGTGTGGCTGAGAGCATGTGCTCTGCTTAAATGTGCTAATCAGCATTAATCATTGTAGCTGTTTAATTATGCAAACCTAATTTCAGTTAATACAAAGGAAATTATACTTTTGAAGCACTTATTATAAACTAGCATTTCATGTTTCCAATATTTTGACTGGAAAATACAACACTATCATACTTGAGTTTTTGTATTTAACAAAATATATGTACAGTAGACACTTAATGCCATGTTATACAGTTGCATCAGGGAACATAAGTTCAAGTACTTTTACTTTAAAAGTATATTTCCAAGCAAATATTTAGTAAAGTAGAAAGGTCAAAGGTGTAAAGGTGTACCTTTAGTAGAACACAAAGCCCATTTCCAGAAAAAAATGGATATTTATTTAATATTATTTAATTACGTGATTATTTTTATTATTCATTTTATTTTTATTATTTTTATTCATTCATTATTTTTGTCATTTTACTGACAAAAGTACAAAGAAAGATTTTCAACAGTTGTAGTGACCAACTTAATTGTATTTTGTATATATAAGCAAAGTTAAAATTTGATGTCTGCATCCCACTCAACAAGTGGGACAGAGTTAAAAGTGCGCAGAATATTTCAGTAATGGACTGCATTAAGCAGGTGAATTGGCAGCAGTTGAGGTATCATGAAGGGGTATAAAATTAGCATCCATCAAAGGCTCAGTCTTTGCTAGCAGGGAATCACGGCTCACCCCTATGTGCCAGAATTTGTGAAATTATTGTTAGTCAGTTCAAAAGGAACATTCCTCATTGTGAGATTGCAGAGAATTTAGGCCTTGCAGCATCTACAGTACATAATATTATGAAAATATTCAGAGAATGCAGAGACATCTCAGTGTGTAAAGGGCAAGGTCAGAAATCACTGCTGAATGCATGTGATTTTCAAACCCTGAGGCGGCATCGCCTAAAGAACTGTCATGCTTCTGTGACAAATATAACCACCTGGGCACAGGAGTACTTCGGAAAACCGTAACACAGTCCGTCGCTGCATCCAGATGTGCAACTTGAAACTGTAACGCATGGAGGGAGCCATACATCAACTCTATGCAAAAATGCCGGCAAGTTCTCTGGGTCCAAGCGCATCTCAGATCGACCAAAAGACTGTGGAACTGTGTGCTGTACTCTGTTGAGTCTGTATTTCAGCTTATTTTCAGAAAAAAATTTGCCATTGAGTTCTCCTTGCTAAAGATAAAACTGACCATCCAGATTATTATCAGTGAGAGGTGCAACGGCGACCACAGATAGCTGAGCAGCTGAACTCTTACATCATGCAACAATGGATAAATTTCCAATTGCAAAATTACTATAATTAGTATCCTCACTTCCAAAACTATTAAAAAGTGTCATAACGGGAAATGTGACGTGACACATTGGTAAATATGCCTCTGTCCCAACTTTTGTTGCATGTGTTGCAGCCATCAAATTCTAACTTTGTATATATTTACAAAATGCAACTAAGTTGGTCAGTAAAACTGTTGAAAATCTTTTTTTTAAAGGTTCATATAAAGGTTTGACACGCCCAGCTCCATCCGATCCTCGTGTGTGCCACGCCCACCTCGTTACCTAGTGTTTCTTCCTGATTGTTCTCACCTGTATCCTGTTAATCGTAGCTTCTCCTGTGTATTTAGTCTGTGTCTCAGTCAGTATTCCCCAGTTCTGTCATTGATGTTTGTTGCCGTCAGCCTGTCTGTGCCCAATAAACCCCGCTTGCCTGCACTTCCTGGTTCTGTTTCGCCTGCTTCCCCACTCGCCGGATTGACGGTCATAACAAGGTTCATGTGAATTAACATATAACTGATTTTTGTTTTCATTGTATTTCACAAAATATCCGAGCTTTTCTGGAAATTGGGTTTGTACATTTTTGCCTGTTTATTTATTGTCTTAGTTTACTTTGCTTGACAGGGCATAAATACTTAGTAATAAATGAGTTACTACTGAAGTAGAAATCATGAACCAATTATGAACATATATAACTCCTACTTGAAATAAAAGATGCACCATGACTCATTTATGATGAACAAACATGGGATCATCATTTAACTTGTGTTATTCATTACTTGTTACTTCAGTAGTTCTTTGGTAGTTCCTTCAGTAAGTCACAAAGGTTTACAGAATTAACAGATATAGCAACAAATATAGTAACTGCTTGAAATAAAACATGCATCACAATTAATTAATGATGAATGAACATGAGATCAACATGTAACTAAGTCTTAGTTTGTGGTTAATTAATACATAAGTAATGTATTAATAGCTTAATACATTCCAGTGGTACTTTAGAACAACAATTTGTTCCAGGAGGCTGGTTGAGTTGCGATTTGGTCGAGGTCCAAGTCACCATTTCCCCATAAGAATTAATGTAAATGAATTTAATCCCTTCCAGAGCTCCAAATGATTGCCTATTTAAACTTATCTACCTAAGTAACTAATGATAAAAAGCATTAACAATATGATGTAAATATTGTTATAATAATATATGTTATATAATATATAATATAACATAATACATATGTAAATATGATAAATGACAACCCAATACTCCGAAGCGAGAGCTGACACACATGCATCACCTTTACGTCTCGCTATATTTTCCTTTTTAAGTTCTACAGTTACTCTCACTACTTTCCTCTTTGGTTTGCTGCTATCACTGCTCACTTTCTTAGGGGCCATGATTACTGTATCACTAAATGTACCGTAGATAAAGCACAAAAAATTCACACCAAACACAGGAACACAGCTTTTACACGTCAAACTCGGCTGAGAGGTACTGCAAGACTGAGAGCAATTCATAGGCATCAGCACCCCAGTAGGTCTGTTTGCCTCTGTGTCAGCCCATCAGAGACACATCTCGATCTGTACAAGTTGTAGCGGGTCTGTTTTGTTTTGTCCTGTTCAGAGTTTTTGGTTGAGTTACGGTTAGATGTTTCTCGACTGACCCACTTGAGTTCCGAATTGGTAGAATGAATATGTCTCAATCCATATAAGTTGTAGCAGGAATGGTCAAGTTTGATGATTTTGGTCGAGACACAAGTAGAAAAAAATTCAACAGACCCGTTCCATGCCCGGGTCTAGTGCAGTATAGATGAGATCTCCATAAAGCATTCATAATGCATAATAAACGTGGTTATAGTGTGTTATGCCGTTTTCTAAATATAGCCATGTTTATAATGTTTTAACAAATGCATTATAATGTGCTATGAATGTGTTCATAGATTCTTATAGACATGGCATTTATGGAAAGTGTTACCATACCATACCATATTGGTTGAAGGTCTATTGTCACAATTATTTACTTTAGTGGGGAAATTTAAATTCTTAATTGCCACAGGTAGGAATCAGGGAATCCCATACTTTTGTTGTTTACTGACATAATCTTCTTATGGTTTATTAAGTAGGAGTAGCAGTAGGTACTCTCTCAGCCTGAGTACCTGATCACCATGGTGATTTTATCGCTTCATTACTTCAGTCTTGAAGAGCGTTGTGAATAAATCATTCTCCATGCTATTGGCTTGACTCTTATGCTCACCTCCAAACCTGCCAGTAGCTCTCTGTCCCACTTACTGAACTATGTAATTGCCTTCACATCTTTCCTTGTAAAGCCACTTCAGCCAAAAGCCTGTTGTATTTAGCATCCTAATCACCATTCCATGGATAACCACACAGGACAGCCCTTCAGAAGAAGGCGCCCTTGAGAAGCTCATTTGTAAGTCGCTTTGGCTCTGATTGGGAAGACGCCAGCCGCACAGTCAAAGTGTCCCTTGAATGTGAATAAGGGGTAGCGAGCCAATTGCCAAATTATAGAAATGACCAAATTGGATGAAAATTGGCCTGGATATAGAATGGATCTCATATTATTTTACAGCTGCTACATGAGGCATGGATGGTCCATCAAGAGTCCATAATGGTTGATGGTTGGCCTGCATTTTGTGTGTGGCAAAGAAGCAAGTTTCGGATTGGTAATGATCTTGCCCTGAGCAGCAATCAGAGATTATAAGGCCTCCAATGACAAGTTAACCTGCACGTGATTGATCATTCAGCCAATGTGTACGCAAGAGTGAGGCAACCATTTCCTACAATCTTAGTTGGACAGTGAATATTTATAGCACTAAAAAGCTACTAAGACTATTAAACCCTGTTAGACTCATAATATTTCCTGTTTTTGACAGTTAAAACTCAGTTTGCAGGTCGACACATGTAGATATATGCTTCACACAAATCTTATTTCTGTAAAAATGAAAGTCTTGGATTTTAGATGATGATTTCTTGATTGGTCAAAGACATTTTTGGATGTTTTGACATTGTTGGCTTTAGGGAAAATGGGTGGTCTGGTGAGGAACCGGTAAGTGCTCTGACAATGGATACGACCATGTCACGCCTGGGGGCAGGAGCACATAAAACTCACCATTGCGGTCGATGGCGAAGGGCGTTCCCGGGGTGACAATGTCATAGTTGCAGATCTGGCTGTACTGCGGCGAGCAGTCACGGTCTGTGGCTTCCACCTGCAAGATGCTATCGTAGATCTTCCCCTCGGTCACTGCCGCATGGTACACCGGCTCACCGAACACGGGTGGGAATTCGTTTACGTCATCCACTTGGATGTGCACTGTGGCCCTGGGGGCGGACAGCGGGAGGTGATGGGGGTGACGTCTCTCACTACACTGCCAGGGATTTAATCACTTGCACCGTCTCTCCTACATCCCTTTCACACACAATGTCAGCATTAAACACTTCTGAGGATCATACTATATAATAGCCCAGCAGACATTATTTGCTAAATTGTTTAATTGCAAGCATATTGTGACAAATACACACTGTGGGTCTCCTCACCCTCTGCAGTATGCTCACTCACTTGTGGGACTTTTTCCGGCTGGCTGCACTGGCCCCAGTGCCACAATCATAGGCCTGGATGGAAAAGCTGTACTCTCTCCTCGTCTCACAGTCCACAGGGCCTCGGGCCCGCAGCACCCCCTCGCCGGATGTCTGGTTCAGCACCACCGCCTCAAATGGGATGTCCTGCCCAAGAACCCTGAATGCGCAGATTTCTCCTGTAAAAGAAACACAGCAGGGGTCTGAAAAAGTCTCTCCTATAACCAGCGATGGGAAGGTCAGGTTTTAACCAATGAGTTGAGTATAAAGAGTCACATTCACAGGGTACTCAACTGGTTGGTTGAAACAAAATATTGGTCTGGATTTGTAAATTCTGAACCTGAAATGTCAACCTCTGCTTATAACACAGGGGGCTGTCCCACAATGGGGAAAAGTCATCTGACAATTGGTCTTTTTCATCCACTTATAACCATTTTCTGCCAATATATAAGCCTCAGTGCCACATACAGGCGACACACCCAGACCGTGAAGCCCCATCTGCAGGCCAAGCACCTGTCTTGTTTCCCCGTTTGCTAAAGCTGAATTCCCCGTTTGCCTTTATCCCACATTCCATTCTCCTATCCTGTGTCACGTGGCTCTGATCCTGAACAGGTCTGACACCAGCTCATAACTCATCATCCAACTGTAGTCTAGCTGCAACGGCAATCCTGATTCACTGCTGCAACATTTGGTTTGGACAAGGATGCTTGATGTGATTGTTACTGTTGTAGAACAGTCAGGCTCAATTTTAAGTGTTTAATCACTTTATTGTGATTTGTTTCCTAGAAATAGGTGTCTAGATTTATATCTAAAACATACAGACTAATGCAGAATCGTTTAAGCATGAAATAAAACCACAGAATCGCATGGTGGAGTGGGGGGGGGGAGGTGGCAGAGCCAATCTCAAGCAGTGCAGAAGGCACACTGCAGGGGTCCTCGCAGTTCAGCAGTCCATTGAAGGGCACAAACTGTAGGAGACTGAGAAACACCAATTCAGCTAACTGCAGGAGGAAATCGCAGTACCCAGAGGAAATGAACAGAAATGTGGGCAGAGCAGGAAAATGGCACATGCACATTTGAAAAGCCATTGCTTAAGGTGCGAATCAACAGAGCTGCACACTGAGCCTCTGTGTGCCCAGAATGCACTGTAATTTTATTGGTTTAATTATGATGCAGATTACGAAGCACAAACTTCCTTGTAATACCTCAGGAAAGCTATATCTTTGGTATTAGTTTTATGCTGGTGGTAAAATAAGTAAAAAGAAAATGACAAAAGTTTCTGGTGGTATTTATGATTAGAGAGTAGTTACAACTCTCCCATCTCTAAAGGGCTGGTTTTTGTCTTGCCAGAAGCATAGAATTAAATAGAGTATTTAGTCATCTTATTTTGAATAACTGTGTGTGTGTGTGTGTGTGTGTGTGTAAAAGAGTGTTTTGCGTAAATGATTTGTAAACTTTGCCTGCAGCTTACAATACATTCAGTTTAATATGATGGGGCATATACCAGTACTTGTACATCGTTCCCTGCCTGTCCACTAGGGGGCGATCGGGGCAGAGCGTCCCACTAAGACTGAAGACACCTTGTACATAAACACTTCTCTCAGGAAAACATCAGCAGAGCTAAAGACAACACTGGGCTCCAGACAACCGTGCTGATCCCACATCAACAGCTTCAACACTGAAACAATGTTACTTATATCATTAAAAGCAATAGAATGGAATGATATTAGATGGGATTGATTGCCAAGAAACAGGGTATGAGGGTGCTTCAGATCAGTAAATCATAATGAAGTTATTATAATATTATAATAGAATCAAATAACTCATACATCCATCCATCCATACTGTAACTGTTTAGCTCAGGACTGTAGGGTGAAATAACTCAGAAAAGCGTAAACTGAATTCGATCACCATGCACTGACATGCCTTAAGCTCCGCAGAGGAGCAATGCAGACCTGCCGGTCTTCTGGAGAGCACAGATAAGCCACACACTCAGCTTCTGTGTGTTTCGCTCCTTCAGGCTGCATTCCCATCTCACCTGCCCCAAACATCTGGGAACACTGGGGAATACAGTGATGCCAGTGCTGACAGCCACACAGCTGCTTCCTGCATACTGTTAAATCCATTTGAATCTCTATTATGTACTTCACTGGGTGCAGAAGCTGACAGTCGAATCCTTTCCTGAAACATCCCTCTTCAACTTTAGGCATCTCTATGCCTTTTATAGTGTAAAGTAGCAGATAGGAGAGAGACGGGTCTAGCTTATTAGAGACATGAGTTTCAACAGTCCCTTCACCCAGAATACCAATGGCATCCATTCAACTGAAAACAAATGTTAATTATTTATCATCTAAATTTGACTGGGCTTCTGTGCAGCCCTGCATAGTTCTGGCCATACTGTCTTCCAGGGAGTGTCCTGCAGTTGGGTTGCTGAGGCTGACGACGTCCATTTTTGTTGCTGTAGTGTGCCGTGGGTCACCCACCACCTGCAGATGATGTATTCATCGTGGGTATCCCCAGCCATGCAGGAGTCTCACGCTACATACGCAAGTGGCTGAAATGCCAGCCAGATATAAAGGAGATGTTCATATCTTTTCCCAGCAGCCCATCCTTTCGATATTTATTAGGATACTGCGTGGGGATTTGAGGAGCTGGAAAATAGTGTGGCTCCAGGAGAACCAGCCTGGGGGAGTCTGAGATAAAGAAGGAACAGGAGAGGGGTGCACCTGGTCAACCAGCACCAGCAGCAGGGAGTGGTGGAGTTTGGAGATGCATTTTGGCTAATGAGTAACTATGACAACAGGCCACATCACCACACAACCAGAATGGGCAATCTGATGGTCCCAAAGAGGAATGTGCAACAAACATCCTCCATTGCATAGGTCAGGAGGTAAGACTGAGATGGTACCTTTTTCCACCCATTAGAAATCAGTGTCCTCCCCCACAACCACATTCAATTAGGCTACATAGCAACCATCACCAGACATTTTAATGAACTAAAGGGCAGAGTTAATTATCATCTCCAATGCTTTCTCAGCTTCCCAACAACCAACCCTACAGTAAACTCATTAGTTTTCCATGTGACCTCGTCCTCCCCACAAGTTGTGCCATCTCTAATTAGCTCAACCACTGTTAGCCGTGAAAACTTCAAGACCACATGAATGAAAATGTAGGTCTATCGCTGAGCCACAAATTCCAGAACCTTATAGAGACTGGAAAAGGGAATCCTTGGATAAACATGACCATTAACAACAACTAACACAAGCAGGTTAAACAGGCAACATTCCCTGTATGTAGGCAACACAATAGTAAGTAATGACAAACTATTTCCCATAACTGTAAGACTGCCCATCTTCACTGGGCACTCTGTGAACTACAGGCTATTTACAGATTTGTAAACTGATCAAAATCAATTAATTTTTTTTTTTAATTAAACTGAATCAAAAGTTACATTAAAAAAATGAACCTTAAAATATAAACATTTTAAGCATTTATCAGTTTAGTTTTTGCTTTCAAAAAAGCTGAGAATTACATTTTAGTTTTTAATTATTTTTAAATTAAGTTTCATTCATCATCCAATCATGCATTCATTTTCAGTACCACTGATCCAGAATAAGGTTGAGTTGCTGTGTGAACTCGATTCAAAGTGTATCTGAAATGTATTTTTGCTGTTTATATGTCATACTTGACTCTGTCCTCCCAAATCGGCATCAGGTACATGCAGCCCTTGAAATGTAATTTTTTTTTCATCCATCCATCTCTCTCTCAACCACTGTTCTTGGTCAGGGCTGGGGGGGCCTGCAGCGTATCCCACACAGCACAGGGCACAAGGCTGGGGGGCACCCTGATGGGATATTAACCCATTGCATATAATATACAACTGGCCAAGAAGCCTTTGAGGAGATTAATATACAATTTATGTATTTTTTTTATTTAAGGAGTTGGGAAGCATGACTTCCTCCCAGCTCCAGGGATGGGGATCAATATTCAGTCTGAGCCTTATGTGTCCTTTAACTGAGCTTAGTGTGTGTGTCTATGTGGGGGAGGGGTGAGGTATATATTCTATTGTGGAGACCAAATGTCCCCACAATGTGATAAAAACCTGTTATTTTGATGTGTGGGGATATTTATTTTTGGTCCCCACAAGGGGAAATTCAATCTAATAAAAATCTGTGTCTGCACTCAAAAAACTAAAAATGCCCAAAGTGTTGTATTTAATTGGTTATTTATGGTATTGGTTAGGGCTGGGTGGGGGTTAAGGTCGTCATTGTTGGAATTAGGGTTTTTCCCGTAAGACAGTCCACACAAAAATATGAATACTAACGTGCGTGTGTGCATGTGTGTGTGTGTGTGTGTCTCTGCACTTGCCCCACATGCCTCTCACCGGATAAGTGAAAAATGATCAGCATACGTCATTTAAACAACGTATTTCCCATCATAGATAAGTATAATGTAAGACACACTAAATTAAAATATATTAAAATCTGCATTTATGGACAAATCTGATTCAATCAAAGGAAACTAAGCAGAAGCAGATGGGACGGTGGTAAGTGACCCTGCCAGGCAGACGGGGGTGATGCTTATTACTCTTCCGTTTAATTCTGTCACACGCAGAGATGGAACACCTGCCCAAAAGCATCAGATTACACACGGAATGCATCATCCTGGACGATAGTAACTCCCAGCTTCTTGCTGAATTGCTGCAGAAAATCAGATTCTGGAGACCAATCTGACAGAAGGTAGCATTTCTCAAAGCAATTCTGTTTGTGTGTGGCTTTCCAATAGGCCGATAAGGAGCGCATATTAAATACTCCGCTCTGTGTGCCTCCATTCTCCCCGATGTCTCTTTAAACAGCCCACACCATTAAAAGACCGATTACCAGTTACGTGTGAATGTGTGTGAGCTTCTACATGCCTCTGGGACTCATGATTCAGCCCCTCAAACTGCCACTTTCGAGATTCAGGAAGCCTTGGAGCCCAAGATTATAAAGGGGGCCGATGCAGTGCAAACTCGCTCATTATCAGCACTCTCCCTCCCATCAGCCAGGTGCTACTCTGCTCCCAAAGCTTCCGGTGAACTTTGCCCTTTTACTTCCTGGCTCACAGATCGGACAGGAGACCAATCAGGTGCTGGCATATCAAACCCTCATGCCCAGCACACCCCCATGAAACATCAGTTCCTGCTTGAGTCATGCGTTACTTGCTTCCGGGGACTCAGCTGCTGTTTATTTTGGGTTTTTCCACAGATAAGAGTCAGTTGAATGAGAGACGCATGGAAACAAGGAACAACAAGTAACAACATCATGCGTATTTATAAAACACACCAATACATACACTGCACGTAGAAACGCTGTTCACACTGACGTCCACAAAACATCACAGACCTTGATAACCCCGCTCCATCGCCTCACCGACCAACAGCCCCGTTACCCAGCATGCACTCCAGGATTCCTTTCTCCACCCCGCGACCGTCTCACCACCGTGCCTGAATGACGGCCCAATTTCCCATCGCGATGTCTGAAGTTGATGTCACTATTTGAGCCTAGTGCCGGCTGGTGCATTGGCTGCTCTGTGGGGCAGCTGCACACACGTGCTACACGCCTGCGGCTAATAGCCACTGGTGCCAACGTGTTATAGAGATCAAGTTCTGCCTGCAGCCATCAGCAGTGGGAGTGTGTTATGCTACCAGTACAAGTGCTTCTCCAATTACAGAAACCTCACACTGCATTCACAATGATCTCTTCCATTCGAAATGTCACTACAAGGCCTTCAGTTTAGAATTTATGTTCCTCTGGATTTAAGGTCTTCTAATCCTGATCTATGAATTTATGCTCTCTGAATGCAGATGCCTGGTTATTAGGCAGCCCAGGCCTGCTGCAGCCTATGACGTGTTAATGTTAGGGCACATATTTCACTACAATGTACTGTATTATCAATACCATGATATCAGTCTCTCCCACCCCCCCTCCCCGTCCCCCAAAGCCTGCAACTGAAATGCGAGCGGTAGAATGAAATGTGATGGTTCATGCTTGTTTTTGCCCATTGAGACAGTATGAAATGTTGAGCATTTACCTAATCCGTCCATCCATCTACACATTTACTAAGAACAAGTCACCCATTTGCTTCCCAATAGTTTCCCATGATGAGAATCTGTAGAGAACACACAATCCAATCTAGGCAGACAAATCGCGGCCGTGCCAGGTCGGGGCTCCCACAGGTGATGCGGCGCCCTGATGAATCTGTCCACATGCATCGCTGCCTGCGCCGTGCCATGTGACATGCAAGTAACGCAGAGGTCGCACTTACGGGGGGGGAGGGGTCACCTCGCATCGACGTGTGCTCTCCACGACGTGCCGCCGACGCCCGTCCTCTCCCACTGATTCGCTCTGCCGGCCATTAAAAGGTCATCGAACGCCTGACCAAAGCAGAATTACTTTTCAGATCATGGCAGCACTTGGAAAGTTCGGCCTCCTTGGAGTCGACCTTCAAATATCTGGGCAAAAGTCCCCCACGTGCAGAGACACCGCGCCTCCAGGTCCCTCTAACGGCTCACCTTCCCCCCACCGGCAGTGCTGGGGATGTGACACTTGTTTAATCGTAAACAGACGCAGTGTCCCTCTCCGATCAGCCTGAGTGCTAACATCTCTCGTCACACCTACAGGTCTGTAATGAGTCGCACACACACACACACACACACACACACTTCTGTCACACCTGTACAGCTGCTCATTCTCCCATCTGCAGTGAGCGAGCAGGATACTACAGAGGCATTATGATTCTGGTCTTAATTAATTGGTTTAAAACAGTAGGGAGCAAAACATCCGGGGCTCTGAAGGGAAATCAGCTCATATGGAAACACTCATGGAGGATTTCCTGTAAGTCTCATATAGATTCTCGGAGTGACGGCGTCCAGACACCATGTCAGGGCTGGCGGCTGGCCTCGGTTCCATGATATTACCGGTAATAGCAGACGATTTCACTGACAGCAGCAATGCCAAGGGCAACCGAAAGACAGATTAGCATGACCTTTCAGGAAAAATCTCTTTTTTTTCTTATCTGGTGCAAATACATTTTTTTCTCCCTTCAATTCAGCCAGGAACGGCGGCAGATGCGACAGGCCCCCAGCCCGGCGTGGGTGGTCCTGCTAGCATAGATCTGTCCCTCAAGGCCATTCGCTATGAGCCACCTCCGCTAACCGAACCAATTACAGACATTGTTGGTGAGCCAGCGTTCCGCGGGCAGGACCAGCGCCTGCAAAGGCCTATTGTCATGGCAAAATAACAGAGCAAGGGGTGAAGAGATGAGGGAGGGGTGGCTGAGTCTCCCGGTAACAAAAAAAGGCATTCTTAATATTACAAGTGACAGGACAAGGTAAATATTTAGCTGCAGTCGATCACTTTTTCAGTCTTGTGACAAAAATGTGACAAAAACCTGTTATTCTGTCACGGGGACCAATTTTTTGGTCCCCAAAAGGGGAAATGCAATTTTATAAAATTCAGTGACTGCAATCAAAAAAAGTAATAATGTAGGGGTTAAGGTCATCATGTTGGGATTAGGGATTCATGGAAATGAATGGAAGGTCCTCATTCAGATAGGCACGCCAATGTGTGTGTGTGTGTGTGTGTGCATGTGAGTGTCGGGTCAGATCAAGTATTAGTTAGTAAACACCGCACTTATCAATAATGTGATGATGTATCATTGCGTTTTTTTTTTTTTTTTTTTTTACTTCTTATCTGCCAAATAAATAAAAATAAATGTAAATTATGCCTGGGGAGGTGTTTGCGGTGGGAGAGGAAGGACCTGTCGGCTGAGCTGTTTGACAGTGGAGCTGATGGAAGGCAGCTGGCTGCTTCCAGACCCCCCCGTCTCCCACAGCCGCCCCACCTGGCCTGGGTGCCCCTGCTGCCCCCCCTGCCCCAAAAGGAGAGACTCAGGCCTCGCTGGACAGATACTGATAACTGCAAGGCTCTCCCCGCGGTGAAGCTCTGCCCCAAGGTGGGGAGGAGGGGGGAGGCTGGAAGGCACGCCTACCTTTTTGGGATTTCTCCCCTGGGATGGTGCTTGTTAAACAACTGGAGCATCTTCCGGGAGAGCAAAGACAGAGGGATTACTCTCCGTCTGCTTCTGGGAAGAACAGCCACAGCCAACGCAATTATGGAGCTCCTCACTCTAAGACCAGCTGGGGCCTCGATCAGCTGCTTTCTTTTCATGCCTTGAACATCTCACAGTAATATGATACATGGATAGGGACCCCATACCCCACCGGTAGGCTGCATGTGTGGGAATAACATATACCTACTCATTTTATGCACTGTGGTGTTTGGCACTGTGGGTTAGGACCCCCGTTATTGGTAGGTCACTGGTTCAAGTCCCATAAAGAGCAAGGCCCTTGACCCAAATTCTTCCAGGATCTGCCTCACCCTGCTCTCTGATCCTGTTGATTTGGACAAAAGCATCTGCTAAGTAAAAGTAAACTAAATACATAAGAACTTTAGAGTCAATGGCTGTGGCTCCAGTACCAGCTGTCTGCTACACTTAAGCCAGCGCTGTGGACTGCAGCCAGTCACGCCTTTCGGTACCATGGAGAGCAGCCCAGAGCCGCAAACAGCTTAGCTTTGCTCTGTCCCCTAATCAACCGGAGAGGCTTGGTCTCCGTCCACGGAACGCGTTCACTCTGACAGACTGGCGCTTCCGGGGGCCAGCGCTCCGCTCCAGGCCCCTGTATTCTTTTAGTCCTGGGTTATTGTGCTTAAATGTGTTTATTCAGGCTCAGCAGAGCAAGACAGCAGCCCAAGGTGGAAGCCGGAGGACCGGAACGGAAAGGATGTTTGCTGTCTCTGCCCTCATGTCTCCGAGGTAAAAATTCATGCCTTGTGAATCTATGATGTTTTACACCTTTATGTATTCATCGGACGCGAAACTGAGTCAACAAGAAAAACACTTCTCCGATAATCGCACGCTATTTGAGGCCTAATATTTTGATAAGTACGTTAAATTGTGTTTCTGGTAAGACAGCCCTAAAA
>JAODLC010000047.1:17289673-17314817 GCA_026781145.1 Hippopotamyrus pictus
GGCCTGTTCTCCCTTTCTAAATCCTGCTCAGTTCAACGGCTAAAAGAGTTTTTTAATCTGGGTAATTAGCACCTCCACTAACACCTGGTGAGCAGTCTCAATACATGAAAATGCAGCCTCGGCCATGAGTAGCTATCAGCAAACATCGGCTCCAAAACAGTAAAATTTTGTTTTTAGTAATTTTGTTTTGCCAGTAGCTTCTCAAATGCATTTGTGCAAATTATACTCAGAATCTACGGCCCTGCGCTGTCGAGGGTGAGACAGACTCACGTGTACAGCACGCCGCCCCCCCACAGGGTAATGGGGCGGGGGAGGGGACGGAACTGTAGGAAAGGACTGGGCACATAAATACTGTCAGCACCATCAGAAGCAGAATCATCCCTCATTCAAAGGGCTGACAGGCGCCTCGATCCAAATTGACGCAAAGGGAGAACAAAAAAAGACAGATATCCTTTCATGGCACCGTGTGTAAGTGCAGCTTCTAAGAGGCCGACTCACTGAGGGCGCGGGCGGAAAGCGGCACGTGCGTCTGCATCTCGCGTTTTATCATCTTCCTGCTGGAGGTCTCACCGCAGCCTCACCACTCCATTCCTTTCATGTGTGGCTCTCCGGCGGCTCTGGACAAGCGGGACAATGAACGCCATCCATCTTAGAGACCTCCTCCATGGCTTCCTGTATCGGGCACCGATACGCTTTAAAAAAGGCAAAAAATAAACTCAGGCAACCTTTGCTTATTCCAGATCAGCTGGGGGAGAAGTCGTTGCACTTTTTTCCGTCTTATCAGTGACCCAGGTATCATGTACTTGAGATGTCAAACCTGCCCCCATTCTGATTAATCCCTAGAGACGCACTGTCCAGAGCCGGCCTCCTGACCCTTTTGTAAGGTGTGCAGATACGACAGGAGTTCTCTGGAGGAAACTTGGAGCGGAGAGGAAGCAGATGGTGGCAATAAGCACCTGACTACCAGGCTCTACGGAGCAATAAATAGCGAAATCACGTCGAACACAGATTTAAAGGACAATAACTCTATTTGATGTTGCTGTGGACACTCACGACACGGACCAGGCAATATGCAAATGCGTGTATAATTCAGTACAATTGAGGACTGTCAGGTAGATAATGATGAGTGAGAGAGATGAAAAACCAGCCTGGATTCAGCTGGCAAACCCACACATTCCATTAGGCAGCTCTGCACACTGTAGCCCTGGTCAGCGTGTAATCCTCTCAGGCCTGCCGATACACTGTAATTCCTAAACACAAAGGGGGCATTTCCACACCATGTCATTACTGACACCTCCCAATTAAAACAAGCCTTCTGTCCAGTGGTGGGCTTTAGAGGTGGGGGGGAGGGGCAAACAACCCTGGGCCCCTGTTGATCTCCACTTTGTTGTTTTAAATAAAACACAAAGACCAAATATCCACCCCAAACCATTTCTATACAATTTTGGTTTAAATATTATCATCTATCATAATATAACATATCTTAAAGTTGGCCGATCATTCTGCCAGTGCGATTCTCCCCTTCCTGCCATCAGCGAATTTCACCAACAGCACTCCCGCCCCCACCCTGATCGGTAAGTGTCACTGCTGGCAGCCTTGCGCTTTGATTAGCATATTATTGATGTTCCATCATTTTTAATTCCCTCTCGTTTTTCTTTTGGATCCAAAAATAGCTTGAACGGCCCACTTAGGGGCCCCCTAACCATACCAGCCTGGGACTCCCAGGGAAGTTAGTGCACCCCTGCTTCTGTCTGGGCATGTCAGCTTTGCAAGCTAACTGCTTCTAACTGCAGATGGCAGGCATGCTAATGCTAATGCTCCACAAGGCTAACGGCCCACTGTTAGCATAAGATAAGCCTAATAGGGAAATACATTAAAGTAGTACTATTTACACTGGTGCTTGCAAGACTGCAGAGTGTTTAGGACCTGGACTGCAGACAAAGGCCACAAATGGGGAACGTGCAAAAAAGGATTAGTGCAAAGAGTCTTCCTGTTTTTGGCAACTTGCCTGTAAAAATCCAGCGGTACACATCTTGTCTGGCTGTTCAGTTTAGTGAAATGGCTCTCCTTTCAGCTAGTGCATTACCATGAGATTGAGGGATAGCAGCGGAGCCCGCGTCTGTAATAAAAGCATGCAAATAAGCACGCGGCTTTGTGCTGGCAGAAGCTGAAAGGGATCCAATCAATAGGCCGCAAATCCCACAACAAAACGGGCGATTAGGAAGCAGGCCGCGGGGTTGCACAGGTGGGCCCACGCAAAAGGCTATTGATCTGTCTCTCCTCACCCACATGGCAGCAGCCACGGGCCTCTGACACCCTGGTTTTTCCCACCCACCCGCCAAAACCAAGCGCGGTGTTTTTAAAACAGCGAGAATTAGTGCTTCGTGTCCCGCTGCAAGGAAACCCGCTGTCGATCGATGCCGAGCTGCCTGTCAAGCATCATGACAAGTCAACAGGTCTGGACTGTGGGCTGGAACGACTGGCAAATGTTACTGTACTCTGCCTGTGTTGTGGGACTGCATGAGCCCATATTTAATTAATATCCAGTCCAGTCCTGAAAGTCAAGAGACCTTTACTGACATACCACCCATATACAAGTATACAATGGCACAAGATAATGGTGTCTAGGATCACGGTGCTGTCCCCTTACCGGAAGTGACCAAGGGAGGTTGGGGGTGGTGTGGGGCTCCACAAGATAAACCTCTGCACCTTTGATCATGAAGGTCACTGCGTCAAACCCAACCTTGGCAGAACAGTCACACGTCCATGGATCCTCTACAGCTTAAGCCCTAGTTCCATGGGTGCTGTAGGAGGCTGACCCTGTGCTGTGACTCCCAAGCTCCCTCTCACCTGCATGTGTGTCTCATGGGGAGCAAGATGGGGTAGGTGAGTATCATCATCATCATTATTAAAACATGCAAAAACACAGAGCAGTGCAGGAGAAGGGAGAGGGGGGTAGATTCAAGACTGTAAATACTTAGTGCCTGATGTATGCAAACAATGGTAATAAATGCTAAAGAAGTAGCCATTAGGAAGACTCATTATCTCTGAAGCATCTAATATAGATTCACCAATTATGGGTGAACAAGTGTTAAGCCATTTCTGCAACTGGAACAGGTGCAAATGGGTATCCCTTTAGCAATGCCTGATCAGCATGGGCAAGGTACATCACCCTAGCTTCTGATCCTGGGTCAGTTTGAAGAGTGCATATTCATTTACAATGTGTAGTGTGTATTATTAATGCATGCTACATATGCCCAGCTTCCCGGGCTTAAAATTTGCACAAATTTGCACAAATGCTTAAACCCCTTCACTGCAAATACAAACTGAAAAAAAATACATTTTACATCTCTTCACTTATTAAAATTGCCCCACAAGGCCTTAATATCTTATAAGTCAGAGTTGGAGAATTATTTTAAAGAGGCACGGAGACATGGATCTTCAAGGCATCCGCAAGACTGTTTCCCGTTGAAGCGCTGAAATTTAATCATGCCACATCTGGCCAGACATGCAACGAAAGCACTGTACTATAGTTATTAGAAGTAATGCCCATCCATCCATATTCCAACTGCAGTACAGGGCTGGGGGGGGTGGGGTAGGGGTGCTTGAGCCTCATTGAAATTGTTCATTTGCAATCGTGTGGAGAACAAATGCTCAGACATTGGGATGAAAATTGAAACCAAAGGTCCCCAACAGCTCTTCTCACACCATATATATTAAAGGAGGAGTGCAGATCCACAGATTCCTTCCTTGACCTTGTTGAAGTGTGATTTCTTACACAGAAGGACAAGCAGAACAACAGTACTGTAGCACTCTGAGTGGAAAAATCCATGGGGACGGGTGAATCCTGATTTCCCACGATGAAAAACAGAAACTGCACCATGTCACCTACGGGCTAAGGATGATCTTTGCATGACCTGCTCTCACGCAAACCCACTACAAAACTTAGGTTTCGTTGCACCCTCAAGAAACCCTACAAGCAAGCCGAATCCTCAAAGCGAGCCTTTGCCTCAAAAAAAAAAAAAAGAAAATGCACCAGCGGGACATGTAGTTCAGAGTGAGTTTACACCTGGTTGGCTTGTTCATTTGAAGGCACTGAGATGGCTCACCATGCGTAAGCCAAGTGGAAAAGTGAAACATGTCTCCAGCCTTCAAACACCAGGCTGCTCTAAGCAACCGTCACAATGTATATTCAAGACGACCCCCTGGGTAGCATCCACTGGGGGATGTTACAATGCACCGGTGGGTATTCGCAGTGTGGCGCTAACAGCTGAACAGCATGGGAGTGGCGAGACACGCAAGGAGACTGCCGATGAGATGCAGGCTGGCCTTAGACCGCCCGCCTGAAACTCACAGTCGGTGGCTTCCCTGCCAGTCCCCAAGGTTCTAATCTGCCCATCTGGCTCTTCTGTCTGTCCTGACCCTCTTTTTTGGACGGAAAGTGGCTGACTTCCGAAGCGAGAGCACAATAAGGAGAAGCCTCCCCCCACAACTAAACACACACTTCAATCCATTGGAGACAGTCACGTGGGCCTCCCCTCCAAAGCCGAACAGGGATTTTATTGCATTTGCAGTTATTCAAATGGCAATTTCCTAATACAGCTCTCCTGGGTTCACCAGATGATACACCCACAACCTAGATGCATAAATTACATCGACGCTATAATAAGAAGCCATTATGAGCAACTGAAAACAGAGGAAATTAAGCCCTCTCAGTGTTTTACGTGGAGTACGCTAGCATGTCAACAATTTAAGCCCCCGATAGCGGCAGCTGTCGTCAGATGCGGGTGAGAGACGTGAGCCCAGGCAAGCCGCCAGCAACTAACAGCATCTGCTGATCCAGGTATTGGAGACATTAGTTACATTGAGTAAACAGCACTCAATCAGTGGGTTTGTGAATATGCAGGCCTTTTATGAAGCACCTCGGGGAAGGGGACGTCCATTTGGCTGGCCAGCAAGCATGAAAACGGAGAAGCTTGTTAAAATGGAGAAGGTCAGGGTCAATTTTCATGTTTTTATGGCTCATACCTGCACAGGATTTATTTAATTTAGATAGATAGATAGATAGATAGATAGATAGATAGATAGATAGATAGATAGATAGATAGATAGATAGATTGATAGATTGATTGATTGATTGATTGATTAAACCCCTCAGGTACATTTGGGTATCAGGGATATTTGAGTATAAAAGTCAAAGGCATGCATACATACATATATTCTGTATTGATAAAAATAATTATTATTTGCATAAAAATCTTGCAGAGGAGTGTGCATTGGTGGTGTCAGAGGAGGAGTGAGGAGGATTAAGGGTAGGGAATGGTGCTGAAGAAATGTTCCCAACAGATCAGGAAGTTTTTCTGGCAAATGATGGGTGGAAAGAGTAAAATTAGCCCACTGGATGGAGCATGGCTGCGCTAAGAAGCTAATCCTGGCTACTCAAGGCTGGTCTGTAACCAGTGCGGCTCTCAAAGACACGTTTCCAACAAGAATCAATCAAGGGGGACTGCCTCCAGACTTTGACATTTACGAATTTCAGGCAAAAAACCATGAAAAAACAATCACCATGCCCACAATAAATGGGCGATTTACTTATCAGAATGGTCTTGTTTCCAATCATCAAATATGATAATCATTTACCTAAGAAGTATGATAAGAAAGGACACTGAAAAGTAATAACTGAGCTAGCAGCCAGCCTTCTCACTGGACCTGGCGTCATGACTGCTTATTTCCACTGGCTACAGCGAATAGGGGACAAAAGGCAAGAAGTGAGGAACATTGATCTTAGTCTGTTATTGCTGCCAGATGGACTCATATTGTATGTCAAACTTTTGGGCCCAGGTGCTGCTCTCTGAATGACGTAAACCGGTAACGGCTCAAATGCGTGTGAGGCAGGTTAACGTGAGATAGCCGTTTGTCTGCCACCAAGGCTCGTTTTCCATCGTCCAGCTACAGAATGTGTGATTCACGAGTGTTGAGGCATCTCCAGTTCAGGTTCCAGTTTTGTTGGGTTTTGTACAGAGAGACAAATAAATCACCCACTTTGGCCCAACTTCTTCATACCGGTTAAAATTAGAGTACTGGCACCTCTTTAGCTGTGCTAAGGGATATTTGAAGTAGTTCTTCATCACACATACAGGCAAATGCTGGTCTCTGTCACTAGATGTTTCCTTGTGTTTTCTGTCTCATACAACTTTTAGCTTTGCACGTTAATGTTATCTTTGTGAGGGATGTACCATTGCATCCTCTACTCAATATTAAGTCCCATACATGTTATCCTTGTGAGGAACATACCATTGCATCCTCTACTCAATATTAAGTCCCATACATGTTATCCTTGTGAGGAACATACCATTGCATCCTCTACTCAATATTAAGTCCCAGAGTTGACAACGGGGGAAACGGAGCTTAGCAATAACAGCTGGGCAGCATAAATCATGCTGACGGGGAGGCAGGAAGTGGAGGATGCTGCGTCAGCTGCGATCTACGTGAGGAATGATAAAAGTAAACCAGTTTGCGGAGGCTCGAGACAGAGATATTCGTGCCAAGACTTTATTGAGAGATCCCCTCACGAGCTAATGAGATTGCTCGCCTGTTAGCCCCGAGGGACGATTCCCTTTCTGTAAATAACCACTGCCCTCCTTAAGATCCCTGCGTCAGCATAACTCATCCATCTGAGATTTATCACCGCTGCCGTGCTGAACGACAAAGCGTGCAGAGGGATGAAGGCAGCCCCACCTCTCAGTCCTGTAGTAATCAGAGTGATTTTAAGAGGTCTGGCTCCTCCATTCCCAAAAGCAGCAAAAGTGAGACTGATAGCACAGGATGCTGGTTATAAGTCAGGGCCACCGGGGATTAACTTGGAATGAGGAAACCGGAGTGGAAGAAGGACGACAATATCCATTATCTGTGCACATTTCTTTGTGTTTGTAGCATTTAGCCTCTCATTTAAAAGTCGTGAGAAAACTCACTAGTAAGAAATTTTTTTCTTAGCAATATGCATCCATGGGGACCCTCGTCAGAAAGCAATGTAATAATGACCAATTATTTGAGCTGGACACATCGATTCATTGCTTCTGTGGCCTTATTATCACTTAGGGGTACATTTCCCAAAAGTTCATGTTGGCAACGTACATAGCTGGAACCATTGTATCAACTATGTAAGTTGCTAACGTAATTTGCAGCTATGGTTTCGGGAAATGTACCTCAGAAGTACTAGTGAAAGGGTGAAGGCAAATCGCAGAGGAGTTCGTTGGGCCACAGGTTTAGCTCATTAGTTCTACTGCTGCGGAATAAAGACGAACACGGCTGACAGCTGGTGACCTAAAACTGTAGGAAGCCCATATCTCTGACCTGCTCTGTTAGCAGTAGCATAGCAGTGTTTGTTTTGCCTTCTATACTTGTGCTGCTGATCTGGCAAGATGGGAAATCCAGCAAAGCGGTGGACATGCCAAGTTTCTCTGACTCGTAGAGCAAAAGTTCTTGGCCTTTAAGTACCACTGTGCAACATCCATGGACATACTTTTCAGTAAGAGACAGAGCCACGAGACTCCAGCACTACTCACCTACTTCCTCTCTGCAGTATAGCTTGCTGTGATAAGTTCCATCCTATTAATATCTCACAACCTGGGGCACTTGAATCAATTGGCCAAGACGTTGATGTAACCACCAACCCACAACACTCTGCTGTCTTGGCCTGATAGCAAGCTAACGCCGCATGCTACACAGCAGCTGTAATAAGCTAACCTCTGCTATTACACAAGAAATGTTCAAATATGATTTTGAAACAGCCAAATGCATGCAGCTAAAGCTTAATAACTGCGCAGCTGAATAGCAATCAGCTAGATACCGCTGTCCTCAGACTCAGCTTGGCAACATTCAAACTACAACCAAATCTGTTAAATCTCATTAATGCAGTGAAGTTAGTTTTTCAGATACATATTGTGGGCATTTCCTGCTACGCTGTCTGTGGTTGGAATGCAGTTGTCATTGCTAGTGGTTTAAATGTGAGGAAACTGTCTATTTGTGTAGGTGTTCTCACACAAGATTTCTTTCTGCATCTACGATACCTTATGACGAACTTGTGCTAAGCGGCATCTCAGCCTGAGTTTCCATAATCCTAATTGGACAAGCAATAACTAAAAGTTGTACTTATTTTTACATATTCTGAATCTATGATGTCCTACTGTATAATGCACAAAAATGATGTAACTTTTTGCACTGGTATTTTGTATTTGAAAATATGCATTGGCTCAAATTTATTTTAAGAACATAAGAACTATACAAACGAGAGGAGGCCATTCGGCCCATCAAGCTTGCTTGTGGAGAACTTAACTAATAGCTCAGAGTTGTTAAAATCTTATCTAGCTCTGATTTAAAGGAACCCAAGGATTCAGCTTGCACTACGTTATCAATCAGCCAGCTACGTTTTCATGCAATTCTGTCATACCTGACTATAGGACAGCAGCTTTCCCAGAGTGATGCAGACTCCACATCCTGATGTGAGAGCCCCGAAGAGCCCCGATCGGGCTCAGCATGGTAGGGCATCATGTCACTGTGCTGTGGTATATCTTTCCTGATATCTGGCATCACTGCTGTTTCAAAATATAAAAGCTTAAATATGTAAGAGGTCATTTTCCTCTAGCTGTGAAAAGCTACAATAATAATCTGATTCTGGAAAAGAAAGAAGGAAAGAAAAAAATGCGGATGGCCACCTATCGTAAGCTGTCAGGGAGGAAATTAATTTCAGCTCCTTCCGTTCAATGGAGTGTAAGACGTAACCTGCGGCTAAGCTCCCCCGTCTGCCTGACTGGCTGATTGAGTAAGAAATCACTCCTTCTAATTACAGAGAACATTATCTTATACTAAGTTTATCAGTCCAAGGTTCTGAATCCATTATTACAACACGCATAAGCGGTTGTAAGGTGGCATAATACTACATAAGCGGTGTAGCAGTCTGACATGCATTTGTACACCGAGAAATAGTGTTTGTTACCGAGGTTCCTTTAAGGGCTGATGGGATACGTCAGTCGGGCAATTGAAAAGATGTTGCTATTGCTACTGTAGCCAGTTCTCGTTGACCTTGGAGTGTGTCAATACCAATCTGTCTTTAGTAGAATGGAAGCCACACACACCTATTTTCAAATAAAGGAATGTATCACACATCTGGCTGTGTCTTTTCGTTCCTGGCAGAGTCTCACTGTGACTGAATCATTAAACAGAGTTGTGCGCGGCTCTTCTGGGCCTGTTTGTGTCACTGGTGTCCCGCACTGATGTCCCCCACAGCAGCTGGCACTGGGTCTTCCAGGAACCTCAAGCCTCATGCCCATGCACTCTCTGGCTATGCTTTAGATCAACCCCCCCCCACCACCCCCACCACATTGGGGGAGGGGCCAGACAACAACCTTGCATTCCAGCTAATTACTGGGGGTACGTAATATAGATCAAGCCAGATAGCAGGGTCATCAGGTGTGCTGTCACAAGGTTGGGCTTTAATCCTCATATCGGGAATCATCGGAATCAATCCAACCAATCAGCATCAACCCACTCCATCACCCTATAGAACCCCCCAATGGCATATCACGAGATTAATAGTCAGGGCACAGACTCATCTGCTGCCCCCCCCCCCCGTGCTTACCTGCGAAGGACTCAGGTGCATCCTTGTCCAGAGCCACAAGCGGCGGGTCCAGGAGGACGGTGTCCAGATTCTCCACTATGACCCCGTGGTACGACGTCTCAATCCATGGTTTGTGCTTGTTCACTGCGGACACAAGGCCGGGGGGGGATGGGGGGCAGTGTGAAAGCCAAATTCTGTGAAACAATTTTTTGAACGTTGATTATATATTTACATTATGTCATTTTTGTTATCAGTACCTGTTGCATATTGGTTTAGATTTCAGATGTTTTGTAAGGATAAGTTGATATGCCGATGTTGTATTCCTTTATGGTAGGATCGCTGCTATCCATGAGTAAATATTAGAACAACAAAAACTAATGACATGACTGGTTAGAAGCTTTAGACACCTACAGCTTTTTGACTGTATTTTGTAGCCTTATCGCCTGATTCTGTTTACTTGATGATATGAAGGAGAATAAACAATGTCAGTGTTCCTCAGGATCTGGTCTTGTGAATAGCTTGCATTTTAATTGAGGTGGGTGATAAAAATGAGCAATGGATACAGATATGAATCAAAAGCTACCCATTACTGCGCCATGCGAGAGAAGCAGCTCCATTGTAACCAAACTCAGAACTGGAATTTTGTCACTATAGGCAGCATTAAGGGCTGAGAATCACATTGGAAGTTAGTTACTCTGGGCAATTAGGAAATAAAAGTCAAAAATAAGCAATGACAAAATAGGGTGAATTAGTGTCTTTTTTTCAGCCATGATCTGACAGCACAGTCAAGCAAGAAAACATTATACTGAATTATTTCCATAGCGGAGCCACACTCTAAAAGGAAAGGACCAGACTGAGACAAGTAAAAATGAAATTAAAATATAAAAAACATTATTTAATAATTCTGGTCTCTGTGCACCAAACTGACTGCCCCCGTGGCTTTGTACATGTCCTCTAGTGGTGATACATGAAACAGCCACTGGGAGGATGCCCGGAATGGGAGCCACTGGGAGGATGCCCGGAATGGGAGCCACTGGGAGGATACCCGGAATGGGAGCCACTGGGAGGATGCCCGGAATGGGAGCCACTGGGAGGATACCCGGAATGCACCACTGCGAGTCACACGGGGGCCTTGGATGTTAGGTGGCAGGAACCCACCTTCCCTATAATGTATTCTCGTCAAGGAAAACTGCTGAGATGGCAGCGGGCAGTCAATTAAATAAAACACTGGTTCATTATTCCTAGCAAATGACAGAGCCATCATGCAGTTTACCACATTGTCACCTGAACAATTACCCTGGCACTGCACAATTACTGCTTCCCTACAGGTAGTCACATCTGCAATGGATTAATACTGCCCCTCTGGGAGCAGACTAATGATATGCTCAGAAACCAATTCTGCAATCTTCGTTCAGAACATAAATAATGAAATTCCTAAATCAACATTTGATTGAGATTGTCTTCTTCAGAGGCGTCCCCCAGGCCGCTGCATTCTTAATGAGTTCTGACACTAAGGAGCCAGTGTCACGTTTTGCGTTAAGTCAGGTCAGGAAGGCTGCCATGTCACTGCCGGGCTTCCTGCATTACTGCTTCCAGGTCAGAGGTCAAACACCCCAGGAAGTGATTACTGCCTGAATGAAATAGAAATGGATCAAAAGTGCATCAATTAGGGGCAGTCTAATGTAAAAGCAGATACAGATGTGGTGAAGGTGCGACAGAGAAAAACTAGATAGATGTGGTTATGACAGACGAACAATAGATGTGGTGGGGGTAACAGAGAAAAGTTTCTGCTAATCCACATCACCGTAAATGCCAGCTATAGGAAAAAAATATATTTGCCATCCCGTGCACAGACAGGGAAAGCCCTGGCATTTGCGATGCAGGGACAGCTGTATAAATCTTTTCCATTTGTGATCTCCATCTGCTGTGCCTTCCGCTGGTAAGCTAATGATTGGACAGATCCTTGTTTTTGCAGGATAACTCCCACCCCCCACCTCCCCAATTAGCTAATAGGCTACCTCAGGGACTACCACAGTCTGTGTGTGCGATACGCAGTGAGACATCCACAGCTCAAACAGAGATAAGCAGTGACATCGTCTGCCTGAGCCGTCGCCGTGTGAGACGAGAGGTGGCTCTCTGCCATTAGAGATGCTGATCTTAAAATCCACTAAGAGCTCATATGTTTCAATACGCTCGGCTATGTAGATATTCTAGATGCTATTATGAACAAGGGTGCCATGACTGTGGAAACATAAAGGCTGAAACAGTGTTCTCATTTCCTCAGCACGGGATACCCGGAGACCTCCGATTCTTCAAAAGAAAGGTTTGTTTGTCCCTGTTAGTTTGCTATGTCCTGGAATGTTAAGGATTGGATTGTCCATATTCAAAAGTTCATTCCTCCTTCACAAGCCATTTGTCAGGAAAACTCAAAACCTACCCTCCAGAAGCTAAACACTAAATCTACTAACTCTATACGTTAATAACAACCCTATGGGTTACATATTTCTCTCTTAAAAAAAAAGGTTATATTCAATAATGTAGACAGGCTACTCCATCTGAATATTTATTCAGAAATCCAATGCTAACTCTAACATTTATTAGGCCAGTTCCTATTTTAAAACATACATACACCCTCTAACCAATGAATAGTTCATATTTTCAAATCTCTCATCTGAATACCTGAAGTGAATAACCAAGCATTCACGGAGAATTTTAAAGCAGGTTGTTTGGAATTGTGCAATTAATCTTTTTATTTATGTTATCTTATACTGTGCTTTTTAACTAGGCCCAAAAATATGGAAAAGTAATTAAAAAAAAAAAACACCCCCATACAAAGAGACACTTCCCAGTCCGACTTTGCTATGTGCAGCTGGGTCAGCCCCCCCTGGAAGATTCCACTGCAGGATCCATACACAAGTGATAAATAAATGACTTGGCAGAGCCATTGAATCACACTCTGTTCTTCTCGCCGGCGTACAGCCCCCAGTGCCTGAGATAGGGGCCGAGAGCTGATTGGCTGGTGATTAGAGCCCAGCCTGGACACACTGCCTGGTAGCACGAGGAGGAGAACGAGAGGCGTGAACTTAGCGAGAAGTGAACAAAGAGAAGCGAGGAGCGGCGGCAGGAGCAGCCAGGAGCAGAAGGAAGGAGGAGGTGCGCGACGAGGTAGGATGGAGCAGTGAAAAGGCACACAGGAGCACAAATGTGCCAACGCCGCAGAGGAGAACGTGGGAGCAGATGGGAGTCTATCACAGTGGGAAGGAGGTCACCGCTGCCCACACACGGACACACAGTCACACACAGCCATATGCTGCAGAAATATCAGCGCAAATGTCACAAGCGCGACGCAAATGCTACAATAAACAGGAGGGTCTACGAATGTTTGGCATCTAACCATTAAAACCCTAATGGTTGAAGAGAGAATATCACATCCCCAGTCAAATTAGCTTATCCATCCATCCATCTTACAACTGCTTATCCTGGACGGGGTTGTGGGATGGTTCATGAATAAATTTATGGAAAAAAATAAATAAATAATTGTTAGCGTAGGAGCAGTCCATCAAGAATTGATTCTTGTCCAACAAAGCCTTGGTGCTTGCATTCGGTAGCATATAGCTCCATTGCACTGGAGTGGAGTGTAATTTCAACTAGAATTGCTTAAAGCTATGCTGGAAAATGGAACTTTAAATAGGCACTATTAAAAAACATCTGGTGTATGGCAACACTTTAACATTTCAAAAGGCAACTCGCAAGGAGCGGACTGCAAACTGTGTAAGCAATAAGTTACCTGTCATTAAAAAACAACCAATATTAGCTACTACTACTAAATGTTTGGTATTCCTCAATTTCTATTGCTAAAACAAGATCTTTAACTGTGATGAAAGTAATACCCTAGTCCAAACATGATATTCAGTTTTTTCAATGATTAAAAATATTCAACAATTAGGGTCAAGACGATGTGATTCAGGTAAACACTGAAAAAATGGGTTGCTGAAGATCAATATGAAATCTCTGTAGTGCCACCCTCACCTAAACAGCTTCAAACAGAACAGGGCCAGTAGGCAGCATTCAAACACACCCAAGCAACTCAATCAGCTCTTCTCAATGGTAAGAAGCAACAACTTTAATCTAATTTTTTTCCAGGTCGCTGAACTCCTTGCCTTGTCCTAACGGGTTAGCACAACGATGCTGCGTAGGAACTGTAGACAATGAAGATGAAAGATGACCGGTAAACCAAAGGTTCACCCTTCCCCAGAACTGGCAGAGTGCCCGCAGAACTGCTCCCGCCGGCCCAGTCCCAGCATTTGTCAACATGTCCTTAGGTACGTACACTCCTCCACTAGGGGTATAGCTCGACCCCCTGAGGATGCTGACCATGCTGTGGTAGAGAGCTTTGTGTACAAACCTCTGGATTATGCTGTCAGTAGCTCTGGACCCCAGATAGAGCCTCCCTTGATGGATATGTCTGTGGTGAGTCCAAATAATTTCCAGTCCAATGTGGCTCCCTAATAGAGGCACAATAACACTCATTGTCCCCAGACTGGATGTCATCGCTGGACTCAGGCCAGGGGGTGTGAGCCCAGTGGTCAAGCCCCCAGTGTCATCTGAGTGGGCTCAGCCTGAAATGGTATCATGGAGCAATCGTGTGTGTGAGGAAGGGGGAGTCCAGTGTAACGGCAGCCAAGCAGTAGGCATGAGCTGGGTAAATATAGTCAGACCAAAACAACCCGTCACTGGATGGAACTAATAGCAAAGTAATACAGCACAGAGCAGCTAAAGCTCTTTGAATGGAGGGATCAAGCAAAAAGTTCAGCTTTACCCTACACAAGTGTCTCTCATCCCGGTCCACGGGAACCACCAGACAGTCCACGTTTGTGCTTCCACCCAGTTCCCTGCAAAAATGTGATCTGTCTGTTACAGAGCTGGGAGGAAAAACCTGGACTGTCAGGGGTCCCTGAGATCCAGGCTGAGAGACAATCTCCTAGGCTAATGAGTTCTTCTGTCTGTCTCATTGAAGAAATAGAAGACAAGCAGCCAATCCACGTCTCAGCCAACCTGTCTGTTGACCTTCCTTCATCCTGAAACCCACGTCTGTCATGTTTCTCCCCATCGCCTTACAGCAGAGAGATCTTGGCAGGATGACAGCACCATCCACAAGGTGCAGAACCAAGCTGCTGCAGTCACGTCCCTCTGCTCTTCTCACTTGAAAGTTGGCCTGTCGCTCTGGTCGTGCTCAGACTAAAGCGATCGAAAGTATACAGTGTTTAAGGCGGTGACCAAAATTGCACACATATCGAGAGCCAAAATTTTAATTCAGAATGTGAACAATTATAAGCCAATTTTGCATATTTCCATGCTTATTTTAAATTGTTGTAATGTGAATATAAATGTGTCATTCTCCCCTGATTTGCAACTCGGGTTAATTGTTGCCGCTTGCTTATTTACCTAACAACCGTTAAATAGACAAGATGGCCAGTGTTCCAGAACAATCCATTTCAAGCTTGATTATTTACACATCACATGTCTTCATGCAGGAGTGTTGCATGTATACTCCAGCTGGTGAATTTTATAGCGTTTTTCGCTCAACATGACAAGGCACCAGCAGGTCATGATTTACCATTCTTATGACAAAATGCACTTATCTGATATACAAACTGTCAGCTTGAATCAGAGATGTTCTCAAACTCTGTATTGTCTGGACTGAATGTGTTAAATGTTATTAATTGAACATCACTAGTCACTGGTATGTGAGACATTCCAACCATAAACTATTCAGGGGTGGGGAACCTGATCCATGGAGGGCTGGTGTGGGTTCTGGTTTTTGGGATGACGTCTCAATCAGGCAATAATAAAGCAACGGGTCTCAACTCAACTTGCTATACAAAAGCAAAAGCTCTATGGATGGTTTATACCAGTGGCCCCCAACCCCCGGGCCGTGGGTCATGCGGTACCGGTCCGCGGGCTGCACAGAAAAAATAAAAAACTTTGGTCACGTGATAGTTACCGCTAAAAATATTCCCACAAGCCGTTTATTATTATATTTTAAAGATACCCCATTATTATATTTTTAAAATATCCCCATTTTTATACGTATCATTTATTCGTATAAATACGTATACGTATATTTATCTGCCTCTCCTTAAAAGCCGGGCCGTGAAAATAGTTTCTGATATTAAACCGGTCCGTGACGAAATAAAGCTTGGGGACCACTGGTTTATACAACATACTGTAAGGTAGACAGAAGAATCTGAAGGACAATCACTTGAATGCATTCCCTGTTGCAGGATGAACTCTGCTGCCCCATTTTACATTCAAACGAGAGCATCTTTGGGTCTGGACCCTGTGTCTGACACCTGCTCCCTTAACCCCTTGAGATTTCACCCAGGCATGATCCATTCCAGCCGGCACACCTCTTTCTCAAATGCCACTGGGTGGAATAAAAGCCGCCCACGCAAGGCGACGCCTTCCTTCTGCAGAAGGAAATGTCAAGCACCGCGGAAGGGGACGCAGACTTCCGTGGGCACAGCCCGAGCGCTCCACAAGGATCCGGGGCCAAACGCATATCCGCCCGGCTGGGAAGTGACAAGCGCTGGAGACAAACTATTTAATTAAGCTTGGAATGATCATGCCCTCTCTTCTCCTCTTGAAGCCCCGCCGGAGCTTTTCAGTATCCTGACATTTAGGGGTCTCGGTTCTGACGGAGCTCGTAAGGGGTGTGCAAATGCCACACGAGCACAGTCTGCAAGGCACCTCGCAGACCGGAGGGTGGCGTCTTCCGAACCCAAGCCTACATTCAGCGGCTCGCTTAATTGCGCTTGATGAATGTGTCGATGACGGTTAGAAATGCGTAAACATAGCTAACCGGACAACGCGCTAATTGCACGGTGACGCTAAGTACCTATATGAAATTACTGGACCCTGCAATCAGAAAGGCACGGAATCGCTTTTATGTGCCGATCATCATCTGCTGAGGGGGAGCGGGAAATGTTTTTTTCTGACGCCACAGCCTCTGTCATATTTTGCAAAATAAACAGGGGTGAATGTAGGGAGCCAAAAGTGATTAGGAAAATTTACAAGAGGGATATTATTATTGATTGCTAGGAAAATATAAATAACATATGCTGGATTGGCAGCCTGATGTATGAACCAAGACCTTCTTAATTCTCCGTCAGTCACCATCAAGGCTGACAAGCAGTCAAGCCTGCAGCACAATCACTGCTCCGGACTGATGATCCAGCCGCTTATGGGCCTGGAAGATTTATAATCTTATCTAATATTGAAAAAGGAATGAGGCCTTTGACTTTTAAACCAACTTGAGAAGGATATAAAATTCAATGGCAGTCTCATCATTTTACAGTCGTCCTCTTTCATGTGCTTGGGAAGTCATCATCTCAGCAGAATAACCCCAGATCGAGAATACTTTCATTGTTATTATCCAAAGTCAAATACTGAGTGATACTACTGGAAGAATATATTAGAATTGCTATTGAAATTAAATTTAGGGTCTTAACTCCCTCAAGCAAACCTCTCAGTGGACCCAAGCTTGAAGATAGTAGACCCAGAAAGGATGTCGGCTCCCTCTTTTCTCTTGTCTGTTGTTCTTCTTGTCTATTGGCTTTTGTGCCAATTAGCCTGAGAGCAGGGTACAATAAACCGCCACTATCATGTTATTCTGAGAACCCTTAGTGAAGCCCTTGCCAATATATTCCTCCAAATAAGTGCTCAGGTAGCTTTCAGCCAATCGCTGGGCTCATTCATCAGCCCAGCAAATCAATCTGCTAGCGTGTTCCACAATGCCTACTAATTTTCACTTTGAACAGAAAAAAAAAGTTCTTCTAAGCTCATTCCCGTTTAGGCTGGCTCATGTGAAAATATTCCCCCTGTTTTTTTTAATTTACTTGGTAAGCTGACTCAAAGCTCACGATTTGATGTTTCGCCTATTTATAGGCTGGTATATTTACTGCAGCGATTCAGGTCATGGCGCCCGCAGCACTCCTTCTGGAATGTAAATCTGCAGCGACTGGCTCACGAGTACAGCACCTTACACTGTTGCTCAAGACGATGATTGCGGATAAGGAGAAGCATGTTGATACATAGCCAATGGGATGGTTTACAGATTCCCTTGGTTCTGTGGCTGGATGTTTTTTTTGCTAAAGACATTATATGAGGTGTGAGGGTTTTTATACCCCGTTATGACGCCACCTACAGAACTCGTGGTGCATTGCTACTCTGGCTGGTTGACAGGTGGCCTTTCTACTCCTTCAGCACCCTGGATAATGGGCCACCTGTCAAACGCACCCCTGTTGCGGACCAACAATCGAGCACTCCAGACCAAGCCATGCCCGTAATTACACTCGTCTGGAGAGCACTAATTACCCCAGCTGGCTCCCCTTTCTTGGTGGTGTACGGAAAAAGAAAATGGCAGCTTGGCAGAACCACAGGCAGGACGTGGAACATTATGGACTAAATCCTGGCCACAACCACACCAAGCAGGGAACCTGCCCATCACTTACTTTTGTTATTTTCCCCTTTTATATTTGAGTACTGGGTTCTAATAAGCCTTGCCTCTAGAGAGCACTGACACAGTCATTCTGTTGCCCTGCTACAGCCCTTAAACCCATTAGAGTGACAACTCTACCTTCCTGATCAAGGGTCCGATCACCTGGAATAACAGAGGTCTGATAAACATATTTAAAGAAACTGTTACTATTATGCAAAAAATTCAGTCTGAATGTCCTAGAAAACTACAGCCTAGTCATCCCTAGCAGAATAATGTTAATCACATTTACACATATGTACATATATATAAGATTTTTCTGGCACTATAACGAATAACTGAAAGCAGAAATATAGCACTATCCAAAATGCTTATCTGGGCAGTTTTAGCTTTTCTTTCGCTCATTTATGGTTCCACAAGCAGAGTGAGTCAGTTTATGACAGTGCCATCCAAGCCTGGATTAGCATTAAGGCTTTACAACAAACAGTTAGTATTGCTCTCTGACTCCCTAAAAACAGACAGTAAAGGGCGAGGTGAGGGCGCAGCGCCGCACTCCCAGCGTGGGGGCAAGAGGCAGCCCGCAAGTGTCCTCTTCCAGCACCAGGAGGGGAACTGAGGTGCATGTGCAGCAGTTCCCCACCGGGAGGGGCAGCCAGGCCAGGCCATGCCCACTGGCACCAGCCAATCTTTAACCCTCTCGCTGAGCTGCAGTGGGGTTATCTGTAATTACGGGTCTCCCAAACACTCAGCTTCCATATCACCACGGAACCAGAACCGGACCTCATAACAGGCTGCTCGGCTTAGAGCCGCGATACCCCCTGTCCGGATTCTCCATGGTCTTAAACTTCGTCGAGATCTTTTTAAAACACAATACCATTAAGACTGTGCAATAGAAACAGTGTGGAGCATATGAGCTGGTATGAAAACAGAACTGTGCAATAGTCTGGGGCAGCCACAGAAAATGTTTAAAGCTATTTATCTGTATAGTATGTATATATTTGCTCAAAAAAATAAAAAATAACATTAGAATGTATACAATTGAACAGCAACAATATTAAAGAATTTCTTCAGTTCTCCGAAACGTTCCTGACATCTTGCTGGATGGCTAGATGAACATCGACTCAGTTCCCAAACCTCCCCTCAGTGGCACCTCAGCCATTCCATGTCTTCATTACGTTTCACCACCAGCTCATCTAATTAACGAAATGAGTTAGTTTAATAGATTGATGTGGTATTGATTAGCCAAATATGTTATGCTAAAGGTTGAATCAAGAAATCCATGGGCATATTGGATGGTTACTGCAAATACTGGGGCGACTGAGAGGTTTCGGCATATTTTTTGCATATTTTTGTTAAAGGTCTGATTATGCTCATATGGCTATGATGTCAGAAGCAGGCGATAATAACAGACAAGAAGTAATCATAAACTCTGAAAGGCGTGCAAGCTTCATTACTCATAACGGCGCGTACGTGGGGAAGGATAGACGGCTTTAATCCACAGGGAGCTTTCATTTTCACACGCAGCTGTGCGTGTTTGAAAGGGACCTTTCTGGCTCCCCGGGTGCCGGTGGTGGCAGTGAGGATATCGGCTCTCTGGCAGCGTCCCCCGTCTGGCCCGAATCAGCTGCACATCCGCACTGTGCTCAAATTTCTTTTTTTTTTGCCGTTACATGGAAATTTAGAATTATATGGAATTTTTCTGTTCATTACATGGAATTTCAAAGTTTCTGTTGGGAGTGTGGATATTTCATTCTTTTCTGATAATGAATAAATTTAAATAAATATAATGCATTAAAGGGTGACGTGGCGGTGCAGTGGTTGGCACTGTCCCCTCACACCTCTGGGACCAGGGTTTGAGTCTCCACCGTGGTTCCATGTGTGTGGAGTTTGCATGTTCTCCCCGTGGGGTTTCCTCTGGGTATTCTGGTTTCCCCCCACAGTCCAAAAACATGCTGAGGCTAATTGGAATTGCCAAACTGTCCATAGGCGCGAATGGTGTGTGAGTGTGCCCTGCAATGGGGTGGTGCCCCATCCTGAGTTATTCCCTGCTCTGTGTCTGTAGCCTCCTGGATAGGCTCCAGAACCCCTATGACCCTGAATAGGGGAAGTGATTACAAAAGATGGATGGATAGCTCATTAAAAACAAAGTGACTTACACCTACAGTACAGAATGTGGCGGGGCAATGAAGGAGAAGCAAGTGAAATACTGGGTATCATGGTGTATACTGGAAGGGTAATACATTAAATGCAACATAACAGACACATACATTCATACATTTCAACAATACTCCTGTAAGACCACTACTCCGCACAGTTATAAATGTAACAAGGTTTCTACAGCCTGACAGCAGGGCTGTAAACATCTATAGAGCTAGCTGCCCTTTACAGAGATAGAATATAGCAAACGGTGAAGGTTTGCAGGGTACATTTTTGGGAATTTAATGCTTTCAGACAGCTGGTATTTTTTTAACAGTAACATGGACTTCTCGTAGTTTTAAGTGGATCCCAGCCCACTGATTGAGCACAACGCTGGCATTCTGAGTAGCACAAAAATGAATAAAACTCTCATCAGCTGCCCACCAGGGCTGGGTAATCTATTAATATTTAATATTTTAAAGATCACAGCTGCACACTGATGCGGCCTCCAGTTCAAAGTGCCGCTACCATCAAAGCAAGTTCAGGTTTGGAGTAATTTATAGACATAGTAATACTGGGGAGATACGCCAATCAATATAGCACAGAAAAACAGGAACCATCCGTAAGTGACGTTAGCAGGAAGGCCTCTAATAGCATGAAGGATCTGCCTGACAGACAAACAGCTAAAATTAACCCCCACTGCTGAATGATGAAAGCCAGACGTTCAGAGCCTGAGGTAAGATGCACCCACTCGCATAACGTGCCACTCAGGAGACCAAATTTCTGTGACCGAAAGACACTCGGGCCACTTAAAGTCGATCTGCCCACGGCCTCAGACTCCTTTTCAGTTACCTCGCTCTCTGCAGTCGTGGTGACGTGAATGAGAATTTCATCCTGAAATCTATAAGGCTCGACTGTTTTCAAAGGAAAATACAAAGAAACAGTGCTGATAAGGAGAACTGAGAAAGGAGACAAAGTAACGATGTTGCCTGAGGCCTCTTCCAATCCCCACCCCAAAGCCATCACTAGCTTCACCAGTAAGAAATTAATAAATGAACAGGACCCCACAGACAGCGAAGGTTATCCCACCATAATGCCCTGGTGCCCCTGTTGGAATCTGAGATTGTAAACATGCCCTGTGCCTTCCCAACCCCTCAGAACGTACTTAAAGTACATCTTCTCCAACCCCCAAAGTTTTGTCATGCCTTTCAATAAGAGGTGGCTGCCATTCTGTGATAGAAATTCTCAAGGGCTGTGCTTTGCTAAAGTGAGCGATCATCCACCTGGCGACTCGTCCGCCTCCAGCGTAATGATTGGCCAGCCATCTTCCATGGGGCAGAGAAGAGGAAGAGCATGATTGGTCGAGACTGCCGAATGAAATGCCCTGTCATGCCCTGAGGCAGGATATTACTCTAGTGAGGACCATAACCAGATACGTCCCTGTCTTGCAATGAACAGCAGTTGTGTAGCACAGAGATCACAAGGCATTTTTATAACTGGCAGAGAGATGCTGGATGGATCTATTAAACATTTCCAGGTTCAGTTTGCAAAAGCCAACATCAGAAATGTTTCGGTTTTGAACTCATCTTGCATGTCTAGTAAGATGTACTAACAGAGTTAATAATAAAATAATTTAGCAAAGTGTTAGTGTCCATTCCTGCACAGCCAATGCCGTGACCCCCCCAGCACTTTACATTCCCGGTCTCCATGTGTCATGCAAATTTCCTCCTGTGGTCCAAAGACATGAAGTTAGGCTAATTATTGTTTGTTAATTAGCCATAGAGTATGATTGTGACTGTGTGTAGGTGCCTTGTAATAGACTGGATTCCTGTACAGGCTGTACCCCTACCTTGAAATCTAGGCTGAAATCTAGGATACACCCCAAGATACCCAGGCCAGAAAAAGCAGTTAAAAGATGAACATATAGATACAGTCAGGCTCACATATCATTTTTCTAAGTAATTACAACAGTAATGATGTAAATGGGAGTAACCACACCTATATGAACACTGGTATTTCCACTCCTTAATGCAGGGGCTGAGCTGTGATGACTTATGAAGGTCTTTAGTCGACAAAACTGCAGAGTAGTGCTTTCAGAGATCAAACTGGCTTACGTCCTGGAAGATTTCAGAGTTCCGCTCATGTGGTTGCGTAACATTTCCTCTGCTATCCCGCCGATGAACCTGCGTACGGATGCAAGGTTCCGAAATGAGACATGTCAGAATTCTGCACCCCTGAACCTCAAACAGCTTTAAACAGGACCAAGAAAGTGCAAAATATACACCATCAAAAATTCAATAGCCACAGTTCTCAGCTTAGAATCATAGTAGAAATGAATTATTACTCATTGGTTGGCTTGGCTGCTAATAGTCTTTCTGGAAGATGGCGTTACCTACTGGTCAAAATTAATACAGGAATTTCACAGATAATGTTTAGATAGAGAGATATTGCTTGAAACTAAATGGATTTCAGTGTATTTTGTCAGTAGCCTAAAGGACTTCACCTCTTCAAGGCTTTGGGTCTTTAAATGGGCCAAGTGAGGCTGCATATCCACTACTGGGACACTGGAGGCCTGGCTGCCCCTGGGAGGCCTAGGAATGAGGCACGGGACCCCCTGGATTGGACGGGACGCCTGTCCATCACAGGGCACATACGCACCACGCGCAATTATAAGACACCATTTCGTAGTGTGGGAGGATTTTAGAGTACCTGGAGGTACCTGTGTGCAATCACAGGGAGGAGATGTGAACTCCACCCAGTCACGTGTAAGAACCAAACTCCCCTGGTGCTGGAGGTGTGAGGGATAGTGCTGCCATAGGCACAGTTTGGGGTTTGCACTTGGGGGGAGGAAAACAAAGAAACACATCTTGCCACCACATGTATTAACGAACATATCCATTGTACACATAACCTATTTTGTCTACCTATAGGGTACAATCAAACTGTTTATACCAGTGTTTTTCAATTCTGTTCCTGGTGCCCCCCACTGCCATAATGTTATCATTCCAACCCTACCTTAATCAGGCTAGATGGTGCTTAATAGGTTAATAATGAATGTGGCAGGTTGAAAGTAGTGTGGATTGGAATGAAAACATTCGCGGGGGGGGGGGGGGGGGGGGATGGTGCCAGGAACACAATTGCAAACCACTGGCTTATACAAAGATGTGAAGTGCCAGCACAGAACGCAATTATAATCTCACACCACCATCGATTCACTGAGCCTTGATGAACAGCTGCAATCAAACTAACCAAAACAAACAGCTGTTAAATTCGCGCATAATACCTTCTACTAGATAGCCAGGTAAAACACTTAAAACGTAATTTTCCTGACTGGCTGAGACTGAGTTTGTTTTGCATTGCCCCCCAAACTCCGCCATAAGTGCCGCTCACTGTTCACTCTGCAGTTCCTTAACCGCAAACTTGCGTTTCTGTAACCGCGATGAACGAACCAGGCACATTGATCTCCATACAGATCCTATTAGCACGCAGCAATTATAACTTCAGAATGTATGCTATGAGAAGTATTTCCACCAAGGTTTAATAAGGCTGCGACTTGCAAAGCCGCCGTTGCTAAGCCAGGTGCCCCGTAAGGAGGCTGAACAGTGACCTTATTGCTAAACAGAGAAGGTGCCCAGTTGGTGGGGGCAGTCTGGAGGCCACAGACGCGCCTGAGGAGGGAACGTGGGCACGCGTCTGGCAGAAAGAGGGGTAAACTTTTAACCTGCAACCTTATGCTGCTGTTGCATAGATACTTAAGAGCAAAATGGGCGTCCCTCGTCAGTGACCCCACTGAACCTTCTTTTCCAGGATAACCAATAGGGTAATTTTAAAGAGCAGAATTTTAATAGGATATTATTTGCTGATTCTGTTGGGCTAGTCTCCGGAGGAGATTTCTTTACAGAAAAAACATGCAAGGGCTGTGCTTAACAAAGGACAGTGAAAAATTATCATTTTTAAGTAACCACATCACATATGTTGGTAAACAATTCATTCGAGTTTCATATTTATTTAAAAAATAAGTTTTTAATTATACAGCCGCAATGAATAAGCAGTTTCTGCTCGTTATAATTTAGGATGGTAACCATCAAAGATAATTAGTGGGGTCTTCCATTGTCTCTGCACCCAGTTTCTGCTTTTGATTAAACTAACAAAGCGAGCATCTCCTTCCCGGCGATTTTTATTTTTAACCGCTCTCACTGCGGTAAGAGAATACGGAATCAACAGGTTCACACGCGCGGATCCCGGGAGATTTCCGGCACGCGCTGGGATCGCGTTCCCTGCGGTTTCGATCTGGCTCGCGCTGAGAAAAGCCGAGACCTGCGCGCGGTTTTCCGAGCATTTTATCCTGTCGATCATGGACGTCGCTGGGCACCGGATGACATCCCTGCTGTCGAGCATGTATTGTTCAATGGGGAAAGCAAAACACTTCCTGATTTACATTTAATCGTAGACCGCGCGCACTGAGGACTCGCTCCAAATTGGATTCGCGTTCCTCGAGCTGTTAAATTGGTTTGCTCAAATTCATTTCACTCCGGCAGCATTTTCCCACAGATCGACAACCTGGTCTGAACACGTACCATCCAGTTATAATGGATCTCCTAAACAAATTAAACTGAACAAATTAACCTGAACAAATTAAGCTGCCGGTTCTCTGTGGTCCTCTTCTTTTTTGGTGTGTGGGGACTTCTGGATGTGGGGAAAGTGGTTTGAATATTCAATATCGGTGTTTCTTCCACCCTGGTTAATAACCCAGAAGAAACCGGCCGTGCCTTCCTAATTAGCTTTTAATTGCTGTGTCTTTCCTTGTTTGGAGTTTTGAGTAGGGGTGGGCGGATCGATCCTAATATCGATAGTATCGATACCAACGTTGGTATTGATATCGGATCGATAGTAGC
>JAODLC010000047.1:17322088-17342237 GCA_026781145.1 Hippopotamyrus pictus
GTTAAGTTCTCCCCAAGCGAGCTTGATGGGCCGAATGGCCTCCTCTCGTTTGTATAGTTCTTATGTTCTTATGTTCTCTCAGATGAGTAGGGCGCCGCTAAGTGTGTGTGTCTCGTAAAACATGCTGCTGACAGTGAACCAGAAGCCTGCCCTTATCGCTGCTGTGCATCCAATCCTCTGTGCTACAGCATTTTCGGTGAGGAGCCTAATGTGTGTCTACCAACAAAGCACAGAGCTTTCACTTTGTGCCTCGACATGTTCTCGTTTCACAATGACATGAGCAGCAAAACTCAAAGTTTGGTATGCAATTTGACTGAAAAAAAGATTATTATTTATTCAATTCTAAAGGCAACTAAATACATTTACAGCTGCACTCTATCAATGTGGAAAGGACTGGCTCATCCTGTTTGAAGGCCTGGAACATCTCTCCATCACGCGGCAGATTGTTCACGCGTGTGACTCTATCAGTCAAGGTGTCTGTATGCCATTTCCGGGCTGCAGAATTCATCGTCAACATTTCCCAGCATGACACATATATGGTGCGTGCAGTTTAATTGGTCGGAGAGGGGCGGTAGGTGGCTCTAGTTGGGAGTTATATTGTAGAGTGTGATAAACGGCCTGAGCTTCTGAGCCTGGGCTATGCAATTTATTTGTTAAATGTTCTGCACTCACAGTACAATAGTGATCACCCAGGTGCTGAAACTACATTTGTTGTGGTCTGGCCTGATGCGTCCGTCAATGGGCATGGGGTAATAGCAACACGCGTTACTGCACATCCATTATTTATCAGCCATGTCCCTGCTGATTGCTTATTCTGTGCTGCTGAAACTGGTCAGGGAATTCTTTTAACTTCAGATGAGGAAAGTCTACATCTGCCCCGCTTACGAGCAGGTGGCAGTCTCTGAGGCCACAGGTGATGCGCGTGACGCGATAACAGCGTGGTTAACAGAAGCCGGGACCCATGTGATGTCACCCCTGCTGACCCGCCAGTGACAACAACTCAAGGGTAAGAGTCTTGAGCCAAACGGCAAATGTGACATTTAATATCACGCTTTCTAACTGTGTCTGTATGTTTATTAGGATTTGTGCTTTATGTTGCAATTTCCTTGGGTTTATTCGCTCGTATCCCATTTACCGCTCGCTGACGCTTACGACGCCGCATCTTGCAAACCAAATCGGGGGAAAACTGACGTCTTTATTTTCCATTTTGGTGCAGTCACTTGTGATTTGCATAATAAATGAAGCCAATTGAATTTGGCATCCCTGTTTTTCACTGTTTAGTTTTCGCTGCCCCTTTGCAGCAGTTGGGTTCTTTGTACGTAAGATGATGTTGTGTGTAACGGGTCAGAGTATTTGTGAAAAGCTGTAATTAGTAAGTTTACTTGGGGCAAAAACTGTTAGGATACACACACATTCTCGTGTATCGCAATTACTGGCAGCAGAAGAGAGTTACAGTCGATGGGAAAGTGGATCTTGGACTGAGGGCTCTCATTTGCGCAGAGGAGTACAGCCGAGACGATGAACTTAAAGCGGGGATTATGTCCTCGGCAAATCAGCTGTCAGGATCGCTACACTGTAGCTTTGTGACTCAAGAGACCATTGTCAGCTGGAAGTTTTTTTTTGTGATCAAATTTTTATTGGAGATTTTATTCTTTTTTTTACAAAGAACAAGACAGAACAGAACAAAACATACTTGACCCCCACCCCACCCCCAAATACACACTGAGACAGCACCTCAAAGGAAAAAAGAGACAAAAGACCAACAATGGTCACCGGCACACCCAGCCCCGAAGGGCGCAGCTAAAAACTGAGGAGAAAATAAATAACATACTTAAATCAGTAAGAAATGTCAACATTAGGAAAGTAAAAATCAAAACAAAAAAACAAGGAATACAGCTTCAGGATGTGACCCGCAGCCAGTCCTTTACCTCAGCTGGAAGTTAAACGCACATCTACGACAGGAGCAAACAGTGAAATTACAATGAGCGACAATCTGGCAGCGAGGGGGTTGGAATGGCTGGGCGCCGAGGGTCGGGCAGTATATCGTCCCGAATGAGGTGCAGTGTAAGCGGCGTTGCCCCGGGAGACGGGTGGTGTCTATGCAGAGCTGCTGGCTACGAGAACTACAACAATGGTGCAGGACAAATCACTCAGGGAACGTGTTCTTCTTTACATGCCTTTCACTGGAGATGAGAGCCAAATCGGCTGCCCTTTGAAAGTCTGAGGAAAAAAAGCAGGCTGTTCTTCCCCCTCTTTTGCCTCCAGGCTGGTATCCAAAGGTACCGTGGGGACGGAGGTTCACAGCCAGACTGCCTGACTGCTGTCAGGACGCATCGGCCCACCGGTCAACCCCAACTGGCTCCCTTTATCCAACACTAATGAGGGCCAAAAAGGGGAGGCGCCCTTACATATTTCATGGATACACAATTTCAGCCCAAAGGCTCAAACAGGCAAAACCAGATCTTTGGGTGGACATGATGACGGAGAACAACAGAGAGAGTGACTGAGAGAGACCCTTCCCTAAGGCTCTGAACTGAAAGATACCCAAAAACCTCCCTTTGCCAAATACGGGACACAGCCTACCGCTGCAAAGCCAGCCTTGATTAACCGCTCTTCTTCAAATGCACTGATTAACTACACCAGTGCTACCCAATCCTGTCGTCAGGGACCTCCAGACAGTCTGCATTTTTGCTCCCTTCCTGCTCTGTGCCAGACAGTCTGCATTTTTGGTGATGATGCTTTTAGGGCAGCGTTTCCCAGTCTCGGAACCTGGGAGAAAGCAAAAATGGGGACCGTCTGGCAGTCCTCGAGGACTGGATTGGGAAACATCACCTTAAAAAAAAAAATGATAGCCATGTATAAAAATATATACATTACCATGCCTGATGTCAGATAAACATCCTTACACTGATGCACACTTACATTTGCATTTAAGCATTTGCCAGCAGCTTCTGTCCAAAGGGATGCACATGTAGATAGTACCTCCTGAGCAGACATACACATACATATTCATGGCCCAGCTTTCAGACGCAGGTTCTATGCTTCAGTTTTCTGAAGCTGGGCTCTGTCCCAAGGCTGCTGAGGGGTCACTTACACGTTCAGCATAACTATAATCAGCAGATAAGGACACTCGACAGGGCTGATCTCAGCGACGCCCTCCGTGAAGAGTAAACACTCCTTTATCGCTGAAATATTACTGCCAAGGGCTCGCCCGGAGCTGTCAAGATGATTTTTTGCTTCTATCTGCACCATATTTAACAGAAGATGGGGTCATCGGTAAGTTGGGCTGAGAAGGCCCTCCCTAGCCCACGGCGCTTCTATAATGTGGATTCTGCCCCAGGTGAGGCCAGCAGCTGCACACCGCAGGCGTCTGGCGATTTAGCTCTCAGCTACCTCACAGTGCTGCGGGCCCCACAAAGACCAGGAGGTGTCTGAAAGGTGACCTCTACCCCCGTCTCAGATCCGTAACGAAGGCCGCTCCGGCACAGAGAACCAGCTGTTACTCTGAAGGTGTCTTTGGGTCCTTTCCTCAGGAATAGGGAGCAGCTTGGGAGAAGTTTCGATAAAACACCAAAGATCACTCAAGCCCAGCAAACTGTAAGCAGTGGCGTTCATTAAGATTTTATGAGATGCTCCCACTAGTGTCTCTCTGTCTTCTTCAGAAGAAGCAGAAACTGTGGACCTAAGAAGATTATGTGAGGCCGTTTCTGCCTCTGCTCTCCCCCTGGCCGTCCCAGCGATGTGAAGACGCTCAGCTCCTGAGCGTAAATGGAGAGTCTGTCATGTCAGTGGCGTATCCGGTGGCCATCCGCTGCCCTCGGCTAGACACAAGAGGCAGTGAGGGCCTGACGGACTGGCGGCTTGACAGCTGGAGCTGTTTGATGGGTTTTAACGATTCTCCCATTGCCCTCCCCAGCCCATGGCGAGGTCAGTCCTCCTTCCTGTGTCCTGCAGTGTGATCTGCTATGGATGGTGCAGGAACACAGCCTGCAGCAGCATCGCCCACCTTCCTGCAGTGTAGTCTGGCCACACCCCCCCCCCCCCACTCACAATTAACGGATCTGAGCTCACCCGTAGATGAGAAACCCACAGGCCGGGGGGGGAGAGGGGGGGGGCGTCACGGTCACAGAGCGATTTCAAAGGCCGATTTCACAACCGTGGCATGCCATCAGCAACGAGGTGAATTCATCGAGCGGACAGTCGTCCTCCACTGCGGAGCCGGCAAGGCCAGTGAGGATATATGAGGAAGGGGTTTTCAAACCTGCAAGATATAGATCAGCGTCTGCGCAACTTAGCGCCTGGCGGAGCTGCACTGCATCACACCCGCTGCATTTATTTGTTCAGCAGACGCTTTTGTATTGGAGAGGATCAGAGAGCAGGGTCAGCCAGTGTCCTGGGACAATTGGGGTTAAGGGCTTTGCTCGAGGATCCAATCGTGAAATCACTGCCAGACACAGGATCTGAATCAGCGACCGTCCAATCAGGGTCCACTAAAGGCCCATCACTAAGCAGTGAAAATGGGCAAGCAACTTGACATCAGACCTCTGTACCTGTAAACAAAAGCTACACCGTAGCACAGAACATTAAAAGAAAAAATGCATTACATTATATTTAATTCTATTAAAATATGTGGCAAAATCTACTGAGACTGACAGAAAGAAAATGGAAATGTCTGTCCAATTTCAATATTAATTGCCATGAATATATCCCTTCTGCTGATGTTAATCCCCCTCGTATTTTTAAATGTAAAAAAGGTCACAGTTTAAAAACATGCTTTCGTTTGCTTTAAGCAGCTTCCGTGGTGGTGAGGATAGAGGGATCCAGCTATTCTGTCACATCGATATGAAAAACAAACATGCTGCTTTTTTTTCCACTTGGCCTTTCGTCATTTGTTCTTTCATTGACGGTACTTGCTAAAGTTGGATAGATGTGAAAGTTAGCTCAACTGCAAAGTTTGTCTTGCTTTTTGTAGATGAATCAAAATAACATTTCAGATCGCAGCAAGTCTCACTAGCTAGCTTGGAAACATGCATGGGGATTTAGGTGAGACTGAGCGATATTTTAGGAATAATAAACTACTTTGGATATGAGGTTCACCTAGGAGCAGACTTACCCTAAAGCAAGGGTAGGCAGCGGCCTGGGGCACCCAGAATATACAGAATTCACATCAATGGACTTAAGGTGGTATGATCATTCAGCAACATGTCTTTCATTTGGATTTTAGCAACAGTTTTGAGGAAAGACAAATTTGCCCCCCCTCCTGGCTGTAATGGACTATCCCGACTTAGAAACATAACCCTCTCCAGCTTTCTTCTCACACTAGAGTGCAGCACTAGACTACTGGTCGTTTCACTACCAAGCTAACTGGCTCACAGTTGCCAAACAGAAGAAGAAAACAGCACAAAGACAGAAGACTAACATGGAACCGTATCTTTGATACTATTCCGCTAGAGTAGTGGACCAATTGCAAACAAACGTGGAGAGAACACAAATAAAATAATGTTTTGTGCAAAAATTCAAGACTAACCTCAGGATGGTGTAAGGCCAGCCTGGGCCTAAGGCCACGGAAAAGACGTCAATGTTCCAAGTCTTAAATTTGAAATACCCCCCTCCCCTGATCAGCAGATTTTACCGACAGCTCTCCCGGCCCCACCGCTGGCACCCAGGCCTTTGATTAGCATATTATTGGTGTTCCATCATTTTTCATTCTCTCTTGTTACTCTTTCAGCTCCAAAAAATAGCCCCCCTGGGGGCCCCCAGAGAAGCTAGTCCTCCCCTGGGTATACCCCATTTTTGGCCAGTTGATGCTGCTTTGGTCTGTGCTATCAGATGGACAGGAGCCCTTCTCAGCCGTTAAAGGGTTCATCATGTCCTTTATCACAGCTGTGGAGGACCTGAATGGTGTGGTATTTAAGACAGAGACGTCCATAGATAACATGAGCATTCCTCCATCCCCCTTCTCCTCATACAGATTTTAAAAAGCACCAACTGGAAGCACCAAGCTGTTTGCATATTGGTGCAATAACAGAATTATATTTGCACAGGAGGACTCTGTGCTACCCAATGCCTTTTCGCTCAGATTCAGTTTGGAAGCCCAGGGAACCAAGAGCCATATCTCAGCACAAGTAATTACATTATCTCTGTAAATGATGCATTTCTCATTTGGCAGTAAGAATAATTTATTCGCACACTGGGCCGTTTCTTTTTATTCATGGACTTGATCCATAGTCCCCACCTCCTTAATCTTGTTAATGTGTTTTCCTTTGTCTGCTTTCATTCCGGAGAAGTGTTTCAATTAAGGGGCCGCAGTTGCTGCCGTGTCCGTCTCTCCGGCTGAGCCCCTCCCCCTCGACCACACCCCACGCCGCCAACACACAGAGGTGCCCGCTTTGCTTCCCCCCGCCACCTTCCATGGACTGGAGACCCGCAGGTTATGAAAGTACCTTAAGTCTTCGTAATGCTAGAGTTTCGTGGATGAATGTGTTAGATCCACGAAGTTCCACATTTCATTACAGCTGTCTTGTTTTACCAGCACTGGCTTCCATGTGGGTCTGTTTCATTGTGCTCCACTGTATGATGAGGCAGGCAACCACTGATTCAGGCTCGGGTGAAGTCAGGTGACGAGTCTTTCCTTTGTCTGCAGCCATTTTGCCAACCATGTAAAAGTCACCTGCTTTCCCTCTCTGAATCACGACAGGAAGTGCGACACACATATTGCTTTTGCTACCAAATTAGCAACCCTTCTGTATTTATTTGCTCCTCTGATCACCCAAAGAAGTCCCTATGCCGGCATTTCTCAGCCTGGCCCACGGGGACCCCCAGATGGTCCACGTTTTTGCTCCCTCCCAACTCCCTGCCAGACAGCCCACATTTACCGGGAGCTGGGAGGGAGCAAAAATGGGGACCGGCTAGGGATCCCCGAGGACCGGCTAGGGATCCCCGAGGACCGGCTAGGGATCCCCGAGGACCGGCTTGGGAAACACCACCATATAGTACATATAAATACCAATCTGAGTTTCATCAGCTTCAGTACCACAAAGGAAGCAAATTTCCATGGGACTTTTATTTGGAAATACAGCCAAACCTAAGACTGCATTTGTTGAAATGCTATCGACTTCCCGGCTGAATATCAGGGTCCGATATTTACCTCTTTGTCCAAATAAGCACCTCCCTATGCAAACATTACCATGCTAGCCCCAGGCGTTGCTATAATCGATAATGCTAATGAGTTTCAAAATGCACATCATTCTAAATGTCATGTTATGCACAGCATATCGGCATCCCTCATTCAGTGCCTGCGCTGGCGATTCTGACCCCACCCCTGCGAGATCCTCTGAGCCGCAAACCTTATCTCAAAGACACAGTCAGCGGAGGATCGCTTATTCGGAAAGCAAAACCCTGCTCACGGAGCAGGAGAGCGATATTTGCGGCATTGCATTAAAAGCCCTGAGCCGCAGCGTGAGGTCACTTTCTTTGAGGTTTTCCCATCGCATGATGACCGCAGAAAATTTTTCCTCGCAATAATCCTCAGCTTTGCCATAAAAATCCACAGCACCCCTACAGTCCTCCCCCTGACTCCTTCCGAAACTCTTACTCCCTACCCTTTTTTCTTCACTGTTCTTTCCCTCATTCTTCTCTCGCTCTCTCCCCCCATCCCCCTGTCACAGTCTCTCTCTCCCTATCACTCCAGTCAGTATTCCACTTTCAGGCGGAACCCCATGGTGTCCAGGAGGGTGCATAGACAGGAATCCCCGGTCACAGGAATCCCTGGACTCTGCCTGTCTCTTGGTGCTGGGGGTGGGGGGGGGAGGGTTGTCACACTTATGGAAAATGTCATTGGGCAGGATCTGGACCTCATACTCGGGGATTCTGGCATGTTCTGGGGGACTTCCACCGCTACTTTCCACAGCCTGCACCCCCCAGAGCTGCTCACTGCAGCATAAGCAGAACGGCGCGTGTGGATGGGAGCAGGTCTCTCTGAATACGCTCTGGCGAGCGAGATCATCCTGTCTTCCTGAATCCGATCTGCTGATCCCTGAACCCCATAGGGATATACTGTGACCACGCTACGAACCATAACGCTGCAAAAACAATGCAGCTCAGTGTGATAGTTTGGATGCTGTGCCTGTTATCGGAAAGTAGTCGATTCAAATCCCAGACTTTGCAGCGTGATTTCACTGTTGGGACCCTGAGCAAGGGGCTTAACTGTAACCGCTCCTGACCCTGCGCTCTCACTTGTGTGTGTTGCTTTGGATAGAAGCACTTGGTACATACATATGTTTAAAAAAATTGATGTCTTTTTTAATTGATATTATCAAATTCTGTTGAATAAGCATAATCAACAAATACCTACAAGATAGGAAATACTGAATTAATTTAAAAATGTATACAAAAGCAATATGGTACAAGTTGGATTTAAGATTCATTCATCGATTTTTCAACTGCTGGTCCAGTGTGAGGTCACAGAGGAGGCCAGAGCCTGTCCCAGACAGCACAGAGACGCGCTGGATGGGATGCCAGTCCATCACAGGCCTGCATTTATCATTTACCTCCTTTCGGTCCATACAGTATGTATGTCTGAGGTCAATAAGCCAGACAGGGACCTTCAATAGGAGTGTAGCAGGGATCTAGCACTGAGTATAATCCAGGGTGGAAACAGAACGGGTTATTCTAAATGTCACTCAGTTTTCTTAGCTTGTTTAGCTGTTTATTTGCTGTAGGAAGACATTTTATTGGTTTCACTATCCATTACTTTGTCCAGCTGTAATTAACACATACGACTGTTTAATTCTTGCTGGAGAAGCTTCAGCCACTAGCGCACTCAGAAGCTGACAGCGTCGTCTATTCTGATAAGCCGCCGTTCAGCACCAAAGCTGCTAATTACAAAGCAGTCAAGAATGTAACAAACACTTAGCGAAGCATTTCTGTTCTCCCTTGACTACAAATCCCAGAATGCTTGTTGAATCTGTGATTAAGAGGTTTATGTGTATAAATAACACCCCCATGGGCCACGCATATTTACAAGTCCCATCTACACATTTACCACCCCAGTTCCCAGGCTGTGAAATTTACAGTTAGATTATGCCCCCCCATCCTCAGTGGTTTTTTCTTAAAAGGCATGACACAGCCAGTCATCTCTGACTGGCATTCATCAGTGGGCAAGGTTTCCGGGACGTCATGTCACTCCACTAATGCAGGAAACGCACACGGGGATAGGAGCTGTTCTTCCGGAACGTTCCGGGGACGAGCCGACCGCCTCCCCGACGGCGCTAAATGGAACGCAGCACAGCCGGTGAATTGAGGTTGACAGCGACGACGGCAGCCGTCAGGAGGATGATGAGCGATTTGCGGTACGTCTCCGAGTTAAACACCTACAGGAGGAGGCCTGTCAGGGTGGCGGAGGCTTAAACCACCTCAGGGTGCAGCACTATCCTCAATTGCTCACGGTCAGCATCATTCTGAGCTTTGACTGTGTGTTACACACATTCTCGATTGACAAAAGCCACCTTTTTTGGTGCAAAGTGCAGGACCACGCGAGTAAAACCCTACTGCTTCGGGACAATGCTGCATTGACATTCTGCTGTGTGTGTGCCTTTAATATCTATAGAGTTTCAATTTTCTTATTCTAAGAGCTGAAAGGATCAAGGCCACGAGGATCTGGATGAAATTTCAACAGAAAAAAAGAATGTTCAGCTTAAAAAAAAAAAAAATTATAATTATGGTGCTGGTAAAGGAGTTATTGATAGACTGTGGTTTTGTGCAAAGAGTTGCTGAAATGTTTTTTTATAACTGACTGGTAAACATAAGAAAATGACTCGAGTGACCCCATTCTTGACACAAGTCAAGACAAGATTCATGGAGAAAAAACAGCAGTATGAATTTACAGGTCTGACTAACTTTAAATATTATGGATTTCAAAAAATAAACTCATTCCATATTGTGTCAGGAAAACAAGAAGAAACAAGTGAGGAATATCACTGGAATAGGTGGAAGAGGCCATTGGCTGGCCAACTGATCACATGACCAGACAGATCACATGTGCCCGCCATGTGACATGGGACCTTGGAATGGATGAGGTCTGGGTTGTGCTGTAGAGCAGCTGCAGGGGGCAGGTGGACTGCGCAGGATGTCAGACACCTGAACCGCCTTACACTCAAGTGTTATCTGACATGCCCCCCCACCCCATCATCAGACCCTTGGAGTCAACAGAAGACCAGTCAGAGGTCGTCTCAAGCCATTGGTTATTTTCCCAGTGGAGTGACATGATTCATCGAAGTTCTTGACAACCGATTTCCTTCGCATGTGTTCTGTCATGCTCCTCTGTGGCAGGTAGACCAACTGGGGGACAGGTGCTGTACCGACGTCAGGCAGCCAGAGCGGAGACGTTAGCCCCCCCTGGAGGGCTATTTTGGCAGCACGGGCCGACAGGGCTCTCTATTTATCTCACTTTATAATCAGTCCTCTGCACTTATGGGTGCAGCCTACTCTGCTGTATCAGATTGACATTGGGTCACGTAGAAATAATTCCAATTAAGCCAAAAAACCCCCAGAAACCCCTTGTCAGCGTGCCAAGCTACCTGCTGGGCTGGTGGGTTTCAGTTGCTGACGTGTTTAGCGGAGTAGCTCTTCCTGAAAGCCATCCTGCCTGCGTATGGATGGACAAACAGCGTGACATTTATGGACTTCTTAGTTAAGACTTAAGGCGCGTGTCAGTCGTTAGCTGAGCTGTAGCATACAGTAGAATAACGTGTTAAACTCCCCTGTCCGTGAGCCATCTGCTGTTGTGGCCTCGGAATGCCCATTTCAGCACCGCCGCTCCTCATACCAGGCTGTTAGTAAGCATCACTCTTTCCCGGGGGGGTTCCCGTCAAGAATAGGGAACCATTTGCCCCCCCCCCCCAAATCCCTGCCCTCCTCATGGATGTTTACGGCTGCAGCTTCCCAGGAAAGCTGCCAGCGAGGGAAGCCTTAGGGCCGGCGGCCATAAACAGACTGGGGGGGGGGGGGGGCCTGGCCACCTTGGTCCCCTCGCGACAGGGTAATCGTGACAGATGGCTGAGGGCCGTCACTTCACCTAGAAGGGTGGACGGCCAGGACAGGATGCCTGGTCCATCACCGGGAGCCTGACAGACAGGCAGAAGCAGCCGGCCTGGATGGGACACAGTGGGCTTCAGCGTTTGCAGGGAGGCAGGCTTCCGGCTCTGGGCTGCAGACAGCCCGCTGCTCTCTGAGAAGATTCCAGTTGACAGTTTGAAAGACGAAGGGGGGTTGGGGAGGGCGTACTTATCGCAGCACTGCTCCTGAACCTTTTAGCACTTCTAAGTCTCCTCAGGAATTTGGCCGCAGACCAGCAGGCAGGCGAGGGACAGAAAGGCAGTAAGGAAGAGCAGAGTGGGGGCAGAAATCGGGAGCGAGAGTTTCGGAATGCCGCTTTACTGAGGTTCCGGCAAATTCAGCAGGATTGTGGGGGCATGACTGCTCAGTGAGGGATGGGGGAGCACAGTGTAGGTCAAGTAAGTACACTTCACTCAAACACTGACAAATGCTAAGAAATACTGAATGGTTTGTTACCTTCATAGAACTGATGTCTCTTCAAATGTATTATTATACTTATTATTACTCTGTACATTCATCCATCTATCCATCCATCCAGGGGTGGATCTAGAGTGTGGTCAGTGGTGCCACCCCTGTTGCCATCCCACAATTAATAAAAACGAAATATGGATTATTTTCTAAATCTGCTGTTGTGAGGGGTGTTATGTTTTGTACTACTGCTGGACTGCCAAGAAAATGTTCTCAGTGGGGGACCAAAGAACTTCTCTTCTAGTCTAATATAGAAATTATTCGATTATAAGTAATTATATTCAGTTCTGTAGGAATAAGTAACATGTCATTGGTAGCAGACTTTCCTATTGCAGCATTTCGTTAGAGCGATTATAGGGGGACAAAGACTCAGCTGTGAGATGAGGCTCAGAAATGGCCTCGCCACAGAGCTAACCGGCTGACATTTGCAGAAGAATGGCCCTTCCTCATGGCCTGTGAGACGCTGCCGCTCACTCCCTTCTATTTCCAGGGACATTAATACCAGGGAGCCCCCCCTCCCCCGTGGCCCCCTGCATTTCATCAGGACTACAGGTCAGAGCGCAGGATCGGGAGCAGGGAAAGAGGCGAGGATCTGGTCGCAATGACCGGCATCACCTCTCCGTCCCGAGAACGCCACAGGGGTGATGACGTGATGAGACCCCCTCCCCGCCCGACCATGTTCCATTAGCCATTTTGCTAGCAGCGAGTGACGATGGCAGAATATTGGCAACACAGGACAGGGGAAAAGTATAGCCAATCAGAAATAGGAGCAAAAAAAAAAACTACCACTAGGGACCTTGCTGGAAAATGTGTAAACTGGTTTAGAGTGCACTGGGCTTACACAGGCACCATCTCACACACACACATGCTGTCCCCATAAAGCCAGGCGGCCCCCGTACATGAACATCACCCTGATGCCTGAGGCACATCCATACACTTTCCTATCCGGGGTCCAGCTACAGTTAACCCACAGAAATATGGATTAAACACACGTTCGTTACAGCGGCTGCCCACCGTGGAAAGAGTGTAAATAAACGAGCTGAAACAGGAGGAAAATGAAAGAGAAGAAGAAGAATGGGACCAGAGAGAGGGGGCTCCGTATATCACTGCAGCAAAACGGCCCCCCAGAGCCATTACAGATTCTGTAAGGTGTGGGGGTCAGCGGGAGCTGGGAGATTCATGGGACCCCCCCTCCCCCCACCACGTTTGTGAGTGAAAATATAGCCCAGGCCGGCCCAGGCGTCGCCGGCCATGATTTACGGCTCCCTGTGCTCCTCACCTCCCTTAAAGGGAGCTTTATGAGCCACCGCACCGAACGGGAACTCCGAAGCAGCGCCGGCCAATCGGAACGCGGCAGTAGGGAGCGCAAGGTCCCGCAGCGCATCCAACAGCTCGCCGTAGGACTAACCCGCTTTTATCGAAAACAGAAACGCTTGGGCCGTTAAATTGCAACGTATTATCGAATCATTACATTTGCATAATTTCAGTCATTTGAATGAATAAGATCACGCACAGTGGGTGCAGAAGTTAACACTTCTTGTAGGGAAGGTTTTTCATTTTCCCAGAATTCCTGGCCTCCCAATCTGCCCCCTGCATTCCTGCCTGCCATCCCATCACCGCGTCTCCCGTTGGCAACAGTTGTCAACACCATATGTTAAGTTATTCCACTTTGCATCTGGGTATAATTATCACATTACCTACCAGAATTAGAAGCGCTGTTCACCAGGTATAATTCCTCACACATAAACACCTCTTTTCTCCTGCTCTCTCTCCCCTTTTCTAACAGACACTCACAGTCCCCATCGTCACATCGCCACCCGATTTTCTGCTGTCGGTTTTCCGACAAAAGTGTCAGGTTTCAAGTTTTCATCACGAACCATGTGCCGCATGTTTCTGACCAGGAGGGGGCACCAAGGGGGGGAGAAATGGGGAGCAGAACAGACATCTGGTTGAGTATATTGAGTCTGAGCAAGACTTCCTGTCGAGTATTTTCTTAAAGAATTCAGACACTGTCCTCTACTGAGGAGGACAAGTCAGGGGACAAGATGTGTGTTTAATGCACATCAAGTTTAGTCACATCTCTAAATCCCATCTTCCACACCACTGTGTTTCCCAGTAAGCGAGGAGCTGTTACTTTTCCCTGCCCCACCCCACCCCAAAAATTACTGGAAATGGCAAAGGCAGTCTAAGGTAATCCAGGTGGGAGTGGTGGTCAGTCATCAATCACAGAGAAGTTGAGCATGAGAAAACCAGGAGAGGAAGATCTCTGCAGGAGGGTCAACACATACACCAAAGCCTGTGTGTTGGTCCTGCATGGTACAGTCTACTCCATCCATCTTCCATAAGTGCTTGTCCAGTGCAGGGTCACAGGTAGCCTGGAGCCCATCGCAGGGAGCTCAGGGCACAAGGCTGGGAATTCCCCGGACAGGGTGCAAGTGCAATGCACCATATACACTTATTAGAATTACCCCCTGGAATCAATAAAGTATTTCTTATATACTACTAAAGGCAATTTAAAGACACTAGTTGACCGAATCATTATTTTGACCGGCTGGCCATGTTTGTGGAATGGAAACTGGCTGACCAAGAGGCAGTCCACACCAGGGCAGGGAGAACATCCACACACTCATGCCATTACCCTCAGCACTGGAGGTGCAAGGGCCCAGCACAAGCCACCATGGAGCCCAGGTGTGCACCAATTACTGGAAATGTATTACTGTTTACAGCTGGGGCCGGCCATGAGTTTCCAGGGACATCTTGCTGTTTACAGTGTGATCTAGTGTCCCATTGCCCAGGACACCATGCCTGTTCTTTCCCAGTTTTACACACAATTTCAGTCCCTTACTGGTGGCTGACCTTCTGGAAATTTCCAAAGGTTTAAGTCTCAAAAGCATCACTGACACGTAAATAAAAACAAAGCAGCATTTTAATGCAGATATTTACTATTTAGATAAGCAGCAGAGAAAAAAAAAGGCACATTATTTTGAGAATCACACAACCATCCCCTGAACTTGACCGTTTTTGCCCTTGAGAAACTATTAGAGCTGCAACATCCCGTTAATGAAACACCTCCAGCTGGCCTTGCGGAAGAGCCGGTGGGTACAGACTCACCATCTCCTGCCAGCGAGTGAGACACGCCATGGGTTTGCTGGACATGGATCGGGGGGAAGCTAAATGCAAGTGACAAGCGCTGATTGGTTTTCTCCAGCGAGCTCCTCACACGTAACCTCAGCAGAGATCAGGTTAAAGTAGAACAACACACTTATTTACACATTATCTGCCTCACTTTGGACAAAAGCCTCTGCCAAATAAATAAATGTCAATGCATCCAGAAATGTGTGTTGCATTGTTTCAAAAGAGGTACCTTACCCTTGTGTTTTATACATACATTAAGAGAAAAGGTTTTAAATTGTTTCCCTCTGATATTTTAGCCCTTTTTTGGCCAGACGGTAAAGGTACACACACACAGGTACATACACATAGAGGCATCGAGGATTTCACAGGACACACAAACAAACAAACCATAAATACGCAGGAACCACACTCACAGGACACATACGCAAGAGGACAAAACCGCAAGCTAACAATACTCCTCATCTTTCAGATATCAGGAGCGGCTTTGGTTGTAGTCTGCTGTATTTAAGCTGAGATGGCTCTGCTGGAATAAGAAGAATGCAAACCAAGTATTTATAGGTAAGCAGATCATTACAAAGTAAAATATAATATTCAAGGCAGCTCTTAAGCACCTGTGGTCAATAATCGTTTCTGTTTACAGATTGATTTCACGAGCGGGGGGAGCGCTCGCAATCCTCCGCAGAAAAAAAATGAACCTCGCATAAACCAGAGGGGTTATTTTAGTTTTGTTAATTACTTTTTCCTCCTCAAAGGTGAGGGGGAAAAGTACAGATCTGTAGGGTGCTTTCCGTTGGCTCGGAGCTGCGCTCGCCCGCGGAGACGGGGGCGGCAGACAGCTGTCTGCGCGCAGGTTTGCGCATCGCTCTCCGCAGGTTTCAGGTGAATAATGACACACGCTGAGAAATTAACACCATTAATCAACAGTAAAATATATTCATATATTTTTTTCGATGAGGAGGGAAAGGCAGGATATATTCTCCGCTCTCTTGGATATCCTCCGTCTCCCATCTGCTCCCTGCACGACACCAGTGAAATGAGAGGCATTAGCTAAATTTCCCAGGCTCTGTTTCTGAAGGCGCAGTATGGAGACTTTAAGTTATGTGGCCATTTCTGTCTCTCGCCGCGATTTATGCGCGGCCCGTATAATGCGGGCCTCCTGTGAGAAAAAAAAACGCTATCATAAATCTGCGGCTCATTTCATTGTTACCTCCACTCCCCCTCTCAACCCCTCGTTTCCCCAGAGGCTTCCGCGCTCGCGTACTCCTCCCGGCCGCTGCCTGGGCGATAGGGCCCCTGCAGAGTTGCTGTGCCAGTGGAGGCGATGCACGGGGAGCACTGAGGCTGAAGCAAACCAAAGCAGGGACAAATTCTCTGGACAGCAGACACGCAAGCCGGGACGTGGAGGCAATCTGACAGCACACTCAGAATGAAAAAACACCCGGTGCACGACACTCTCACACTTCTACATTTCCAAACCATCATTATTTTAACAGACTTATGGAATTCTCCAGACTTCTGTTTCATTTTGTTTAAATGCCGTTTCCATGGATTTTGTGAGACAGTTCAAATTAAAAAGATGCCTGATCATTGTCACATACTGTTCACAGACGACTAGTTTAGTAACCAAATTTAAACGACCACACCCGTCCTCAAGCCGTTCCTTCTTGTTAAGGTATGTCATACAGATTGTCCTTCACGTAAGCTCAGTTAATCATAGTGGGGAGAATGCAAACATTTCCTTCAGGACTAAGACAGAAACGTGTTGTTATTTACAATTATTTAGGAACCATATTTTGAAAAGCACTTTCGGGCAAAAACTCTGGGGACTTCATTAGGACTTGTTCATACCTTCTGGGAGATCTGTTTACTCTGAAGTGAGGACGCCAAAACAGCCGCTATTGCACACAGTTTTGCGCGCATATTATTTGGCACCGGATGAACAGCAGCGCAAACACAAACGTTAAAGTTCACTCAGACGAGGATTTTTAAAAATAGTCCTCCAACTTATATTTAATTAGAGACGATGCCGTCAGTTTCTGGCATACTTCAAAAAGCTCCCCAAAGCCGTGCTTATTGACTAAAGGCTGTAAGTGAAGAATCGATGATTAATGAATAAACGATCTATTAACTGAACCCAAACACACCTGTATCCTGCAGCGTCTTTCTTAGCAGTGGTGCGCTAATGGTTAAGAAAGCGCTCGTGTGATTTAAAGGTCGCAGGTTCAAACCCCAGACCAACAAGGGACCACTGAGGTAACTAGAGCAAGGTACTGCTCCCCAGGCGCTGAATTAGCTGCCTCAGCTATGTCACGATGTCACATATGGGTTAAATACACAGGACACATTTCGTTGTTGTGTGTCGACAATTAAACACTTTCACTTAAAAAAGTATCCCTTTCTACCCTACCACCACCCCCCCCCCAAAAAAAAATAAATAAATAAATAAAAGAAGCACCCAAAATAAAACAATACTGTTAAAAACGGAAACATCACAGAGCCTACGATGTGATCCTATGTATCGACCACCTACCAGAAACTTAAATCATATTCAACAAAATTATTGCCGCAAAACGACGGTGTTCGTTACAAGCGAAACACCGCACCGCAAGAGTCCAATAAAAATCTCGCCGTATTTAATAATAACTAAATAATGATTTCGCCCCAGTCGGCATAAAAAATAAATGAAACGTAAAAAAAATGAATGAAACTTACTCTTTCGACTTCTTGTGAATTATAACAAGAGGATATAATAAGATAATATGCCATCAGGAGATAAATGGGGGGAAATCTTTTCCAGCTCATTAAAGTCATAAAGGTGCATGTCTGGCATCTTCTCCATCCTCGACACGGACTTTTTTACTCACCTTTCCCAGCAAGGACGCTGCGCAGCCCCAGTGCACCCAGAACCAGAACCAGCACCGGCTGTAATCTCAGCATCTTCTGCGGCCAGATATCCTCCACTCCTGCTCCTTCCTCCTTTCTTCAGTACCAGTAAATCTGCGGGAAACGTAGACAGATCAAGAGTCCCCGGTATCGGAGATCAGGGCGGGCACACACTGTACAAATCTGATGTCTTGGGTGCCAAGACGAGGTGGCACTGAATCTCAGTATAGCGCCCCGCAACTACGTCACTCCGAGAACAGCTACTGATATAAATACGAGATCCAGCTCCTCTCTCTCTCTCTCTCTCTCCCTCTCTCACACACACACACATTGTTCTTCACCTTTTTCAATATTACTTTTTACACCATATTAAACGAAGCATCTATGTACAGTACAGGGACGTGCTTTTTAACAGTACACGAGCTCTCGATGACCTGAGTGTGACCGGCTTGCATTATGTCAATGTTAAGTCAATAAGTCACGTTTACCAGACGCCTCGCTCTGATTTATTCATCTATATAAAACAAATCTAACATTTACAAAGTGAAATGAATCCATATTAGCAGCTGAATGAAAATTAACAGTTTTCACAACACCTTCCACAATAACCACGTTTTTTATTTCGCCACAGTCAAGATCAAAATTTCACTTTATCCACCATAGAGCATGAGGTCCATTAACGGTGATTCTTGGGTTGTTTTTGGTTTTCACAGCAATTGGTTACATATCAAGGTACACACCTCTACAAGTTACTGTAACTGATTTACTCCCGCGCATTTGCTGCGTGAAGGCGCTTCGTTACCAGCAGAGGGCGCTGCATTTTCCAGCAATCATTAGTCTTCCTTATAAAATCTTTCTATGGAGTCGGGTACCCATCGGTTTCATCTTAAACTACATGTAAACATGTACCGTAAGACTGGGCTAAAAACGAAACATGTAACCTAAAACAAAAATCACACAAATACTTGTTAAATCCTTTCTTTTTAAAAACTACATAAAGTTTTAATTCACAATCATGTCAAAAAGAACAATAAGCTTTTCAGTTAATTTAATTAGGCCTAGTAATATATCTGTCCCAATCAAACGGGCCACATTTGGCAAATGATGTTTCATGCAACCACCTGTTTGATCTTTAAATGTCCCCAAAGTTTTTCTGCAAAAGAGATGTGTCTTTTATATTTTACTGTTAGTTATTTTGTACCATGTTCTTGTGGATTAGGCAAGGGTTCCCCTGGGGAGGGCTGTTTTCAATCACTTCAGAGATTCCCTATAGTGTTGCTCCTTGCAGGAGGGAACTACAAGCAAATATTTTCCTGGAGACGGGCTCCCACATGACGAGACAATACATGCAAAGAAATGAATAGCTAGTCTCATACTGGAGCTCATCTTCCAGAGGATGTTAATTGGAAGGGTTAACTATCAGCCTCTGATGATTTACTAAAAAGCTTTTGCATTGTTGATTTGGTTTTACCGGACGTCAAGGGAAGCATTGCTATGTGGCTTTAGCAGTCCTCACCATCTTGAAGAGCAGCCTGCTGTAGCATTTAAGGTGCAGGAGGGAACTACAAGCAAATATTCTCCTGGAGACGGGGTCCCACAAGATGAGGCAAGACATGCAAAGAAATGAACAGCTACTCTCATACTGGAGCTCATCTTCCTGAGTTAAGTATGTGTTATTCCTCCATGTGTCTGTCCACTTTACTGACGTTTGTTCAACATTACTTTAATCCTCTTATATGTTGCTGAGGTGTGTATACTATCATTGTAACTGGCCTTTAATTTAAGGGAATAAATGTTTGTCTATATTAATCAGACTATCTGAGGTAGTTATCCATCTACACAACACTCAGTGATTCTGTTATCGTCTAACAAGATGGAGCACAAAAGCAATTTGTTTTCAGTCTTGGATCAGGCTCTGTAAAAGGTTTAGTGGCCAGTATTCACATAGTGTCACATTTTTTAAAAACAGAATAGGGATTTTTTTCATGACTAAGGGTAATAGACACATTATATCACTGCTGTAGAAAGAAATATCTCTGTTTTCAGCTAATTTCAACCACTTAATGAAGCAGAGAAGAGCATGAATTTTATGTTTTGACCTTTATAGTCCTGCTTAGATTGAATGGTAGTGTTCAGCCTGCATTTGTGCATCGGTCTTGAGTACACGCGAAAAGCCTCTTGTGCGTGCAAAAAGCCACATCGCCTCGTCTGTGGTGAAGGGCACTTTACAGCACAAATAACAGAGGAAATTGACTTTATTTATTTCATGCAACCTTTCTTGCATCAGGTTCTTTGGACTGCTGCAGTGGTGCAGAGCTGAGGATTTGCGGGTGTCTGTACTAGTCTACACTCGTGGCAGAAAAGATGCTGGCAAAATTGGAGAACATAGAGAACAATTCTGCCCATCTCCTCCAGGGGGCACAGTGTTGGAGCACCTTTGCCTACTAGCTCATTCCCCCACATTGTGCTAAGAGGTTCTGTTGGGAAATCCTGCCATCAGGCATACAACATCCCATCCTTCCTTCCTACCTTATCTATCTATCTATCT
>JAODLC010000047.1:17342337-17361754 GCA_026781145.1 Hippopotamyrus pictus
TCTGTCTGTCTGTCTGTCTGTCTGTCTGTCTGTCTAATTTGCGTTATCTTGCACAGCTGAACGGAAGGGCAAATCACATAAAATATCTGGATTTTTCTCCCCATGCCATTTAATGCAGAACCCGATTGCAGCATTACAATGCAGGGACATTATCTTGCTTGGGTATTGTATTTTAATAAGTCCTTAAAAATACAGTAGTAAGTCTTTCTTCTGCCGTTTGTTTGAATAATCAGCAATTCGCCAAGTCCCTTTCCTTCTGCTCTGTCGAGGGTCATTTTTCTTTTCTAGTTAAATGTCAGCTTCCAGGAAGCCTCTGGAGAATTCTGATAATGGCATTACTTTCCCATAACAACCAGCTTGGCCGAAATCCAATATTATTTGGCCGCCCTTTTACCTTCAGAACAAACGGATTGAAAAGCCATTTGCACTCAGTCCTCTTAATCACTGCACTAGTTGTGTTTCAGGGCTGTCTTCCATTCATTTGTCTGTTTACATCTATTCAGTAAGAAAACATTCACAGTGACTTACAGCACCCTCCCGGATAGACACAAAGAGCAAGGATGACAAGACGTATGCAACGGTGCTGCAACCATCTCTGCAGGAGGACAACGGCAAATGCGATGGAACACCAAAGCAGAAGCCAATGCATGGTGTAGCTTTTTGACATCCTTAAAGTGGATGATACTCAGAAATGGATAGATTTGCTGCTGGAAACTGCTGTCTACACCCTGCAGATGTTCCACATGTGATGAGTACTGGCTAAGATCCTGATCTTAGTTCAGTAACATCTTTATATAGAGATGGTAGGATATGATTTTTTGCTGGTCCGATACTGGTATTTAAATTTGGAGTACCTGTCAAAACTGATACCAATCCAATATTCTTTTCCACTTTACCAATTGCTAAGCATTAAATTAAATATTTGTATTGATACATTTCACTTAACATGGCAAATTGTCTTGGTCTTGTGGTGGCATTGAGCAAAGGATGGGGAAATATAGCGGTCAGGCTGCTCAAAAAAAAGCTGTCACTATGTTAGAGGAAGAAATCCACACTGAATTAGGCAGGTCTGCTTCTTTGTTTTACTGACAAAAATCAACATAAATATTTCTTGAATTGTAAACTGTGCAATCTGTTGCCAAATTAAATACAATAAAGAGATCAATCATTAAAATATCATTGTATACCTCAACTAACCATCCATCCATTTTCCACTGCTTATCCGGGGTCGGGTTGTGGGGGCAGCAGTCTAAGCAAGGATTCCCACACCTCCCTCTTGCCAGCTACCTCCTCCAGCTCCTCCAGGGGAATATCAAGGTGTTCCCAAGCCAGCGGGGAGATATAATTGTGCCTCGGGGCCTCCTCCCGGTTGGACATGCCCCAAAACACTTCCCCAGGGAGCCGCCCAGGAGGCATCCTAGATAGATGCCCAAATCATCTCAACTGGCTTCTTTCGATGTGGAGGAGCAGTAGCTCTACTTTGAGCCCCCCAAATGTCCGAGCCCCTCACCCTATATCTAAGGCTGAGCCCAACTACCCTGTGGAGGAAGCTCATTTCCGCCATTTGTATCTGCAATCTCATTCTTTCGGTCACTATCCAGAGCTCATGACCATAGGCGAGGGCAGGAATGTAGATGGACTGGTAAATCAAGAGCTTTGCCTTCCAGCTCAGCTCCATCTTTGCCACGAAAGAATGCTACAATGTCCACATTACTGCCAATGCTGCACCGATCCGTCTGTCGATCTTCCGCTCCCTTCTTTCCTCACTCGTGAACAAGACCTGAGGTACTTAAACCCCTCCGCTTAGGGCAGCTGTTCATCCCCCACCCTTTTCCAGTCAAGATACATGGCCTCAGACTTGGAGGTGCTGATCCACATCGCAGCCACCTCACACTGAGCTTCAAACCATCCCAATGCATACTGCAGGTCACTGATTGACAATGCCAACAGGACCATGTCATCCTCAAAAAGCAAAGACGAGATCCTAAGGCCCCTGAACCGGACCCCCTCCGCCCCTTGGCTATGCCTTGAAATTCTTTCTACAGTATTGGGGACAAAGGGTCCAACACCCACCAGGAAGGAGTCCCGCTTCATGCTGGCAATGCAAACCAAGCATTCACTCCGTTTGTACAGGGACCGGATGGCCCATAACAATGGACCCCATACTCCTGGAGCACCCCCCACAGGACCCCCTGAGGGACATTATCAGATGCCTTTCCCAGTCCACAAAACACATGTAGACTGGTTTGGCAAACTCCCATGAAACCTCCAGTATACTTGTGAGGGTGAAGAGCTGGTCCAGTGTTCTGCGACCCGGACGGAATCTGCATTGTTCCTCCTGAATCTGAGGTTTGACCAACGGATGGACCCTCCTCTCCAGTGCCCCGGCATAGACCTTCCCAGGGAGGCTGAGGAGTGTAATCACCCTGAAGTTGGAACACGTCCTCTGGTCCCCTTTCTTAAAGATTGGGACCACCACCCCAGTCTGCCAATCCAAAGGCACTGTCCCCGATGTCCCCACAATGTTGAAGAGGCATGTCAGCCAAGATAACCCAACAACATCAAACCAAGCTAACCAAGCTTTTAAGGCCTCCTTCTTCAGCCTGACAGCTTCCTTTACTGATGGTGTCCACATTCAGGTTTGGAGATTTCTGCCACAACAGGCACCAACAACCTTACAGCCATGGCTCCGCAATGCTGCCTCAGCAATGGAGTCCCCGAACATGGCCCATTCAGGTTCAATGTCCCCTGAGTCCCTCAGGAAGTTCTGCTGGAGGTGTGAGTTGAAGGTCTCCTGGACAGCGGCTTCCGTCAGATGCTTCCAGCGCACCCTCAGTACACGTTTGGGTCTAGATCTTCCCACACCATCGGATCCAGCTCAGAATTAGTTGCTGATCTGTTGATAACTTTGTTTCTCTCTTCACCCAAGTGTCCAAAACATGCAGACACAGGTCCAATAACACAATTACAAAATCAATCATTGAATTTTGGTGCTCTGGTGCCAAGTGCACTTAGTGCACCCTTATATTCGAACATGGTGTTCGTTATGAAACGTTCTGTGCTGTGGTTAGCACAGAAGTCCAATAACTGATCACCACTCCGTCCCTGTAGGTAGGGGGCCCACAGGGGGGTGAACCCATTTTACTCCTTCAGGCTTTGCCCGGCTGGGCCCCATGGGTGGAGACATGGCAGCAGGCGCTCGCCTTCGAGCTCCCGTCCCAGTCCTGGCTCTAGAGCGAAGGCCCGGTTTCCCCAATCTGGGCCAGGTAACATATTTCTTGGTATTATCTCTGATGAAGGTCGATATGTGCTGCACTTAGTCTGGCCGCTCACCAAGGACCAATTTGCTTTGGGAGACTCTACCAGGCTCAACTGACCATTTCTAGTCAAAATGTACACACAAGTCTCAAGTACATAACATACAAAGCAGCACAGACAAAATTTTTAAGTAGTAATTAACCAAGCTTTAGAAAGAATACAACTCTGAAGACATCTAATCTGTGGAAATTTTGTGTTCAGACCTAAGAAAAATCAGCACTAGCCTTACATACATTGCAGTCTGCAGTTTCGCTATTTTCCATCTTCAGCGTAAAGTAACTATTTCCTCACAGCCAACATGACAGCTCCAACACACACGATGCTGAACAGCTAGCCATCATGAGACCCTCACTTCTGTTTACTGTATGTCACGCTACGGCTACAAGCCTTTTCACAATATTTCAGGAGACCTCTCTCTGGTGGAAAATCGAACCCCCCCCCCCCCCCAACATCTGACCTAGCATTTTTAACCAATTTTGGCCCAATACCGGTAGTGGGTAACAGATTGGTGGCATCTCTTCTACCTTGATACAGTCATGCATTAGGAAAGACTCGGTTAAAATTAAAACTTAATTGTTTTATTTCACTCATGCAAAATCCGTCATGCAAAATCGTGTACAGATCTTCCCATGGTCTATGAATAATTGAAAGCTATTCTATTTAAGCTCTCCTGAGTGATTGACCAGTGCCTAGTGTCTGCTAACTGCTTCAGTGAATAATTGTACTTCTATTTTATCCATTTCTATCAGATATGTTTGATTTCCAAATACCTTTCTTGTTGGTTTTTGACTGCAGGCATCTTTGTTTTTCCTCAATATTGCAGGTAATCATCTCAGACAGCAGCGGGAGCCACATGAACACCAATTCAATGCTGCCCCTTGTTTCATCTTCATTCTCTTTGTATCATGTCCCTTCAGAAACGTAAAGGTGGAACATGAACCTTCAAAAATATCCATAAGAGTCTCTGCCATAGCAGTCAAAGCAAGCATATCAAAATTAGCCAGTGGGCTATACTGTACATAGAAAGGTGACGCATTCGAAGATTATCAATCTGCATAAAGATTACTCAGGGTAAAGCTTTACGACTTTGGGTCCGAGAAGGGAACAGCCTGAATCACATCGTTTCTTTGGTTCTGGCCAAACTATTTTGGGAAAGACATCACAGTCAAGAAAAGAATTCACAGAGAGCCTGAATCTGGACTATGACCTCATGTGCCTAAGCCTGTTGATGCTGCCAGCAATTGGGGCAGAACCTTGATGACATTTCCCAAGGCTTGCTGGGTCATGATAATAAAATTAAATGATAAAGTAAACATAAGACAGAAACAACAAGTTTCCCAAATACACAGGAATATCCTCTGAAAAAATCTGTACATTAAATGGCCAATATTATGTGGTCAACTGTTGGCACAAGTGTATAATTAAGCACACAGTAACACAATCTTCCACGGCAGACATTAGCAGAAGAATGGGTCGTACAGGGGAGCTTAGTAATTTTCCACTTGGCATCTTCACAGGACACCATCTTGCCATTAAGTCACTTCGGCACTTTTCTTCCTCACTGTATCAGCAAACTGCAAGTGAAGTAAAAATCTGGGAGCAAGTTCAGCTTTGAAGTGGTCAGTCACACAAACTCACAGAAAGGGACACCCAGCATCAATACCCAACCTGAATGGCAGCAAATCCCACCTGCCATGTTTCAACATCTAATGGAAAGACTCACCAGAAGAGCAGAGGCTATTATAGCAACAAGGGGCCGAACAACTTCACGCTAAAACCCTTAGTTTCAGAATGAGATGCTGGACAAGCTGGTCTCCACTTACTTTTGGCCATATAGTACATCAATAGCTTCAACACTGCAGTTCTACCTTATCAGTTTGATCACCTTCCTGTTATCTTTCGTCTTTCATTGGTTTCATGGCCTTTCATTTGTTTCATTGTGCATGTGGACCAGGTCTTTCATGAAAAGACGTCATCACGCCAATAACATACAAATCGGATGATTCATGCAGAATCACTTCAGAGATCAGCAGTAACTGGTGTTGCTCCAATAGCTTCATGAGGGTGATCTATGCTCCATCTATCTCTGGGAGAAAGACAAGTAAGTAGCGAAAAAACCATGCAGCGAAATGCGACAAATTCAATGTACCCTTTCAGACCATCACCCAAACATGTGCTTTGATGTCTCAAAACTTGAATAAAAGCAAGACTTTTTCTAACTCCATTAAAGGAGTTTTATGGTGTGTGGAGGACAGCTGGAAGACAATGGCTTGAATGCAATACAACAAAAATCAAGTAGCCCTGTTTTTTTAACCTCTGCCATCTCTTCCCTTCCTCTGCCTTTCTTTATTATCTGTTCATTCAACAAATGCTCTTACCCATGACGGCTTATAGCACATGCAGCCAATACCAATTTGGAGAACAAAACACATTACGAAGACTAATGACAAGGCAGAGTGCCTCAGAAGCCACGAGGAGGGTGGACAGAATATAAATGCGCCATATAATTACTGTGAATCATCAAAATCATCTACTAAAAGCTCATTGGAGTCAGGGAGCTGAAACTTAGAGAAAATCGGCCATGTCGTTTGCGCGATTTTCACCCGCTATCCGCTCTCTCTCCCTCCGCTTCTTCTGCTCCCCTCCAATCATGCAGGCTACTCGCAGTCACTCATCTTCAGCATTCACCCTCTCGCTCTCTCTTAAAAATCAATTTTTATAACTTTGACAGCAACACCATAACGGTATCATACTACAGCACCTCCCAGTCCAAGCTGAAGCTCTCTGGATGGGGGAGGCGCGCAGGGGCCGAACGTCTTCCTCTGGGTGATGGAGCTGTGAAAAATGTGTAAAAGCTTAAATTGGAAGGAGACCGTATCTGTCCTTCACAGCACCCACTTCTAAAGACGTCATTGCCCACAGCAGACACGTTTGAAAATGAGCTATAAAATGAACTGGGAAGCTGATTATATTCTCGATCTGGCCGCTTTATCCAGAGAACAAAGATTCATGTTGTTCTTTTGTTACATTCAGTTTCCAATAACAGACTGTATAAGTACAATGAAATGAAACGGTATAAAATGAATCCTCCTAACTACATTTATATTTAATGCCGTCGTACCGGGACAATCACATTATGTAGGGACTATAATACCTACCAGGTCTTGGAAATTGTCTGCGCTTGAATAGTATCACGGTACAGAAATTCTGTATGCGTGTATATGATCATCTTCATAAAACTTGAGAACATTTGATATCATGGTGCATTTAAATAACGAAGGGAAACAAAATTCCCGCCAGGGGGTGTACTATACGTAAAAATGTCTCTTGCGTAGCCTGAAGGGTTGGTGTCCGGCGGAACACGGAAGGCTGCAGCACAGCGGCGGTGGAAGGTGATTGGAACCGCGGCCGGTCGGCGTCCGGGCTGCCGAGCGCGATCGCACCGTATATATCACATTGGAGCCAGATAAAACAGTGTGAAAACAGTTAGTTACTGTCTCTAAATAAATAGACACATTTATCATTGTGCTTTTCCGGAATCTAACCGATCACGTGTATTTGATATTAAAATGATATCGCTATCCAAAACAATGCAGGCTAGCTAGCAAAGGGTCCGGTTAATATATTCAAAAAACGCAGTCGACAAATGCTGTCATTGATTTTAGTGATTATATTTTCGTTTTTGAGTGATATTACAAGCTGTCCAGGTCTTTTTGGGTTACGGTAATACAAAATTATTTTGCCTCCGTTCATAGCATGGAAAATGCACCGATCGACGAGGTGCTTCCCCGTATTACATTTTAGGGCAGTGCTAGGTCAAGCACGATCAAGTACGGTCGGTCATTTTACCGATGATTAGTACATCAAGGCTGTCAGTCCCTCGGTGTGACGACCAGGACACCAACATGTTGTCTAAACACCGAGCCGAGGCTTGGGACGTACGTGGTGGTTATATCCAGATTATAATGCAGGTTTTGTTTTTGTGCCAGTAAAGCAATTTAGTAATATGCAGCTTATTTGCACCTCATCACAGTACATTACACTACAAGTTTTTTTTTTTTTACTTGACCTACGCAGCGGTAAATTGGAAAAGCATATTCCAGAAATCATTAGGCAACTATAAATGCAGGATTATTGCTTATAATTAACGTTTCATTGCGGAAAATACCGATTTGCGTGTTTTTGCTGACGGTTAAATTTTTCCACGGTGGAATTGAATAATGTCACGAACCTTCCCTGCCTGTGGAAAACGTCGTGTGCCTAAGATACTGCTGTTTCTATGGAGCACGTTGCACTGAAGATGGGCAGATTATTTCTGGCTCTGAATCTTTGTCGATGGTACAACTCAGAGTACCCGGAGGAAATTATAACAAGTCACACTGCTGCCTGTACAGTACAGGGTCTGGAGTATAATAATGAGCCGTTTACTGTGAATTCACTGTTGTAACAGGCTGTTAATTTTTTCTCTTTCACATTCCTCCTAGCCCCACGACCCTTACTGTGGCATTAGTTCTGGCTGACCCACCCCACTTCTGGTGCCAGCGCTATGGGTCGGATCCCTCTGGTTCTACTAGCATGTGGCTCCTTCAACCCAATCACCAACCAGCACATGAGGCTGTTTGAACTGGCCCGTGACCACATGCACCATACAGGTAGGCTGTGCTCATACCCCCTGCTGGCAGGGAGAGGTGCAACAATCAGTCAGGTAGCTGCAGAAATCATAAAATATCCAGATGGTCTCATATGTCTAGAAAATATCCATCCGTCTTAAGGCAGGGGAGATTATGGGCAGGATGCCAGTTCATCGCAAGCATCACAAGAAGAATTGCAGACTAAAGGAAATACAGACACCCTAAAATTCACTGTGCTGTGTGTGCATGGCTGTTGGAGGAAAGCCATGCTCACACAGAGAGAATATTTATATTTCTCACATGTCAAGGCAGGGTTTGTCGCCCTAACCCAAGAAGTGAGGGGCTGTAGCATTATCTGCTGTTACATGCCTGGGAAACAAAACATTTGTAGTCAATGATGTTGCTCTTCTAGTTGCTTCGGATCTACACTTAGTCAGTTATTTCATGGTGTATGTTTGGCTGTTTGGGTATTTCAGCCTGACAGTGTCTGGGTTTGAAGCCCTTCCACCCCCCACCCCCGCCGCATTCTCCATCTCCATCCAGGTCAGTTCCAGGTTGTGGGGGGAATAGTGTCCCCCGTGAGTGACAGCTATGGCAAGCGTGGCCTGGTCCCGGCACACCACCGGGTTGCCATGGCAAGGCTGGCGCTGCACAACTCTGGCTGGGTTACCGTGGATGACTGGGAGAGCCGACAGCCAGACTGGACCGAGACCGTCGTCACATTGAGGTGGGGGGGGGCAGTGCTGTGGCAGAATTAATGATGCGTTTGAGAAGGAGAGAATAATCAACAGCTTTAGAGATAGTAGATGGACGGATGGATCCATGCATACATATGTAAAAACATAGACATACATGCATTAATACATCTGTACGAGGTTTGGGGAACGGTGGCATCCTGTGTTAGGTGGTGTGTGGTTCAGTCAGTCTATACCGGCATCTATACCGGTATCCAGAAGGCCAGAAGTTCAATTCCCATGACTGACAGAGTGAATGCATCACTTTTGGCCCTTAAGCAAGGCCCTTGACCCCTGTGAGGTGCTGGCTGCTGGCTGATCCTGCTGTCTAACGTCACGGTCAGCCTGGATCAAGGCTGGGGCTGCCCTGGAAGACATTCCACTCCAACACAGGGCCCAGTTTTTATGATCTCACAGAGATACTTTCCTAGATATTTCTCCCCATCTGTATTTGTTAGTGTGAAACATCTGTCTTGAGGTGGAAAGCTCTGATCTTGGGCATGAGGACCTGTGCTCATCCTCTCAGCCACATTCGCTGCACATTTGCTGGTTAAAACGGACTGCCCCTCAGCTGCCTTTGGGCCGAGGCTGTCATGCTGCCTCGCGTTTTAAACTGAGCCTCCGTCTCTAGTGGAGGAAGGTTCGGGTCGCACTGAAGTGTTGCTGTTGTTCTCTCCGAAAGCAGCCCGGCTGATTTTGAGCCTCGTGCACATGCACACACGCTTACATATGCACGGAGTTCTCACGGGTACGTGTCTGCTCGAATCCGTAACCAGCACGCATGGGGCTGCTGCTTCTTCCACCCATGAAGGGTTTTCTCGTGCACTCAGCTGTAATCCCCTTGTGAAAGGGGTCCACTCTAATGTGCACATACAGAAATCCCAAGCTGATTAGACCCTCAAACAGCCTATTGTGTCCCATGGGGGGGGGGGGGACCCTGAGACTGAATTATCTCGAGCCTCTGTAAGAGGCTTATTCCAACACTGCTCTCATTGACCTCTTTGCCGCTCTGCTTTTCACCCCGCTGCCAATCCAAACCCCTGTAGGCACCACCTTCAGAAGCTTCTGGGCCAGCAGCCTTCAGCAGCAGACCTCCAGATGCCCCACCCCAGCCTTGAAGGTAAGGCTTCCCAGCCCCAGAAATAACATTAAACCAGCTACCTGTTTAACAGCGTATGAAAAACTCAGCTCTTCCATTTAAAGACAGTCTTAGTCATCTTTTTTCACCCAGTAGTTCCTTATCCTTCTGAGGAAGGTCATCAGTTTGAATCCCACGGCCCACAGAGTGAACATATCACTGCTGGCCAATTGAGCAAGAGCCGTAACCTGAAAACTGCTTTAGGGGCGCTGTGTAAATAAACCCTGTGCTCTGGCCCCAAGCTACATTCTCTCCTGTTTGTGTGTGTGTCATAGCAAAGCATGATGGGATATGTGAAAACTAAATAACTCCTATATACCTTTAAAAAAAAAAAAAAAAATCATTTTGGCTCAATAAGCTGGTCTTCTGACACATGGGTAGAACCTTTTGATTTAGAAAGAGATGAAAAGTCTGAAATGTCAGTTATACCAGTATGTACCAGAATCCTCCTGTAGTCATCCTGCTCAGGATAAGGGGTTAGACCACAGAATTGTGGATGGATTTAATTTACACAAATTTACACAAATCTGACTCCATCCATCCGTTCTTAACACCCACCCAGCTGATGGTTGCAGTGAGTTTTTACTCTAGCAGATTTAGACTTAAAGTTCAACCAATGCACAGATTCAGGGTCTCATGTTGAAACACTGGTGCGTTTGTCCTTCCTCCTCCAGTCCCTGCCCATGATTATCCCACCTATGAGCCAAGAGGGACAAACGGCATTAGCGGCGGCAGTGTTACCGCCATTGTGTTTATGTGCCCCCAGGCTTCTCAGAACCCCCCCAGCTGAAGTTGCTGTGTGGCGCAGACTTCCTGGACACGTTCCGTGTGCCAGGCCTGTGGCGGGAGGAGCACGTGGAGGAGCTGGTGGGCCGCTTCGGCCTCGTGTGCGTCAGCCGCGGCGACCTTCAAGCCGACCAGGCCGTGCATGAGTCTGACACCCTCTTCCGGCACCGGCACAACATCTTCCTGGTGCGGGAGTGGGTCCGAAACGAGACCAGCGCCACCGAGATCCGGCGAGCCCTGCGACGGGGCCTCAGCGTCAAGTACCTGCTGCCGGACGCCGTAATCAAGTACGTCCGAGAGCACCAGCTCTACACCTGGCAGAGCGAGCAGAGGAACAAAGACGCTGTGCTGAGGCCTCTCGGACAGCAGGGGGCGCCCTCTGAGCCACTAAATGACAGCTGACTCTTTGAACCAGAATCATGAGCAATGTGTTGAACTCCTGGTTGGACCTGGTTTGGTCCCAGCTTATGACACCTTCATTCTTTGTTTTTGAGACCTTCCCATTTTTCCTGTCGTCATTCTTGTTAAACAGCCAGTAGTTTTTTTTCCTTCTTATATGGGGTTATATGAGGAATCCTATATGAGAAACAAAAAGATTGTCTTTGTTCCTGGGGTTGGGATATTAATCCTCAGACTAAAGAAGTCCAGGAAAATGCATGCTCACAGCCACATGCTGAAAATGTGTGCGATGCAAGATGCTTATGTGTTGAAACACTGCTGTTTGTCAAAGTCGGGCAAAAAACAATTGCAAATGCTAGTGGTAACCGGTGGTGTTTTTTTTTTTTTTTGGTATTCATGGGTTGTATACCCTGCTTAGTCCCTGAACTAATGGACTATATGTTCCAGGATTATCTAGCACCTGTGGGCAGTACGTGGCTCCATGGACTAGGATACTGTGACTTTGATCTGAACGTTCCAGGTTTAAATCCTGTAGTCAGCAGAGTTATACCAGCATTGGGCCCTTGAGCAAGACCCTAATCCCTAATAGCTCCAGGGACTGGCTGCCCCTGCTTTTTCATTTGTACCTTGTTTTGGATAAAAGCATCTAGCAAAAAAATAAATGTATATAAATAAATGTCAGCTAATCGGCCATATTGTGTGAGTGTGTGCCCTGCAACGGACTGGCATCCCATCAAGGATGTCCTCTGCCTATGGCCCCAAGGTCACTGTCACCCTGTCCTGTCTTAGTGGATGTAGATAATGGATGAGTGCGTGCCCCTGTGTTATTTGCTGAATGATGACTAGTGTTAAACCCCTAGAAAGAAAATCACGAAAACAACATTCATGTTTACTAATTGTCCCTTAATACTGGTCTCGGATGTTTCCAGAATTACTGCACAGTCTCAAAAAAAGATTGGAGGGTTTAACGGTTTCAAAGTTTTTAACTCAGCCTTAGAAAATAGTCTTTGATCTTGCTCCTTCAATTTTTAAACATTTTACAATAAATAATTCTACATTTTAAATGGACTAATGCCATAAACAGATTTTTCCACACACACAATATAATACAATAAGTAGGCCTAATATAATTAACTATAATGATTCCTTCGATATATGGAGATATTAGGCTACAGACCCCCCCAAAGCACATCTGTTTAATGTAATAACAGTGCTGACAAATTGCTTTAAATGAACGGTTCTGTGCCTTTTATGAGTATTCAACGCTTGAAAAAAGCGTTCAGTTTTTACTGCACGTACAAGAGTAGATTTTGTCTCAATAATTACATACAATAACGTTAAACTAGTAAGGGTATGGATGCAGCGAGGAGAGCTGAGAGACTATTAAGAGCAGAATCTCACAGGTAATCGGATTAAAAGGACCTTGGTTGAAGTTGTATTTATTAGCAGAAGTGCTGCATTCAGCCGCAGGCTAAACAGTCATATCGGATCGAAGCGTCTGAAGTTTCCCTCAGGAAAACGCGCAAAAACAACAGAAATGCCAGTAGATTTGAATGGTTACTGGAAAATGGTGTCCAATGACAACTTCGAAGAGTATCTGAAAGCTCTCGGTAAGTTTTGCGTTGTGCAAAGATTTCGTTGCCGTTAAATGCAGTCTTGATTGTAAAACAGCAAGGAGATTATTTATACTGGTTAATATAGCCGCATGTTATCATTAAGGTTAACCCTAAACTTGGAACACCGGGAAGAAATTCCACTAGCAACCTTCTTTTCACAGGCGAATGATTTTCACTCCTAAGAAAATAACAAGGAATTGTGTTAGGCCAGTACATTGCAGTCTTATAGTACTTTAATTTGGTCAGTGTTTTTTAAATATATATTTGCTTGAATTATCTCTGAATTCTGTTTGCACTCATTGACTCATTGATAGTGTACTCTGTAGGCTATACAGTAGGACTACTGTGTAAAATGACGTCCATTAAAATAGCAGTATTTTATATTTCTTTTTAATTTTGAATAAAGACTACTTACTACTAAAAACAGATAATTACCACTATAGTCGACTGAGCATTCATTACCTCGAATTATGGTTATACAACAGCCCAGTGAAATTGATTTGAAATGTTAAAATTAAACATTAACCATACAAGTTGGAACACGCATGGTTGTTGGAATTAGCCTGATAAAAATGAATCCGCTAAACAGTACTTAGCCCACCTTAATTTCCGTAACATAATTACGAATAAACATATATAATTTGGCTGGGGTTAATAGGCTATCCCAATCCAAATAGCCTATCTCTCCCGAACGCGTAATGGTATTGAAATATGTTCCCCTTTTAGTTCCTTGGTTTAAGTAACAAAATCTTCATTGGCCAATTTAGTTGATTTGGCTGTTATTTTAGTGTTTCGCTTTTTAAATGCTATCTATGTCTATCTGTTTACTTATTCTGTTTGAATTGGACTGGCAGATGTAAACATCGCTATTAGGAAAATTGCCACGTTTCTGAAGCCCGATAAAGACATCACTCACAATGGAAACCATATCACCATTAAGACGCTCAGCACGTTCAAAAACTACAACATGGATTTTGAGGTCGGGAAGGAGTTCGTGGAAGACCTCAGCGGTGTGGACGATCGCAAATGCAAGGTAAGTGGGTCGATGAGAATTAGACTGCCATACGCCTCTGACAGGGACCTTTATTTACGCTACTTATCTGCGTTATTTTCTTTTTGTTCTATCTCAGTGGCTTTACAGAAATAACAATAACTCACAAATGTATTATGACTATCCGAATGTAGTCATATTTTAAAGTTATTAGATAAGCGTTTGATTAAGTGCCAATTCTGAGCCTGTCGTAACTGGCCCGTGCTATATGTGATGCAGACCACAATCAAATGGGAGGGAGACAAACTGGTTTGCGTGCAGAAAGGAGAGAAGGAGGGTCGAGGCTGGACCCACTGGAGGGACGGAGACCTATTACATTTGGTAATCATATTGCAGATCCCCGTATATTAAAAATCCAGTTCACTATAATTCCCCCGGGACTTCTCACGAGTGTCTTTATTTCTTCATTTGTCCTGTGCAGGAGTTAAGAGTTTGCGGAGTGGTTTGCAAGCAAGTTTTCCAGAAACAGAACTGATCTGGCTCTTGTCTGAGACGAGCACCCCCTGCTGGTGACCTTGCGAGTGACGCAACTACAGATCCCTACCCTGTTGTCATTTATCATCCATAGACAAGGCCCGGGGCCTGTACTACGAAGCGGGGTTACTGGCTAATCGGGGTAACTTGTCGGGTTTAAGGTAGTCTGGGCAAAATGTAGGTGGACGAATATGAAGTCCATTTAAACTGTGGTACCTTAAATCCGACAAGTTACCCCGATAAGCCAGTAACCCCGCTTCGTAGTACAGGCCACCGGTCTACCATCCTATTATTATTATTATTATTATTATTATTAATATTATTATTGTGTAGTTTATCATTTTGACATTTTGGCAGAATTAAATCAGTGTAACTGTGTTTCTGTTGGGTCCAATGGGGGCTTTTCACCCCTTCTCACTTCGTCTTGAATCTGAATCCTTTCAGATATGTTCTAAATATGTGTAAGAATCACTTTGACTGGGACAGTGAATGGAACTGTGTAACGTTGGGGCTTGTCAGGGAATGACAGGTTTATTGAGGATAGGGTCCATGATTAGGGTGTATGGGGACTGGAAAGGGATTTGATCAATAATGTACAGATATGAAAAGGGAGCACAGTCACATGATTGCTAAAGCTCCACTATTCGAAACAACTTGCCTTAACTGCAGGAATAATGCATTGTGACATACAATAGGTCACAGAGGATAGATCTCAATTCAAGTCACACACAACGCACAATTGTGGTGTAACTGTTGTTTTTACATAAATCAATGGTTAAAAAAATTACCACATATTAATAGATGCTCTGCTGTCTATTAATATGAAAATTCATCATAATTGTTGCTATATCATCAACTCTTGGGTATTAACATGAGTAAGAGCCAAATTCCATCAGCTACGCATATCCAAGGTGTGCCAGTTGATGGCCACTGGTATAAAACAATGAAATAAATCTATACAAATCCAAGATTATATATGAAATATTTTCTGTATGTCTTATATATATTTTGTGGGTGACATTACACAAAAATGGTAGAGATTCGTGAGAGGTTATGGGAATGTCTTGGGTTGCCTTGCTGAATCAGTGGGTTGTGAAATGGGCTTGGACCATGACTCTGTCCCCTGGTCTACAGACTTGTGGGTCTGGGAAAGAGATACAGTGACCGGGGTTCAGCAAGCATGGAATACGGCATAAAAATTGACCTTTGCACAAGGAATCTAGTGAAACATACAGCAAGTCAGAGTCATCAATATGGTAATTCAAGGACAAATGGAGTGTGTATTTCTTTGTTGGAGAATGGCAAAACTGAATCACCATTAGATTGCTTTAGGGGTCCAATATTAGGAGCAGCGCACGGCTTCTGTGACTAGCCAAGCCATTCTTCCTTAATGTCACTGTAAACAGTTAAATTGTTGGTGCCATTTGAAGGCACTCACCTAGAGAATTCTGAATAAATAGGATTAAATTGCCCAAACAATTCTAATAATTATGGTAATGAAGTACTGTATATATTATCTTTTTTGTGTGTTTATAACACAAGAACATCAACAAAGGAACTGAAAACTTTTATTTTGACATGAAAATACCGAGTCCAGGCATGCAATCCAGAGTGCCCCCCCACAACCCTGAGCAGGTTAAGTGGTTTAAAGATGGATGGAAAATGTAAAGTCATTTATTCTCTAATGTTTAATGGATATCTGTAGAGAAGCTTGATTGACCTCTGCTTCACTGTCATCCAATAGATGAGGGCTACGCCTGAAAGCCTTTGAAACATTATTTGGAAAAAGAAAGTAAATTTGGCAAAGAAAGGCTGGAGTGAAATGCTTCTGCTTTCCCTTTATCACAGGAAAAAAAGAAAGAAAGAAAACTTCTCCTTGTCTCTGATTTCCACATCACCAGCAGTTCCATATAGGGCTACAGGGAGCAATTTTAGCCAGGGCATTGGGGTACCACCCCTATTCTTTCAAAAGATGCTCAGGCATCTTCTATGACCTCAGATTTACATCTCATCCGAAGGACGACACCATTTTTACAGAACAGTGTCCTTATTAGATCCACGCAGACCAAGGGTGGGCTAATTGGTTGGCCACACCAACACCTCTTCCAGCAACAACTCAGCTTTCCCAGTTGGTGTCCCATCAAAGTACTGGCCAGGCCCAAACCGGCTTAGTTTCAGGAGGACTATCTGGTCTGACCTGCAGGTGGTATGGCTGCTGATAAGTTCCCTGCTCGAACACATCTTATTCAGCTCACCGGCTAATTACCAGATTTAGTAGGTGTGTCTGAGCAGGAAAATTTGCAAACTGTGCAGATTGTCCCTCCCGGACCGGAATTGGGGAGCCCTGCTCTAATGTCTCCCTGGTTGACAGGTATGCTATGAGCACACTATCACAGAGAGGTTATGGTACAAGGACTCATCCACAAAAATGCAAACTCATCCATGTAAACCAGACTCTAGTGCAAAGGTTGCCGAATGAAGCTAACTAGCTATTATAATTATGCCATTTCTGAGCATTCTTGGGAGTGTAAGAAGAGGAGATGTGTTAGGTTTGGCTTGTTGACATTCCTTTTGTTCCACATTCTCATCCATTGTGCATTGCGTGGTGTGTTAGTTGTTCATTTCTCAGTCATTACTTACTCTGCTATAGCCATTGACTACAGACACTTTTCCATCCTGTTCTTTTTTGTTATCCTTGGTGTTGGTTCTGTGTTCCATGTTCCATCCCCAATCACAACGACAGGAACCCAAGCTCCAGATAAAGTTCCCTCTCTCTGGCATGTGGTTCTGTTTGCCATCCTAACCTGGGACAGTATTTTAGGGGTAATGGGGGAGGGGGGGCATTTTAATTTTGACAGTGAAAATATGAACAAATGAGCCCCAATTACTTTCACCTCATTTAAGCAAGTGACTAATTTCTATACATAAGTTAGGTGACAAATTCTTTGTTATTTTGAAAGGTTGCAGTTGTTTACTTTGTATCCAATTTACATCTGCAATGAGAAGATTTTCAAACATAAATGTTTTCTGACATAGTTTGTCAGTGCATTTCATGGAAGTATAATTGCTTTAAGAATGAAAAAGTAGCATGGAAAAATGTAATTTTTTAATTAAATGTTTTTAATAATTTTAATATTTTAAAACTATTTATGGAATATTAGGCATACTTGCCAATTTAAGATTTAAGACCTTGATTTTAAATTTAATGGAATATGGTGTTATTACAAAACAATATTGATCTGCCTAGACACTGCAGTTTTATTTAAAAACCTTTGATAGAATTCACCTTGTTGTCTGAGTATGTATGCTGTAAACTGATAATTCATTCATTCATTCATTCATTCATTCATTCATTCCAGAGATTATAAAACAAAGAAAAGCTTCATGGACTTTGCTGTTTTTTTTAAATACAATAATCACTGATTGGGTGAATTAATAATAATCTGCTAATAAAAAACAGAAATGGCTGTTGGTGTTGGCTGGCAGGTTCTGCTCCAGCTCTGAGATACATACTGTAGTGGACCACGGGCTTCTCCACAGGGGTGGGGCCTTGTGGGCCAGGCTTGTGATTGGGTGGGGCAGGTCTTCTGAATGGTCCCATTTCCTGGTACTGACTACTTTTTTACTTAGTTAAAATGACCAGCAGTTGACATCATGACTAGAATATATTAGTAACCATTACAGTCTACTTAAAGGGAGCTCAGATTAAAACATTTTTCTGCTATCACTAGCATGAAATGTTCTTCTTCTATAAGACTTGCTTGTGGGCAACTCCACAGACCTGCAATTTCTGAATGAAGCCAGTACATAAATGAATATTTCACAGTGGAGTCCAGAGTTAATATTCAGGGGAACCCTAAGTTAATAATTTCCACAAAGCAAAGACAAACAGATGAACCACTTTCGTCATGTGGTCATCCAACATCGTGACAGGCACCTTCTTAAAAATATCATCATTTCATTTGATTTAGCCTGATGAAATATTCATTACCGCAGGAAAAGCTTTGCTAACTCTCATAAAGTTCTGAGACCCGTATTAAACATAAACCAGTGGTACAATAGGGAATTACCAAATGCAATTCATCTACCGCCCACCAGGGGGCACAGCCTCTGCCCTCCATTTCCCCCTGCCTTGTACACAGACCAGTTTATCTTCCACCCATGTGATTTTGGTGTGCAGCGCTGATAAGTGAGAATGGGTGGCGTTACCACATATATCACAGCATACACTCTCCTGAAGTCACTGTCTCTGTTTCATCATCACATATTCCATGTTCTTGGCTACTTCTTCCAAGCACGATTTTTTTTTATCAGCCATGTGACCAAACCCCATTCGGAGGCTGTTGCCAGCTGCCTGAGGTCACATTACTGACAGCTGCATGGGTATATGCAGCTAGAAAGGGGCACCCTGACATTCTGGTATCAACCAGTTCTTACACACAGACCCTTTTCCTCTGCAGGGGCCACCCTGGACGTCAATTCCTCACTAGCTCATTCCGCACTCATCTACCTAGCGTCTGCAGGGGCCCAGTGCTGTGCCAAATACAGGCTGAATGTGATCGACCCAAGCAGGATTGTAAGCAGTGTTATTCAGGTTTTTTTTAAATACAAAATCCTCATTGCAATTTATATCAGGGACAATGAACAACATTTTGAAAGGATTTTAAGATAAAAATGTGAAATGGTCCACATTTGAAAGTAAGCTATTAAAACTATTTGGATGAGCACTCATTTGCAAATTTCAAGGTCTTTTCTTTAAAAGCTGATAATAATCAAAATTACTATGTATTTAAATAATCCTTTGTGACTCTGCGTTGGATAAGTGATAAAGAAAAATTTGAGTCTGTGTGGATTTATTCACAAAACCACCCAGAAATAATTTAGCAAAAATTCCAGGTATTTAGTAAATCGACAGGGTGTTCCTGCAAGCCTCCAGAACTGTGATACTAACATCACCCCTACCTGTAGTGTAGATAATTGGTGTCGGTTTGAACTCCTCATCCCTTTCTTCCAAGGCAATGTGTTTTCAGTCTCTTACCGAGTGGCTGAACATTTGTATGTGTTTGAGCTGCCTGTACTAGACTTGTCTGTCACTTTTGCAGACACACCAGGTTTTCCAGTCCGGAACGGATTAAGTTTGAGAACCGAGGTACCACTGTACAATAAAGTAACAGCTGGGTGTGAATTTGTGTTTCATATCCTCCTGAGACCCCACCCATTCATTTATGTCCATTGTAGTGGACATTTTGTTTTTGCATCTATCTTTTCAC
>JAODLC010000047.1:17380286-17403643 GCA_026781145.1 Hippopotamyrus pictus
TGGGATGTGCTGAAGGAGGCTTTATGGAGTGGTTCAACTCACTTGTCAATACAGGATCTCGGTGAGAAATGAATGCACATCTGGATTAAAATAAAGGGTGAGATATTGCATAAGCTTGTGGAAACAATGCCATGATAAATGTGCGCCGTAATCAAAGCTAAAGGTGGTCCAATGAAAAATTCAAATAGCGACTTTTTTTTTGGCTGGCAATTTTTCAGATGATCAGGTTCAGTTCAGTGATTGTTGTACTTAAATAGCCTATATTTATTAAACAGCACTTACATATTAGGCTAAATCTGAGATGTCTGAGATGTGTCAAGAAGAAAATTGTATCATACATCTTTCAGTATAAAAACTAATTTTACTCTATAAATTATAACTTTACTGAATATGAGATGGGGGTGCTGGTTCAAATCCCAGAGCAAGGAGCTGAACCCCCAATTGCCCTAGGGAGATCACTTTGGGTAAAATCTGCTAAATAAAGAAAAACATAAAACTAACTGCTACATAAAGTGCGATTTGCTGTTAACTAAAACCAAAAATGTGAAATCCCAACACTATCAGGCAATAATGTAACGAACAAGGAAAGCACAATGTAAGCACATCTCTGTCTGCTCTATAGTGATTTTCATCCTCTTTGTTCCCCTCCTTCATTCTCTTCATCTCTGTATTCTGTACTGTGTCTCAACAGAAAAACAAAATCTCAGCTGAAGTTCTAGAGCAGGGTGTAGGAACTGGGCTCATGGCAGTGGAGAACACACACAAACTCCTACACGCAGCCGAGAGCGGTGTCACATGCCTGTGGATGGTACTGTATACCACTGCTGCACTTCTGCAGAATCTCTCTGCTACTGACACCACACTTACCATGTGGCAAACCTGTTACCTTTCCCAGAAAGATGTTGTATGCTGATAACATTGGCTTACTTGATGCCTGTGATAACAAGGCGGACACATGATACTTGAACACGAAAAAGATCCAGGAATACCCATGGAATGTTCTCCAGCTTAGACTACACATTATTAATTGAAACACATAGCACATATTTTCTATATTTGAAGAACCAGCTTTATTAGCCAAATATATTTTCACATACAAGGAACTTATCTCTTGTTCCTGGCGCTCAATGTACTTACACAGAACAAACATACAGCAAAAAAGGTATAGCATATGTAGATACAGATCACAGATCTACAACATTAAAATACAATATGTACAGTAAGCACCAAAGGACAATAGTGCAATGGTTGCAGTGTAAAGATGCTGATTACTGTATATAAAAGGAGGTCAGTGAGTGACAACATATGGTATATACAATATATACAACATATATACAGCATACTCAGATTCCAGTTTGTAGGTACAGTGGATGTTTAGTGTGAACAGATTTCTTTGACTCACACTGTGTGCCTGCTTTAAGTGTTCAAGAGTGATGGCCTGTGGAAAGAGACTGCTGTGTGTGTGTTCCATCCATCCATCATCCATCCATCCATCCATCCATTCATTCATCCATCCATCCATCCATCTAACAACTGAGCAGGCTTGTGGGGAGCCTGACTGCTGTCCCAGGTACAAGTCAGGGAAATAGATCCAAGGGGATGCTAGTTGGCCTATATTGTGTTGGTACTTGTGAATTACTGTCTAATGTGAAAGCACTTCAGAACACACCAGCAAGTTACTTTTTTGAAGCTGCAGACAGCAGGAAATAGGGGGATTCTGGGTACAGAGAGTACTGCCTAAAGCTGACATGCAAAAGAATGCAGATGGATGTGTCTTACACATTTTTAAGCCCGTTCATCTGCAGTAAGCTGTGGAGTACCTGGGAGCTGGACGGGTGTGGCTGGTTAGAGATGAAATGTCTGGTGTCAGCAATGCTTGGAACAACGAAGAAAGTCTGCATCTGTTAGGTGCTGAAATGAGCGATAGTTCGCTTGTGTGCATGGAGCTGTTCAGCTCAGTCATTACGTTACCTTACGCTCTATTTTTAAGGTCAGCTCGGCTTCTGCATTCAAAGACGTATTTGGAAAGGAATTAACCCGACTCTCCTTTCTGTGAGTGCTTCCATGTGCCAGATTTAGCCAGCATTTTTGCGCAAATTAGTGCATGCTGTACATACATGAATGTGTAAGGGTGGGTGGCAGAGTTCCTTAATTAATATCTGTGACAATGCCTCCATGACAGGAACCAGGGGCGGATTAAGGTGTACAGAGGCCCCTAGGCTACAGTAGTCTGTGGGCCCCCCCAACCCCGCCCCCTCCGCGCTCCCTTGTAGGCTAGCACACGTGGGGCCCCTAGGCTTAAGCCATATCTAGCCTGTGCGTTAATCCGCCCCTGGCAGGAACCCTCCGAAGTGGTTTAAATCACAGGTGGGGTGCTCTCTGGTTGGACCACCATGTCTACACTAACATGTATTTAACTTCATCTAGCATCCAAACTTTGCTTCATTTTGTGCGGTTGTGCAGAGGGATCTGTGAGAAAGGTCGTTCTGAGGCCGGTTTTGACCTCGCCAATCAAAGGGTCCACCATAACCTTTTTCGTGAATAGCACAAGCATGTTTTGCGGACCCGCATGTAACTCAGTGTAAAGCAGTTTTTACGGGGTAACAAGCCTACAGTTCAACTGAATTTCTTTTGCATACGCACGCATAGGTACTAATATGCCCTATGTTTATCTCGGTTTATAGGCTTTTTGGACTTACAATTGTCTCTGGGGGACTAGAACTGACGCGCACTGCGCTTTAATTTTTTTTTTTTTTGCGCGGGGAGTCGCCCACCGGAACACAGTGAAACGGGGACCGCATATCGCTATTCTGGGCTTACGGAGATCAGGTGATAACCACAAGACAGCGGACGCTTTGATACCAGATACCTTTGTCCTATCAGTGACACATAATCATTCATGTGCAATTATCAATTCGTGCGCAAAAAGCAGCTGAATTTCTGCACAGCTCCGCCCACTGGTCTATTGAGTCAAGGCACCCAATTTCGACCAGTCCCTCAGGGACATCGTCAGATAAATGCTTTAATGTCGTTCATTTAACCGTGAGTAATGTATTGATTGTTTTTAAGCTCAACACGTCGCATAGACCAGTTATATATGAGGCAGCTGATTAAGTGAATTAACCAAAAAGTCAATCACACAAATGATATTCTGTGTTAGGAAGGATTTCTTGTCCCAGGTCTTGCAGTCCCATATTAATTCCGTGGGTATTTTAAAACTAGCTCGATGGGTACGGCATGTTAACAAGTTAACACTGTGTTATAAAATTAATGAGATGGATGTTAGTAACACCTTCCGCGCCCTACACTCCTCTCTCTGCTGCGTGACAGTAGTTATTTAAAAAGATTTAAAAATAGGTGGATACTACATGTTGTGTAATTACTGCAGAAAACCTTAAGAGTAAACAAGTCCAATAATAAAGTGACGACTGCGCCTCGAATGAGACCAGGCAAACAAAAAGTGGTCTGTTTCTCTTTACTTCGTGGAAACCCGTTAAGGAAGACAAACAGTGCTATTAAAATATCGAAATTCTTTCTTAGACCCCTTCTGGTTTTATATTTATTGTATTCGTTTCGTAGCATTTACTGTTATACGAGCTGTTTAAAGTGTAAATATAAATCTGTTCATGACAATCTTTTAAATCCTATTTAATCGTAGCTAAACTTCTAGATTTAACCGTGTATTATACCTTTGTGTTTTTAATTTATACCCGGATCCAACTCCACAGGGCATAAATCAGAGCAACACCTTGGCTGGTATTCAACTGGAAACAATCCATTTACCACAATAAATGATTTACACCCTTGCTACCTTATTACTCAACACGGTAATTTACTTAATTTGTCATATTTCTCATAATCACATGATTTACACCACATAACCTACAAATATAGTCTCATAAAACGTGACCAACAACTCCCGATCATAAACAAATATTAGCATCGTTCATTGAGAAATGACAATTTTCAACAAATTAATTATCTCCTTAAGTATAACAAGGTATATTATTTATAATAATTTTGACCAAACGAAGCAACTTGATTTGCCGCATGTCTAGGGTTGAGCGTAATGCATGGTCTTTAAGTCTAACGATGTCGATAATAAATAACAGACCATTCTTGTTCAATACGTAATTTCTTTATAACTCAGACTTGACAAAAATATCTCGTCAATATATCGTTATTTCGGTAACACCCTAGTAGGCTATATCAACTACTAATCATAACTTGCCCTAAACATACATCAAGGCTGACGAATTTTTATGCAGGAAGACACTTAAGAATCGCTTTAATTCCTATAGGTTCTCAGAATTTCGCATTTAAAACGTGCCTCCTGTTTTGGGAGATGTGCGGCTCCCCGTGTTCTGTCCTACAGGGAAAGTCAACTCTGTTTATATCGTTTTAGAAAGTTTTGCTATATGACCTTGTAAACTTTAATAAACCCAAATAAAAATGTAATGCATTCAAACAATTCTGCTAGTAAAGGGATAGCATGTGTATTGTTTAAAATATTAGTTTACTAATCACTCTTTGTGCAGAACATTTAACTATTTTGATTCAAATGGAAGGAAATATCTTCCTACCTCCACAAATTCGCATATGCAATAATGAGCATGCGTGCCCTGCGCCTACGTCTTTTTATGCCTTCACCGCAAAAAAAAAAAAAGAATCTGGTCAACTTTCATCGGACGCTTTTGCTCAGTCTGCAGTTACGAGATACTGTGGTGACGAATGCGGAACAGGGTCTGGCTGTAATTCGGATCGTGGTACAGATCTGTAAAGGGTGAAAGAGACAGGTGGACCTAAAAGTAGGCATAGTAGTTCATAGTAGGCATAGGAACAGCCAGACTCACCTAAAACCAGTCTTCAGCGAGGGCTTTCTTCGCATTCAGATCCAGTTTGGTATTAAACTTGTCTTTTGTACGCACCAAGTAACCCCGACAGTCAACTTTTTTCTAGCATCTTATATGAATTGTATATATAGAGTGTTTTCTCTTAAGTTTTCAACACTGCGTGTTTAAATATATACTTCGTCGGTGGAAGAGCACGGTTTTTTATGTTTGGATTTGCGTAACGATGGTCACTTACCAAAACCATGGAGATGACGCGATACATTTGAAGATCCGTGATGCTAACACGACCACGGACAAGCAACGCATGGAAGAGGAGGCTGTACAGGAAAATGGCTCGGAGAAGACACAAAGATGCCAGAAACCCCCATACTCCTATGTCGCACTAATTGCCATGGCTATTCAGGAGAGTTCGGAGAAAAGGCTCACTTTGTCAGGCATTTACCGATACATAATCACCAAGTTCCCTTTTTACGAGAGAAACAAGAAAGGCTGGCAAAACAGCATACGCCATAACCTGAGCCTCAATGAATGTTTCATCAAGGTACCCCGGGAAGGCGGCGGCGAGAAGGGAAACTACTGGATCATAGACCCCTCATGCGAAGACATGTTTGAGAATGGGAATTACAGGAGGAGGCGGAGAATTAAGCGGCCCCTCAGATCGTCGCCGACCCACTTTCAGTCGGGGAACTCCTTTTTCAGTGAGGATAGTTATGGCTGTTTTGCCCCTTCGGGGTATCTGCAGTCTGGGTTCATGAATACTACCTCGTCGATCGGGCAGCAGTCCAGCCCGATATCCTACACTTCTTGTCAGATGGCAGGTGGCACCGTACGTCCAAAGCATGCCGAGGATGTTTCTCCTAATTCCGCATATAATCACTACTCTCCAGTGCAGAGCATGACTCTGTCCGGCATGATGAACACCTACAACGACTGGGGCTATCCTTATCACCCTCACTCTCATCACCTGCAGCAACTGAGCCCAGCCACGGCGGCATGTCCGTCGGTCCCCTGTGCCGGGGCTCATACCTTTAACCTGCCGACGCCTGTCAACCTCCTAAGTTACCCCTAAGGCGTATTCAGGATCACGACAGCGCGCAAAACATTTAAATAAACGAAAAACTGTCAATACTCACCATTGTATGGATTTTCACTCAAAACGTATCTCATAATACTTGATTTCAGATCATGTAAAGAGCCGTGTCTATACTGAACATTTCCCAGGGTATGTTTGAGATGTTTCATTCTTCGGTTGTGCAAAGAAAACATCGAAATGGAACGATGATCAGAGAAGTATATGAGTGTCTTTGAGTCAAAGATGCACGCTTGGGAGGCAGTTCGCAATTACTTTTTTAAGATTCATAAAAACTACACGGATGCTGCTCAGCCATTGACTTGGGGTTCCGTTTGCAATTTTTACTTTTTCTGTTGAGTTAAGCTTGGGTAAGTCGATTTGGCATTGCCATTACGGAAAAAAACTGCTAAGCAACGAAGTGATTTGTTTTTTAAAGAAATACAACAGTGCTAATCATTTCTTCATATTTTTGTATAATTTTCAAATGCATAACCAAGCTCATAACGGAAAAAAAACATTTCGTTCAGAGTAACATTTAGAAGTTTATTGTAAACGCTTTCCTACTTGTTGCGTTTCGGTTGCAAAGTAAGACAGTAAAGCTGAAACGAACAAATAGATTGACATTGATGCTCAGAATTGCAATCGTCATGTGCATTCTACAGCGATTCAAAGGAATATGCATTTAAAATGATTGACTGGCATATTGTGATATAGAAACAATTCCTAACCTAACCCCTTATTTAAAAGCTATAGTGATACTACAAGAAACTATAAGATCTCTGTAGCCCTGTATAATACTTAAATAGTAATCTATGATACTTTTACCTCCATGTAATATTCTGTCTATAGTAGTGCTGTCTAGTAGTATTCTACAATACTTGTGTAGTACCCTATTGTATTTAATAGTACTGTGATAGCATTCAGTCTCAGTAGTAGTTCTGTGATATTTTTGATAGTTTTACTGTAGGAAATCAAATATTTGCGTAATAAATTATGGTGTTCAAGAACTCTTATAACATTCAGTCTGTGATATCTATGATATTTATTACGTGAATGTCTACAGATGCCGCATACCAAACTAATGTGAAGTTCAAGTTATGTATCAGCAATCATTTTAGACGAACTGTATAGGAAAAGTGATTTAGGAACATAACAAAAGGCGTAATAAAAATTACATGCATAATTACTTCTCTCCAAGTTACTGCGATATTTAATAATTTTATTCTGTTTGCAACAAGTGGCTATTTTAAGAAGGTTTATTTGCAATTTTCAAAAACGCAAACTAAATGTTACGTAATTATTATTTATTATTGATTATCTTTAGTACCGCTTAATCGGTATAGAGTCGCGGCTGGAATTTATTTGACTGAAAATTCTATTTAATAATTCATTTGGCGTGGGTGAAGCTATTGACGAAGACAAACCAAGGGACGTTTCTTGTGGTTTTACCAGCATAAAATTGCAAAATTATTAGAACTGATATTATTTCGCGTTCATTTTTTTTTGATTATCAACCATATTATCAACCTTCATTATGAAATGAAAGATGAAACATAAAACTGCAGACATGCAGTCACCTTTGACAAAGCAATACGAACAGGCCTAGAATCAAACATCAGCAAAGGAATACGAACAGGCCTACAATCAAACAGGCATTAAAGGATATCATTACTGTTTGGAGTTGTACATATAAACTACATTTATTAAATTAGTTCAAATCATACATCATACAAACAAGTTTTGGGATCTGATCTTTGACGTGTTTAACCAGGTCTGCGGTGGATTTCAGAAATAATCTTAAAGAAAAAAAAAAAACGAGGAACTTTACATTAAACATGTGGAACGTGCTTAGAAGTTTAAAGAAGGCTTGTCTTACCTAATTAGTAGCTTATATAAGTACTTTTTGAGTTATGTGTTATGGTCACGTTATAAGTTTAATGTATTATGTAGTCTTACCTGAAGTTTGCGTATAGTTGACTAATAACTAAAACGGTAGGTCTACAGCTAGGTAGCGACGTTACAAACCAATTTCTGTTCTTAGAAGAATAATACAGGGAGTGCGTGTAATTTCCACTTCATGTCTATTTATATGACATTCATCCTTAGCAACTGAATTATCATATAGGCCTATATATATATTATATGTTATATATTATAACAAGCATTTCTAATTTTTAGGATCGTTTACAATTGAACTCACCGCACTTTTACTGCTGCTGAGTAAACCGGACAGTTTCCATTTAGTCAGGAATGAACAGGTCTAATGATAACCACTCTCGTTGCCACCATGTGCTTCTTTAATTTAATGAATGGGTCTAAAATCGGAATTGAAAAACTGAGCATGATATATACATAATAGTATGGAAACTGTGTGATTGTGTATAATCTGATATTATTTTAACTGCCATCACGATGCTTTCAGAGGGTAATATCATTTGTTATGAGGAAGTTTTATTGTTCAAATCCCAATATTCAACTCTGTGTATTGTAAATCTGAATAAATTATGTAAATTGAATCGGATCCTGATGACCTGTCCTAAACAATTTCATCACAAAAAAGTGGTCAGATTTTTTCTTAAGACAGCAACGCACATATTTAAAAAGAACGAATTATGTTGATTGGATAATTAATTTAATGCTTTAATTTGATGATGATTAGTTATAAGTATATCAAGTCAAAGTCAAGTCAAAGTAAACTTTATTGTCATTCGTACCACACAGTTTGAGAGTGCATGGTAGAACGAAATTGCGTTTCTCCTGGCTCCATCTGCAAAACAAACAGAAATACTACAGTATAATATAATACAGTGTAATACAGTATAATAATACAGCTAGGCTACACAAAATACACACAATACAACACAGAACTACACAGAGAACAGAACTATACGGAGAACTACTATTCAGCACAGAGGTAAATCTTGTGCAGAGTAAATAGTACTCAAAGTTAAAATTTGCAAGTCAAAATATTGCACAGTTAAATATTGCACAGTCAAATTATTGCAGTCAAATATTGCACAGTGTCTCACAGTTGCCGTATTATAGCAGATATACATAAATGCTTAATGCAATAAGAACTGTATAACATGCATAGGCCTAATATTCACATGCCCACGTTCTGAAATAAATTCTTTCGTAAAAGTCTTATACAGTAGTTTCAACACACATACATTTTATTTGAAGATTCGTATATATTTGTATTTGTTTTACTTGACCGTTGGCAGAATAAAATATAATTCCCGTTTGCTTCGAGATCACATTTATAAGTTAAAATTATTGCAACTGTTTATTGGTGGCGTAAGAGAGTTACAAACTCATGTTCATGGACTTTTTATCCAATCAATTATGAAGTTTCACTTGAAGCGCAAGTTACTCGACTAAAGGCGTCTTATTTTGGGCATATTATGATTAGATCCAATGCACTGGAAAAGAAATTCTTGGAAAAGAGAATTCAAAGGACAATCAACAAGACGGGTGGACATACCAACAAATGTATCTTTGGGAGTCTCGAAGACCTGGACAGAAGATAGGACATTGTGCAGGAAAGACACTTATATGGTCGCCAGGAGGCGACACAAAAGCCTACTGTAAACTAGATTACAAACGATATACCAGTTTAGGTAAGGTTGTTTGTATTGTGCTCATATAACAATAAAACTGCCTTTTGCAAATTAACAATTCTGTTTCACAATTACTTCTTACTAGAAATATTACTGGGCAGTGTTTCTGATGTACTAAGACTGATTGACTTCCGGAAATATTTAGCACTAATATTTAGTTTATTTAGTTCTAAAACGTCCACTGGATTTAACAATATTGTAGCTCTTCAAGTCTTATCTGCACGGTTTTCAAATTAAGAGAACTAAGCCGTGAAACCAAAACAGTACAATTATGAGACATTCGAACCCTTGAGAAACTACTAGTTCCACGTCTGAAACTTTTGCTTATTAAGCATAATCTTACCCAAGAGAGCAGCTGCAATGAATCAAACTGACAGCTTTCCGTTAAAAAGTATGTAGTGCCACCCAGTGGCTAAAAATAGTAAATACATCGCCATATATTACACGCCCAGTTATCTATCCATCCATCCACCCAGGGGCGTCAGAAGCATTTTGAATGTTGGGGAGACACACTGGCATAAACAAATATTTTATGTTACATGTGGGGGAGTCCAAACATATAATTATGGAATGTCCCCCTGAGATTTAATGGCGGCGACGCCCATTTGTCCACCCACCTATCCATCCATCTTACATATTCAAAATGCTTATTCACAAGTAAGTATGGCCGCCAGTCCATCGCGCGGCACACTGCATTGACAGAGCAGGAACGGATACCAAAAGCAGAAAAGCTAAACTTAAACGTTTTTACTTATAGGTCTGCTATAGATCAATTACCATTTTGTTATGACTGAGATTTTAAATGAATCGTTTAGTGAACATCTCTGGGGCTTATCGCCCCTTGATGGAATAATATAGTCACAAAACTTTAATGACAGCTATTCTTAGCCAGTGAAAAATTAATAGGTTAATAACTATATGATTCCAATAATAATATATTGTGATGTTTCACATTTAATTATTTTATTAAGAGAGCAAGAGTCCTGCATCTCCTATAACGGTTTTCAAATTATATTGGATAGCTAGATTTAAGTGAACTCAGTTAAAAATGAAAGCATTATTACCACTGCCCTCCAAGCGAAAATCTTGGACCTCTCCATCAGGTTTGTTTTGGCACTGACACTGTCCTCAGCTCAAATCTTAGAAGATAAGACAGAAAGATCATGTTAATTCATTCATCCATTTTCTGTAACCTCTTGTCCTATTCAGGGTCACGGGGGGCTGGAGCCTATGAACGCAAGGCAGGAAACAACCCAGGATGGGGCACCAACCCATCGCAGAGCACTCTCACACACCATTCACTCATTCCCTCTGTGGGGGGAAACCCGACTGATGACACAGGGAGAACATGCCAACTCTACACACATGCCAGAGACTCCCAGAAGTGTGATGCAACAGCGCAAACCACTAACAATACTGCGGCAATACCACGGAACAATACTGTGACATACACTATATTGCCCAAAGTATCTGGACACTCCTCCAAACCATTGAATTCAAGTGCTCCATTCACTTCCACAGCCATATGGAATAATTTTAAATCATATCATTATATAAATCCAAAAATCAAGCACCTAGGCATGCAGACTGCTTCTATAAACATTTGCAGAAGAATGGGTCACTCTCAGGAGCTGAGTGAATTCAAGCATGGTACCGTGATAGGATGCCACCTGTGCAATGCATCCATTCGTGAAATTTCCTCGCTACTAAATATTCCATGGTCAACTGCTAGTGGTATTATAACAAAGTATGAATGACTGGGAAGAAGAGCAACTCAGCCATGAAGTGGTAGGTCACATAAAATCAAAGACCGGGGACAACGCATGCTGAGGCGCACAGTGTGCAGGAGTCAATATCTACAGACCTCCAAACTTCGTGTGGCCTTCAGATTAGCTCGAGAACATTGCATAGAGAACTTCATGGAATGGGTTTCCATGGCGGCGCAGCTGCATCCAAGCCTTACATCACCAAGTGCAATGCAAAGCATCAGATGCAGTGGTGTAAAGCACGCTGCCACTGGATTCTAGAGCAGTGGAGACGTGTTCTCTGGAGTGACATAATATCACACTTCCCTATCTGGCAATCCAATTGACGAGTCTGGGTTTGGCGGTTGCCAGGAGAACAGTACTTGCCTGACTGAATTGTGCCAAGTGTAAAGTTTGGTGGAGGGGGGATTATGGCGTGGGGTTGTTTTTCAGGGGTGGAGCAACTTAACTGGCCTGCAAAGAGCCCTGACCTCAACCTGATATAACATCTTTGGGATGAATTAGAGTGGAGATTGTGAGCCAGGCCTTCTCATCCAACATCAGTGCTTGACTTAACAAATGCTCTCCTGGAAGAATGGTCAAAAATTCCCATAAACACACACCTAAACCTTGTGGACAGCCTTACCAGAAGAGTTGAAGTTGTTATACCTGCAAAGGGTGGGCCAACTCCTTATTAAAGACAATGTATTAAGAATGGGATTAAAGTTCATATGTGTAAAGGCAGGTGTCCCAATACTTTTGGCAATATATTGTACATACATCCATCAGTCCATCTATTTTCCATAATAGTACATATTCGCTATGAGTCTAGAATCTACTCCAGCAAGCACAGTAAGCACAGGATACGAGGCAGGGAATACCTTGGATGAGATGTAACTGAAATTTTCCGGAAGACCAAAGAAGTACAGAAATATATGAGATCATAATAGTAGGGCTTAGCCACGAGGTGGCAGGGTAACTACACACACACGCAAAATTTATTAATAGAAACAAGCTTCCACAGCAGGGAACGATCTCCACCGGGAGGCGTGAGCTTGATGAAGAAATCGTCACCGAGTTTTAATAAATAATTTGAACCTTGGCTTCGTCATTGTGCCAGCCCTCTGCCTACCGCTGCGGGGGATACTCACATTGCCGTGGCTGGATCTAACCAGTCGCTTCAATAACATCTCCCGATGCGGATGTGAGGCTTACAGAGATGGGTGTGTTGTAGTGTGCAGGTGGCTGGAAATGTAGGCGCTGCCAAAAATCTGGAGCGACATGCGTCACGCTGGGAGCATCGTGATTGCAGAGCTCAAAGTGCTTTCCCGCCGGGAGGTGAAGTGCTACACCACTCACGTCATGGTACTGTTATCCACCTTAAGCCAACTAAAATAAAACGTGTTGATCTAGCAGCGCTTAGGAGGCTCAAAATTACGAGATTATTGCTTTGTTTATATGCAGAGAAGACTACGCGACAACCAGACACGGAAGATTAAAAGTTTTTATATTTTTTCATTATTTATAATTGTCTATCTTTTAATAAATTGGTTATTTTATGAGTTTGTCGTTAAATTAGGCACCACGTTGTCTTCAGAAGGATCAGACGCCTTGCAATGAACTGCAATGACCTCTGTAGACTGTAACGCAATTGCTGAAAATAAATGAATGAACGTTGTTTTTAAAAGCTGAGCTGTACGCTTAACAAAAGACTGCTGGGAAGTGGTTGTTGATTATCCACCCATCCATCCATCCATCCATTTTCCAACCCGCTTATCCTACTGGGTCGCGGGGGGTCCGGAGCCTATCCCTGTTGATGATCAGATCCTTAAATATATAAGGAATTACTAAATGCTCATGAACGCTTTTCTGTCTCTGAAGTGCCCTTAACATTCACCCCCCCTCTCCCCCCCCCAACACCAAGTCCAATCCAGGATCCAGCCCTTCAGATCGATTATACTGCTACAGATGGGTCATTTGCTGAGGCATGATCACACACTTTCAGCTGCTTACTGAAGTGAATATATTGCATAATCAATCAATCAATCAATCAATCAATCAATCAATCAATCAATCAAACGTTTACTACAGATTCAAGGTCCAGATAAAATACAAAACATTACAAAGGATAAATTACATGTAAAAAAGTTATATAGCAAATATACAAAGCACATACTAAAAAAATCATCATTTTAACAGGGTACAAAACAAGGGGACAGTTACACCAATGTCTCCACAATAAGGATTGGCATCGTGTGACACTGGAACTTATGGTGGGTAAGCCCAAGATGATTTCAAATCATTATGTTGGCAAATAAATTCATACATAAAGTTACTTAACACATTATTAAAAGTATACACTCCTTTAGCCACAAACACCTCACTTGCACTCCATTACCTGGATCTTATAAGTAATATTCTTCTGGCATCATTATATGTTACTTTAAGTCTCTGCATACTTGCTTTTCTGTAATTTGATCACAAAAGCGTGGTATAGAGTGGTGTACAGTATCTGCCATTCTTTTTATTTTGCTACTTTCTGTTTAAACCTGTTTGTTAAAGGTCTTCAGAATAAATTAAACATTCATCTTTGAATAATGACCTTGTATTCATTCTGCTCAAGGCAACCTTTTTATGTATTTCTGCGGCTTCAGGGTCTCGCCGGAAGTGTCTTCAGTTAAGCACTCTGACCAGTTTTAATTAGGAAACTCTCACAGTGATACATGTCAAACACTTCCGAGCGGATGATGATGACTGTGGGCCTGGTGACGGCAGCACATTCCCGATACGGCTTTGACGCCCGGCGCCTTTCATCTGATTCAGTTGCTAACGAGAGCGGCCCGCTGTCTATTCCCAGCTCCTCAGAAGATGGTGACGTGTGGGTCGTCAGGTGCTATGGGACCTTGTGCAGGCGGGCTGGTGGGGGGGGGGGGGAACGTGCGGCCTGCAGAACATTCATGGAGGTGGCTCTGCGGAGGTGGACTGCGGGGTGCTTTTCGTGAGGATCAGCCCAGTGCCACCAGTGAACAATAGATAAGTCAACTAGCTATAGGGCAAAATTAGAGCAGTTTGTTGAGCCTGAATTGTGAGGGGTGGTAGGAATGGGCGATAGTCCCCCTGATTCTTAGGCTTTGAAACAATATAATGTGGAAATGCACTATACAAATAAAACTGTAAAAAAACTGCATTTGTGCCCTTTCATGGTTTCTGAATGTATGTCTGGACGATAAGAGGGACAGCTGACAGACCCTTCGTCACATTTTTATCACCAAATGGGGTCAACATGTTCATTCACAAGAACCACTTTCCAGTCATGACTTTCTGACGTTCTAAGGCAGTATAACTCGGCTGAGTTCATTTATTCTTTTTAATTCACGATGATGGGGCCGGGTGTTACAGGTTTGTGAAAGTAGGACTGACCCCAGGGCCTTGGTCGTGACTACCAACCACCACTGTGGGTTTCACAGGGGGACATCTGTGAGAAGTCAAAGGAACGGCAGAAGTAGGTTGGGCAAGCGCCGGCCCCAGGAACAATAGGCAGAGGTGACTGAATCAGCCGACTGGTGAGTCAGGCTGGGAAATAAACAACTTTTCAATGTTTAGGATTAAGGCTGTTGACAGAAGGGTTGGTCTGCTTTTCTGGTTGCCATGGGAACAGGAGTCATCGCTATTTTTTAGTCACACACAGCCTATTTATCCCATAATTAAAAATTTACAGATATACAATTATGTTAGATTCACATGAGCAAGATATATGCTATTCAATTTACATTTTTCAAAGTTAATCTTTCTAATTACCAGACAGCTCTCCATAAATCAATTGAAACTGTATTAGATAAACTGCGAATTTCTACATTTCTGTGAACCTGTGAAATGCTCAAGCTGACGTTTCCCATCATATCCGCCCTGTATTAAGGTGCAGCACCCCATCGGCTCAGCCGTTGTTTTCACGTGAGCTGCCCGTCATCGTGGTCTTTAGCTGGCTGCTGATTCCGTTCATGTACATCGTCTATTAGTCTGCCAGGGGTCCATATTTTTACTGATCTTCAGTTCATCTACATTTCTGTTTTTATCTTGGAGTTTAATTAACCTTCAATACCGCTTACACTTTGTGCATTCATTGGAAGCACAGAATAGCTGCACTTTGTCGACTTCTTAACAACTTTATGTTTGGAATGTGCTATTTGCCTCTCTTGTATGTCATTTTAGGACAAAGCGTCTGCTAAATAAAATAAACGTAAATATAACGTTTTATACCACGCATCTCTGTCTCTCTTGAAATGCCCTGTGTGTCCAGTAGATGGAGTCACACATGCAGTTATACTTTAACAATACGTTGGACTAGGCGACCAGCTGGCTTAATGGGAAGCGTTGTGATCTCATGCTTCTGGATAGTAAGATTTCCTCCCGCTGCCAAAGGAGGCATTTTAGCTAAATTAGTGTCTCTAAAAATTACTCTCCGCCAGTGACTGTGTGTGAGTGTGAGCCATGTGAGGGACTCACATCCCCTCCTTGTGCCATGCACTTCTGCGATCCTGCAATGGAGAAGCTGTAACAGCAAAAATCTAAGGAATACTATACTGTTAATGGTACGCTAAACGTAATACAGGGTGCTATAACAGTAATTACATTAAGCCCCTCCACACACACACACACATACTCGATTCTTTACAAAGTCCTTGATAAACAGCATTTGACAGGAAATTAGTCTTTTTTTAAAAATGAGTTAATCAAATTCCACAATCTTACCTTTTAGACAACTGTTTGTCCTTTATCTAAACTGGTGCATTTTCATTATGTAACACCTGTACTTAATTCAAACCACTGAGTAAGTCATTTTAGATAATAAAAACAAAAGTGAATAATATGAACTGGCAAGCCTAGTGGATACCTGTGGGAAGACAGATTTCCTTCTGCATGCAGTTGGCCACCAGCCTTCCACCCCGGAACACTCCGACTCGGAATGTGGAAAGCTGTAGTATTAGCTGGTCTGTGTCTAGCTTTTAAATTGAGGGACACGCCTCTTTTTCCATTCAGCGAGATGTTAATTTGTCATGTGGTGATATAACCCGCACATGGGACTATGGGCCCTATGACAAACAGAGGAATTTGCCGGAATGCAGATGTGAACGCCTGCAATGTGACCTGAAGAGGCTGAAGTATGAAGTTTTGGGGGAGAACCTCAGACATTTGAATAAAATACCTTGTGAGTGAAACTCTTCTGCTTTTCTCATTTGCCTGTATTTAGTGCCGTTCAGTGCAGTGGGTTTTGTGAATGAGTATGTCGCCCCCTGCCCTTGAACTCAGGGCCACTCATTCCTGCTGCTGGAGGTATAGCATCCCGCAGAGCTTAGGTGGGGCCATATAAGAATGACAGTTAGCCTACCATGCAAATGCAATTCGAACCCCCAACCCCAATGTCATTTAACAATCATTTAGCAGACACATTTATCTATTTACACAGCTGGAACATTTACTGGAACTCTTGAGAGTGACAAGAGCTGCAGAAGCTCCCTCCATTTAACAGCCATCTTGGGGCAATAAAGCTACGACTCTCTCCACTTGGTTTAGTACTACCCAGAATTCTCTGCTGTTCCTGTGTGTATCAGGTCAAGTTCTTTGCTGCAATGGGTGTATACTGTCCCTCTAACTGCATAGTCAAGTTTACCCTACTCCCTGAAATGGATTTTTTTTTTTAATTTACATCATACTTTTCTGATTATTCTCTGGCAATTGTTAACATTCAATCTAGCAGTGACTTTTGAGAATCTCTCTGTATATAAAACTCCTCCTGCTGTGTGTGTTTGCTAAGGAGCCCTAGAACATGCACGAATGAATCATGCTTTGATGTCTACGGCTGATTATTCCAGGAGAACCCATGAACAACTGGGGGGAGGGGGGGCTGGACAAAAATCCATGAGTGTAGAAAGGGAAACACTATGAAGACCCATACAGTAAAGGAGGGGTGGTGATTGGACTTGAGAAAGTGAGTCATCTTTCCATCTCATCTACAATTCATCTCACCTATTCACTTTGCACTTCAATATAAACATGGAATATGTAATATTTGCCACTTATTCCAAATCCATTATGTTGAAGCCGCTCTGTCCACCAGTCTTACCGAAGTGAGCTTGCAAAAGTTTCCAAACCGGCAGTGCCTCTAAAAGATCTTCAGTGATATCTGTGTGCTTGTGTGTGTGTAAATGTGTACGCATTGGTTATTTGGGGAGCTTGTATATGGAAATGAACCCATTTGCACAAGTTTTTGGAACAATGCACTGGATCAGTGTTTCTCAACCCGGTCCTCGGGGACCCAAAGACGGTCCATGATTTCGTTCCCTCCCAGCAGTACCAAAAACATGGACTGTCTGGAGGTCTGTGAAGACCGGTTTGAGAAACACCGCTCTGGATAAGCAGATAGTTTGACTTTCTTTTGGATAAATCATAACACATCCTCTGCGCCTCTTTTGCTGGCTTTGTGGAATCTGGTGAGGTCTGTCTCGGGTATGGAGATAAATACAGTTCATCTTTGCTCCCATCTCTATTTTCAGCCCTATCTGCTCTTTGTAAATAGCTGCAAATGCAGTCATTTACAGAGAACTTCATTCACATTTGTTTTATATACTGTTATTTTCAATGTGTTGTGCGGCCTTTGCATACATTATTCAATGATGGGTGAGAGAAGCACTGGAGCTCCTGGGGTTTCCAAGGCAACTGCATGAGATAACAAGGAAGGGGATGATGAGGGTGAAGTTTGAGGGTCGTAGATAAGAGATGTCCTTCAAGCCTCCTCATTATAGTCCAGAGAGGTCAGATTAGTCTGTTAAATGGTCACCTTCTTGCTAGAAACACTGCCTTCAGGACTGGGGATACTGAAATATACAGGGCGGCCAGATCTAACTTGAAAAGGGGAATCAAACTCACCAAGACTACTCAGAGAAAACATACTGAGGACCATTTACATAATGGTGATACTCATCGTGGGTGGAGGGGCATCCAGTCCATTATCAACTACTGGAGTAAGAATCAACACCGACCCAGTGATAACACCTCATTAGCTGAGGAACTAAAGGAACTTCTCTGCACGGTTTGATAGCAACAAGGTTGGAACTCCAATGAAAACAGCAGCACACCAACATTCGCACTACAGGCACACAACGTACACTCACTGAGCACTTAATTAGGAACAGCTTTATGCCTGCTTATTCATGCAATTATTTAATCATCCAATCATGTTGGAGCAGTGCGATGCATAATATTATACAGATACTGGTCAGGAGCTTCAGTAACTGTTCACATCAACTCCGTCCTCAAAAAGGCCCAGCAAAGGATGTACTTCCTGCGGCAACTAAGGAAGTACGGTCTGCCACGGGAGCTGTTGAGCCACTTCTACACTGCAGTCATTGAGTCTGTCCTTTGCTCATCAATCACAGTATGGTTTGGAGCAACCACTAAACAGGACCAAAGGAGACTGCAGCGAACAGTGAAGGCAGCAGGAAAAATCATCGGTGCCCCCCTGCCCTCCATCCAGGACTAGGAAATGGGCAGAGAAAATCACTGCAGATCCGTCACACCCTGGACAATCTTTTCCAGCTCCTCCCCCCTGGCAGGCGCTACAGGCTGTACACCAAAACCACCAGACACAGGAGCAGCTTCTTCCCTCAGGCCATCACCCTCATAAACAGCTAAGCTGTGTCACCTGCCTTCTGTCAATTTCCCCCCCTTAAACTCTATTTGCACTCAACCTCGCACCTTATACTTTGTACAGTGGGTTACCCATATGTGTATATTTCAAATTTTATTTCTTGTATAGTGTAACTTATGGTTTGTATAGTGTTATTTATTGTCTGTGTACTAGGGAGTCACTAGGGAGTTGAACATGGTATGGTTGTTGGTGCCAGATTTGTTAGTTTGAGTATTTCAGTAACTGCTGCTCTCTTGGGATTTTGATGTACAATAGTCTTTAGATCTTACACAGCATGGTGTGAAAAACAAAACACATGCAGTGAGCATAGCTCTGTGAATGGAAATGTCTTTTCGATGAGAGGTCAGAGGAGAATGGCCAGACTGGCTTGAGCTGACAGAAAGCCCCTGTAACTTAGATAATCACTGTGTGTAACTGTGCTGAGAAGAAGAGCATCTCAGAATGCACAACCTGTCAAACCTGTGGGCTACAACAGCATAAGGCCATGTCGGGTTCCTCTTCTGTCAACCAAAAACAAAGGCTACATTAGGCACAGATTCACTAAAACTGGACAGTAAAAGACTGGAAAATATAGCCAGGTCTAATAACTCTCCATTTCTTCTGAGGCACATGGGTGGTATGGTCAGAATTTGGTGTCAACTGCATGAATCCATGGGCCCAGTCTGCCTTGTGTTAACAGTGGTGTGGCAAATATTTTTTGACACACTTTGGACCCGTTAATAATAATAATAATAATAACAATAATAATAATAATAATAATAATAATAATAATAATAATAATCAATACTTTATTAATCCCCAGGGGAAATTGTCTTTATGCCTCCCTCAACTTCCTCTTTGTAGAGTAAGCTGTCTGTGAAGGGCAGGCACCTATTGGGGCACCCAGGGAGCTGGGGGTTAAGGGCCTTGCTTAACACTAGAAAGACTGACTGGGTCAATTGGTGAAATTAGTATTTTACAGTCAGTCTTTCTAGGTATATACTGCTGTAAAAAACTAATTTCACCAGCAACTTCATTTGTGTTACCATGTTCTGTTCAAGAATGTTAAAAAAAATAAAAGTCAGATTTTTTCAGATTTTTGTAGCAAGAACTTCAATGAGAAATAGCAGTGATTTTGTTGGATTTGGGTCAATTGACCCAGTCAGTATTTCTAGTATTAAGGACTGGCAGATGTGTTTAACACTAATTGAATATCGATTGAATGCTGCAGCCTATTTGAATATTCTTGCTGTCTATATGCCACAATATACCCATCTTCTAATAGCTACTCCCAGCATGATAATGCACCATTACACAAAGCAGAAGCCATCTCAAACTGGTTTCATGAACATAACAAAGAGTTCAATGTCCTTCAGTGACCTTCCCGGTCACCGGATCTGAATCTAAGAAGTACACCTTTGGGGTGTGGTAGAAGGGGAGATTTGCAGCATGAATGTGCAGCTGACAAGTCTGCAGAAATTGCATGATGCAATCATGTCAGCATGGAGCAGAATCTCAAAGGAATGTTTCCAGCATCCTGTTGAATCCATGCTATGATCACTTGAGGCTGTTTTGAGAGCAAAGCAAGGCCCAACCCCAAAATCATAGTATAACGTTCCTAATTAAGTGTCAGATGTGAGCTTCATAAAGTGAATGCAAGGAAATATGAAGGATCTACTGGAATACCAGGACACATCCTCAAAGATCATGCCGATCAGTTAGCTGCAGTGTTTGCAAACATCTTCAACCTGTCTCTGATCCAGGCTGAACCTCCCCTCCCATGCCTCAAAACAACCACCATCGTTCAAGTGCCTAAAAATCAAATATCCACTGCTTCAGTGATTTCCATCTGACAGCACTCACTCAGACCGTTGTGAAGTGCATGGAGAAGCTGGCCCAAGTACACATCAGAGAAACACTCCAGCTGATTTGAACCAACATCAGCAAGTCTACAAAGTCAGCTAATCACCTGAAGATGCTATCTCCACTGTCCTACATATTATACTCACTCATTTGGAACATCAAACGTTGTAGGTCAGAATGCTTTTAACACAGTATTTCCAAGCAATCTCCAAACTCTTGGACCTGGGTCTTAGTCAGTATATCTGCAAATGGGTAATGGTCTCTTTAACCAGTCATCCCTAAGCAGTCAGGTTATGAGCACATCTTTCTTCCACACTGACAGTCAGTACTGGTATACCTAAAGCCTGCATGCTGAGCCCCATCTTCTGCTCCTTTTTCACATATGGCTGCACACTGTCCATTGTCCACTGTTCAATCTCAACAGCAAAATATGGGGACAATACCACTGTAATAGTACTGATCTCTGATAATGACAAGGCAGCCTACAGTACAGAACCTGGTGGGCTGGTGTTCAAATAGACTAGACAATAATAAATATGCACCCCTGTATATGAACGGAGATCAGGTGGAGAGTTTTCCCAATTTCAAATTCCTGGGAATCTACGTTTCTGATGACCTCACATCAAGTCAACATTCTTTCTGAGATCCCTCAAGAAGGCCAGTGTGAACAGACAGCTACTGCTGAACTTTTATCGCAGCATCACTGAAAGCATCATTGCTCTCTGCGTCCATGTGTGCTTCACCAGTTGCCCTGCTAGTGACAAGAAATCTCTAAAGTGAGTCATCAGCACTGCTCAGAAAATCATTGGATCTGAGCTCCACCCCCTGGACAGCATTTTTTTCACCTGTTGCCATGGCAGAGCAACCAATAACGTCACAGGCGACACAGACCCCTATAACCAACTCTTTGCCCTCTTACCCTCAGGCAGATGATACAGAAGCATCCAGACACGCACCTCAAGAATGAGGAACAGTTCCTGCTGCCCTGCTGAACCAGCAATAATCAGTCTTGTTCACTGTACTGTCACATACTGACACTACTGTGTCTTTTTTGTGCCACTGTCTTTATCATCACTGTGACACTCTCACCTATTGCTACTGTCGATTTATCAAAATAGTACCTCATGGTCATGCCTCCTTGCGCTCTACTGCTTATGTAGGCTGTCATACTTATTTTTTTTCTTATGCATTTTCACTAGTTTGCCATACCAAAATTCATTGTACACCATATAGTGACAATAAAGGTACTTTATTCTGTTGCACTCTATTGAAAGTCAATGCAGGGAGGTATTCTGCGCAGCTGTCATGTTGTGCCTGTAGATGGTACGTCATGCTGCTCAGTGTGAATTCATTACAAAGATCCTTGTTTTGTGAGGGCTAAGTGCATATAACTACCTTCATGCATTAGGGAGCGAAACAAGCTGGTCGTCTTTCTGCCGCACTCCTCATTCTGACGCAAACCGCAGCCCCGCCCGCACCAAGCACACCCCAGAACAGTGATTTCCGTCTGGCTATCCTCCCTCTATACTATCCTCCCTCCCTTCCTTCCCTGTTCTGGGCTGTGCGATGACATAATGGCAGTGGAAAGGCTCCAGAGCCAGCAGCTTGGACTCCAGCTTCCTCTCCATCTCCAGCCGCTTTCCTGGCAACGACCAGTGAGCTGTAGCTTAAAATAACACCTCCCTCTCATTCCTAAACTGTCCTTCCACCTGTTCCTGTCCCGAAATGTTTTGATGTTTAGTCTGACGTCAGGGAAGTCAAATTTTTATTGTATTTATCATTTAGTGAAAAAATAAGCATTATTGTAAATAATAACTTTACTCCACATACAAAGCTGGCATCACTTCCAGGGTGTACCCTGGCCTCGCTTCCTGTGCTGCCTGGGATTAGCTCCACCCCTTATTGGGATGATGGCCAGAGACGACCACACAATGGTAATATGGTAACCCCGCCTTGACCCGCATGCACAAGTACTACTCGAATATGTTTGGTTTGGTTTTTCATTACTATTCTCATGAAACATGCAAGGCACATGTAATCAATTTTATTTGTCAGGATGTTCATTTAACAAGGTATGGTTGTGTCAACATTCATGTGTTTATATTCTTAAGCTGCAGTTACCTGGAGGAGTGAAACAGCTGGAATTGGTGCATGCATTTTTGCATTTTTTAAATTCCCATCGGTGGTACCAACAGGTGCCCACAGTAGGGGGATGGGGAGTTGGGTTTTGGCATAGTTGTGTATTATATTCTAGTTAACATTTCTGATTTAGTTTTTCTTTATAAAATTGTTTGTATAATTTGATGGGCCAAATATGTTATGGAGTTATTGACATGTAGGTGTAAATGTTATGGTAGTGTTTCCCCCTTGTGTGTGTTGCTGGACTGATCACCCAGTATATGTGTTTCTGTGTGTGTGTGTGTGTATATAATATATATATTAATCTGTATTAAGTCCGCGTTTCAGTTTGTTTCCCCAGTCCGGTCATTGAGTGCGTTCGACTTGCTTACAGCGCTGGCT
>JAODLC010000047.1:17403743-17440262 GCA_026781145.1 Hippopotamyrus pictus
CTTAAATGCCTACTTTCTGTAAGCTGTTAAGGTCTTAACGACCATTCCACAGGTGCATGTTAATTAATTGATTATGGTTATCAACATGCATGGAAAACATTTTTTTTTTTTGCTGAGTATATATATATACATATATATACATATACATATATATATACACATATATATATACACATATACATATATACATATACATATATATACACATACATATATACATATATATATACACATACACATATACACACACATATATATACACACATATACACATACATACACACACATTGTTTCCCCAATGTGTTATTGGTTAGGTCAGTTATGTTCAGTATAGGTTGAGTTATGTTATGCTTTAATTTTGGTTTCATTCTGTTTGATTGACCTCATTTTATTGGGCCCATGATTTTCCTTTATATTTTGATGATTTTTGGATTTCCAGTAAAGTCTGGGTTAGTAACAAATTCCGTGCCCCTGTGTCTGCTTGCTGGTCCCTCACAGATAGGACGGATGGGTGGATTTAGTTGAAGGAAGATAAACGGTGCTTCCTCAATACCGAAAACCTGGTTTCTAATTGAGATGTGCTGAACTCCAGCATGTTTCATTGCACAGTCCTGAGTGAAGCCATTCCTTTTGCTCAGTAGTTAAACCAGCGATAAATAGATATGGTGCCTCCACATACAACCTGTACTGGCAGCTGTAGAATTAGGATCTGAAAATAGAATTACCAATTGTATTTCTGATCATTTCTCCCTTCTCTTTTTACTAGTAATCAAACTAAATTGGTCTGCTACTCAAAAAAAGAGAATGGTTATCAAACCTAATATTCTTTTTTGGTTAAATTGAATAACTTAATTAATACATGGAATAGGACTTTCATAGTTTTTTTTTTAATCAGTCCAGTTTAAATTAGATTGTATATTCAATGGATAGTGGATTTCACTGTTTTTCTTGAAATTAGAGCCCAACACTCAATTGTAAAGTAGACTGTCAGCAACTGCCAATGCAACTGTAAACTATTGACTGCTTAACACATATATACCACTGAAATAACCAGCATCATCTGGTGGAAAGACAACCTGAAAACCATGTAAAAGTCAAGATACCTTACTAGAAAATGACTCGGGTAAAAGGTAAAAATCAACCATTTAAATACCACTTGACTAAAAGGCTTAAAGTATCTGACATTAACAGTACTTAAGCATAAAAAGTATTTAGATGCTATTAAATATAGGTATCAAGGTCCCATGGAATGCATTTTGGTTTTTGTTGGTTTGGTCAAGAAATGTCCAGAAGTGTTTCTTCAAGCCTATTTACAACCCTATAATTTGGCCATAAAATGAAACAGACTGAGTGGTAAGTTTTGTCATTTAATGTTTCCTGGAAGAATCTGCACATGTAACTGTAATATCTCCACAGAGCCTAAGCACATCAGCATAATCATAACTTTCTTTTCAGCAGCATAACAGGAACATTGAAGTTAGTTTTCATCTCACGCAACAAATGATTTATGACGCTGGCTTGATCATGCTAGTTTTATCAAGATCTCCCTGCAGCAAGCTGTGCAGCTTCTATGTGTTGTTTGTAAGGAATTTGAAATTCTGCTTTTTTTACTGCAGTATCAAAAAGATATTTGTTTAGCTAACCTATAGGTTATGGGAAGTACAAAAGCCTCTTGTCAATGTCAGTATCACAGACTTTTTAATGTTGTTCACTACTTCCAAGCTAAACTGAGATATGTTTTCCCCAAAAAAATAGTTGCTAGCAATGTAATAAGCAACTTACATAGTTAGACCCCTGCAACTGAATGGTTCTAACTATGTAAACTTTTGGGAAACATGCCTTTGACTCACCTGTTAAAGATGAACATCAACCATGCCTGTTGCCAGTTTGCTTTCTTGCGAAGAACGTGAAGAGTGCCGACATCGCCATCACAGACTCAAATGGCATTCTCAGGCATACAGACTGCCATATCTGCTGCTCTCCTCCATTTCATTCTTCGCAATACCTGAGGAACTATTGAAGTCTGAATGCACATGTCCATTGAGCTTGAAAGTGGACTGGTATTTGTTAAGTTTGGGGGCGTGGTTAAGACAGTTATGTAACAATCTTGGAATTTCACCTGTATCACTTCTTTCTTTTACCTATTCAGGAATTATATTTGAAAGAGGGAACAACAATGTTTGAGATTCACAATATGTCATTTCCATGTATTGAACTCTTCTTTTTCAGCCATGCCGAGGTAAAGTCAGGTTTTAATTCTATGGCACCTTAAAATAGATGTAGATCAGTAAAGTACAATAGCCATCTGTACCAATTTCCAAATGAAAAACTAGATGCCATTGGAACGACAGTTCATTCCCCTGACTTTTGAGTTATCATGCTAAGATAAGTGTCTGTGGTAGTGGTGGACCAGTCCCGAAGCCAAATGTATTCCATGTTTAAGTAATACAGATATGTGGGTTTATACTTTGACAATGTAGACAAAATTAGGCTACCCATGCAAAATGTAACAAGTAATGACCGCTATGAATAGATTACAGCCAAAATTATAGAATTTAACTGTTGCTGAGTAGAATGTGAAAGATGCTAAGATTATTACTCAAAGTACAAAATTGCCAAACATATACTTAAGTAAATCAACGAAGTACAATTACTCAAGCACTAAACATCAATGAGATTAAACAAAAGAAAAAACACCAAAATGTATATTTCAAGCACAATAGCCAGAGTCAACAAAATTCCTCCTTTATACATTGAGATACATATACTACAAACATTTTATTCAATCATTAAGTGATTAAGGAGAGTTTAAACAGATTTCATGATTGGCTTTAGGAATTTTAAGGCAACCATGACAATGATGCTTGGTTACCTATGGCAAATTACCACCTAGCCCCAACCATTCCTAATCCTCTCATTTCACAGAAAAGTTGACAGCATCATTGACACCCAGACTGGCTGGGGTGCCATGAAAGATTTCTCACTCCATAAAAGCATATCATATTGGATCCCCAACCAAGCACATAGTTTTGGTTTCATCATTGGTAAGCACCAAATCCGCCCCAAACGCCTAGATCATACGGTACTCCCGCGATACTGGTCGGGACATGTCCTTACCACCCAGAGCCAAATCTATGCCCATGGTCCTCAACTCCAATTTTGTTCCAAAGTTTTTTTGGAATCGTCCTAACTACCCCCCTCCCCACCGGGACAGTGCAGCATCAGAAATCGTATACAAAATCAGGAAAACATACACCCTCTCGCACGAATTCTTAGGCTTATGCAACAGGGAATTTGCATCTACGCACCTAGCACGGGGTTGCGGATGACTGGCACCGCAGATGTCCTTTCATAATACGCTGTAGGTGCCCGCAGCACAGCGCTTTACTCTGCCCAGTTGTCGAAATGAAACAGTGGGAAAGCAGATGCAGAATGACAATCTAACAGGTATACTTGCTTTACAGGACACCGCTTCAAGAACGACTGACCCGAGAACTATTAAGACACAGTATGCAAAATACACACCTAATAATCCATGGAAGATCATGGAATTCTCGTTTATTTCCCCATTCTCCGAGTATGTTAATGTTTTAAGTGTTTTGTTATTTTTGTATCATTCGTATGTTTTATGTGTGAATAAAGATTTTTAAAGCACGTTTCCACACACTCTTTCCCGTCAAGAGTGATCGGCATTACTCAGAAAGCTAGCTGATGTACCTCTGTTGATTGGAAATACAAGTGTAATAATAATAAAGGTAACTAATAATATTAGTAGTAGGTGTAGTAATTGTAGTAGCAGTAGAAGCAGCTTACGCTGCGCCTGGTATCTATAGGCACAACTTTTATATCGGGGACTTGTAATCAGACTTTCCTAACTTCCCAAGTTCAGCAGTGATATCACAGAAAAGTGGAATCCACTGACCAACCCATTCATAAATAATCGTCGTAGGCATTACAAGCGCGACAAGCTCAGTCGATGATCAGTCGATGCAATGTGCCGGAGATAAGATGCGCGCATGTAACCTTCACAAACACCCCTGCCCCCCGAATCCAATGCAATGGTCATAAATTTCCCCACATTGACCATACACACCATTGTATAACTGTTTAGATAACAGCCGAAAGCGATCAAACTCCCAGAACCAACCGCCGTACTCCTCTGCCTTAGTTTCATTCATCCACGCTTCTCCCAACAACTGATTTGTCCGCGTAGAACACAAGGCGCCTACGTACATGGTTATCCACGTGAGGCAAATAGCAACCTTACATAAAGAGAGTGACGGGGCTAAGAACCAATCGGGGCCTTTCGACGGCGGTGTCGACCATCTTGCATAGAAATAACGTGCATGTGGCCAATAGACAGGGGCCGGGGGAGGGACGGGGGAGGAGCCTGTATTGAGGTCATCGCAGGCGCTGAGGGATTCGGGGCAGCAAGAATGAGAAAACGCCGAATAGTGTAGAGTGCAGTGTGTCAATTCACATACCGAGAAGCGCGGTGCGAGGAACCGGGCAAGACCTAACAATTCAATTCACTTTGTACACATCTCTTCGGATTTCTCTAGAAGCACAAGGAAACATTTGGACAAAAAGGTTTGCATTTCATTCTGCGTTATTTAACTATTTATGTTAGGAAGGCTGACTATGACAGGAATTGAACTTGCGTAGGAAGGAATGCGCCGGTTATTGAGTTTCTCCTGTAAAGTTGCTATTATTTTGGTGGTGGACTAAAGGCAGGTTGACGGTTGTTTCTTTCAAACGTTAGTCTTCACCAGTGTAAATGTACTTAGATTGATGCGTAGTTTAATAAACGATGTAAAAAAAATGATTGCATAACTGTGTTACTGTGCGGTAAAATCCGGTCAGTGGGCTATTTTATAGCCATGCCCACACTCCTATAGAAATTTACAAGAGGTCCTTTTATGGCAACTTATGACAGAGTTTCATTTATGCTCTTTTCCCTAAAATTTGGCACAATACGAATCTAGTACACGATTTCCTATACAGTACGAATACTTATCTCGACTAGAGGGGTCAAATACAAATTGAATTGTACCTTGCAGTAATAACGGGGATACTGAGTCACAGTCCCAGCTATAGAAATCCCGACATGCATATTGCTGGATGTCTCTGGCTTATCGTTTCATAATATTTCTGACTATTTAAAGCGTGGCATGGTGTTGCAGGGCTCGCCTCCCACACACACCGGCAACGCAGGCTGCACACGTAACTGCCCCTGAAGTAGGTCGATCGCTGTTGGGTGAAACCAGAGGCGTACGACGTACTTTCTGAACTCTTCCAAACCCACCTGCCCGAGGCTATTTCAGCTATATCCGGCCCGATCGCCGTAATCAAGGTCGGTTTCATTCACTTGTAATAGAAACACATGGATCACCCAAACTGAGCATTTTGCTATTGTTAAGCGTCCTGCTGGATTACAGTATAATGACAATAATATGATTACAATAATTCTTGGTGTAATTTAAATGCACGCAGCATGTTTATGTGCAAATATGCTGTTATATAATAATTTGCTTTAATGAATAAATAATGTTTAGCGGGTTATTGTAGGAAAAATGAGCAATATAAACAATTGAATTGACTGAATCATGTTGTCATTGTTTTCTGTGAAATGACTTCTGAGCACATTTATCTTTGATTAAGGTGGATGATGTTTGAAAGAATTTTTCACGCACATCCCTTGAGCGTGTGAGCCTGGTCTAATTTAACCCGAATGACAGTAGGAGTGAGATGAGGGTTTGTGAAATCGTGTCAGTCTTGGAGGCTGCGTGGTTTATCCTCTCAGTGGAGGCTACTATGTGGACTGATTTGAACTGGCAGAAAAACAGGTTATTACAGCTGACCTAGTCTCACACAAAAGCGCTCCAGATACGCTAAGCTTACCTTGGTGTGAATGCTGTCAGTCACACTGTACAGCTTCAACCTCAATGACAAACTTATCACCCCCTAACCATTCAGTGTCAGTCTCTGCAAGCATGGTAATTAATAACTCAACAATAATAATCCTAAAGATGTATCAGTGATATATCGTCTTAGCTTATTGGTGAGCATTTCTCAGGTCCAGTGCTGATGAGCAGGGGCCTGGCTGAGTGACTGCACGGTACGTTTTTCACTGTACAGGCAGGTTACAGCACATGCAGATTAAGATCTCTGGCTTCAACCTCAAGGGTGTACAGATAGGCTGGTGATTGCCCACTGGGTGAAGATGAAAGCCATCTCCAGACTCAATAATGTACCTCCAGATAACTCCTGCAACTATGGGAAGATCCCCGTCGCAGCATGGATAATGTACTCCATGTACTATTTGGAACAGGCAGCCCGACAGAGGAATGAAGTCATTTCCCCCCTTTAAAAATGTCTCGGAGCTGCCTGGAGTTTAAACGCAGCTGAACGCTTTCCCAGGCACTGCGGGTGAGGCGGTGACGTGATTGTGGGGTGGAGTGGAGCGGCGCGGAAAGCCCTTCCCTGCTGCTGGCCCCGCTGGCTGCCGTAACCGTGTGGGTGTGCGCCTGCATATCTCCATTCAGAGCGGCTCATGCGTGTGACCGGGGGGTGGTGGCTGGTGACGCACGTAGAGAATCGCCGCAGGGGAGGAAAGAATGAAGTTGCATGCCTAAATGTGGCCAGCTCGTCAGCCTGGGCTGCGCTGCCTCCACGGACATGCTTTGGTGCCTGAGCGGAATGCCGGAGAGCCGAACGGGGGTCAAGTCAGGAAGCGGTTACTGGCCAGCCAGCTGGCTGGGATGTGTCTGCTCTGACCAGAACAAAGGGTCAAACTAAAGGAAAAGGAAGCTTCCAGAAGCATTTCCTCCCACCCCTCCACTACTTTCTTCTCAAATGGTATCTTTGCGTGGAGGAGTCAGTGGGTGACACTTTAAACTTAGACCTGCATGGTCAGGGGTTCGAATCTTGCCTTTACTTGGTGTGTGTAGGGTTTGCGTGCTTCCCACACGCCACAGGAATTTCCCCTGGGTGCTCCGATTTCCTTCCACAGTCTGGAGACATGCAGTTAGTGTAATCTCTTTCTGTATGTGTGTGGACTGGCGTCCCGTCCAGGGTGTACCCTGGCCTTGTGCCCTGCGCTGCCTGCACAGGCTCCACGCTCTGCCCAGAACAGGCAGTGGTAGGAGACATTGAAATATGGCATTATACTCACCGATAATGCATTAACTGTCCTTATATGGACAAAATCACCAAAGCGTATAATAAACCCAGGTTACTCAACTGCCAGAGCAGGGATTAAAAATGTCCCGCGTTCCGTCTCATGCAATGCTGGTACATGCCAGCCCAGTGGTCTCTAACAGTTGTTCATTCTCCCAACAGCCACCCGCACCAGCTGCAGTGGCTACCCGATATTGGGCAACAGTCCATAGTCTGCTGTTCTTTCGCCTTTGCAATGAGAGACCTTCTCATCCAAGCTGGACTGGGGCCAAAAGACATACTTTCCTAGAGGGGGGATCTGTCACTCTGGCTATGTTCATGAATGTTCCAAATACGCATCTAAATTCCCGATCCTTTTATGGACAAAAAAACAAAAATTATGTAACTCCTTATGTGAATGCAGCTGCTTGTGCTTTGTTCAATTATATAAATCACTGCTGTGACACAGTAAGTTCTAAAACTTAAGGGATGTTTAGCAGGGTGATTTGGTTAATGTAATGTGGTAAGCGTGTCTTCTTTGTGTAACTTGGTTTTTTTGACTAAAACGAAGTCAAAAATAAAGTGAAAAATCTTTTATTAGGACTGGTTTTTAATACAGAAAACCAGTTATAGTTGCCATTTTAAATAGCAGCCCATCATATGTAAGGTTTTTGATTTTTGGTTTATCCATTTGTTAGGCCACTCATTGCAAAGATTTCCATTTTTCATAGGCACTCTATTTTTTTCTCATTAATTTATTAGTTATAATTCAGCCCAGGGCAGCAGCAGTGTAGCCTCACGACACTGTCGACACTGACGTCTGAATGTGAGGCGTGGGAGATGACTTCTTGAACCCATGGGGAGGTGGGATCACTATGCATGTCTCGCTTGCTGGATATTTTTATCCAGGGGAACGTGGTAAAGTACCCAATAGGAAGTGGGCCGTTTTGGAGTATGTGCGCTTCTGGGGAGACCTGGAACCTTCCTTCAGATGGTGACCTCTCAGCAGATGGGGAATGTCATTTACTCCCAAACCGTTGGTGTAAAGTAGCACAGCTTATAAGTCTGGCTCCAATATATGTGGCGTTTTCGCACACATACTGGTTTTTCTGAAAGTACAGGTTAGCCTTTCACATTCCGGTCATCACCGGTTTGTCCTTTGATCAGCCAGCTGGGCACAGAGCCAAGGTTTGTGCTGCGGAGCGTCAGGGAACAAAAGCAGGCACCCGTCATGCTAATCGTCAGTCTTCACTTATGTCAGCCTCTTCCGCAGTCCTGTTTTGGAGAGCATCTTTTAGAATCCACTGTGCTGCTGTGACCTGAGTGTAATTGTATTTCCATTGATATAATTATGTTGTTTTTTTTAATGACTATGGCTATGAGAGAAAATTAAATTGGTCCGGCAATGTTCTTTCAGGAGTGGAAAATAAAACCGAACCAAAGTAACTACGTGATTGTTGGAACTGCTGCCTCCGGGCCAAGTAAGCATATTGACCTGCCTTTGATTCTGTTATCTGGCCTGTTCTGAATTTGGCTCCCTTCCGAAATGAGTTTAGAACAGCGGCCGCTCTTGTCCCCCCAGGTCCATACATTCACAGGTAGCATGTGCTCCCGGCGTTGCTCTTGAGGGTTCTGTCCATGACCGGTCCCGTAAGTCACGACCAGGCGCTCGGTGCCTTGAGGTCACACCGCGACCTGGCTCCTATGGCTGGCTGGATCCTGCAGGGGGTGCCGTATGCATGGCACTGTTCGCAAGCTAGATCACCTGTCTTCGGTCACCGAGGACTTTCCTATATCATTTTCACCATGAGGTTCACCGGCATTTGATAACTTTCAATCCTTGGTCAGTCAAGCTTCTCTGACAGGTTGTGGCTGAGTCCAAAGTTCAACACTGTGATAGGCACCATCTGTGTCGGTCACCCGGTTAGGCAGCTGTACCCAAGGCGAACGTGTCTCTCTTATCAGTGTCCTGTTCTGTGCCTTATCTCCATCAGACCTTGTAACGCTGCATTCATGTGCTTTGTGAGTTATGTGTGTGTATGCGTAATTATTACATTGTGGGGACCAGATTTCCTCACAGTGCGATAGCCTGTAACTTTTTACCTTGTGGACACACACACACACACACACACACACACACAGATTTGTAATTATATCTTTGTGGGGACTCTCTATTCATTTCTGTGGGGAAAACTAATCCCAACAATGACATTGTGGGAAGCTTAAAAATGGTCCCCACAACATCAAAATAACAGGTTTTTATTACATTGTGGGGAACATTTGGTCCCCACAATGTAATATAAACCTAATTCTCACACACACGCGCACACACACACTAGCGCTAGTTCAGCTCCAAGCTATGAGAGTGTTCCTGTCACTGCATAGTTTTGTGTCTTTTATGTCTTATGTTAATCTGGTTATTGTGTGTAATGAACCTTACTAATTCACACCTGGCCTGTGTGACACTGTATAACAAATAACTTTACAAAAAGATGAGGACTCTGATGCTAATTGAATGATAGTTCTGATAAAAATATATATTATTAAAAATATTCACTCACTATCTTGTAATATACTGTATATAGGACACAGAGAACATAGAGTTAAATGACCACGCTAAAGATAGTTGTCAGCTGTATGCAGGAAGTGCATATGTCACCTAAGCCAGACACTAAAAGTACTTATGAAAGTACACAGCGTTGTGAAAGGTTCCTGGAATAAAGTTCTTGATGGCACTTCTCCCATCTTTGTACCATTTATGGGTAGTAAGTAAGTACTTATATAGGCCTTTTTTAGAACAAATGTCATAAAGTGCTTCACAGGTAATATGGACAATCAAAAATCAACAGAAGTCCTGTCTATACAAATAAGTTTTCAGATGCTATTTAAAGGAGCCCACACTGTTGACTTTTGTCATCACCGTGCGACTTTATGTTAAAGAAATCTTAGGAAGGAAAGCACTATTGAACAGCAGGATGGAATTCATGATGTCCTTATTTTGGGGCATATTTGCGGTCAGTTTGGGATGCAAAGACACTCATTGATTTACCTAGTATTCAACACAGCAACTTTTAATTACTTTTATTCATGCTGCGTGCACAGAGTGATTACATTAATTAAACAAACTGGACTTTGGGGGTCAGACGTGCTTGGGCAGGGTCAGATCACTAGTGTAAGTTAAACTTGGACCTGGAGATAATAAGAAGGTTTCAGTTGGAAAATATGAGTGTGCTGATGGCTGAATATGGGGTCAAAAGGTCACGGGTATAAGTGGGCGCCTGATTGCTCAGAGTCTGGGAGGTAAATAAAAGAATCTTAAAATCTCTCATATGTTACTGGGAGCCAGTGTAGGGAAATCAAAGCAGGAGATACAGGCTCTAGCTGGTTCTGCTTAATAGTCTAGCGGCAGAATCTTGAGCCAGCTGAAGTTTCTTGAGAGCTGAGTTTGAGAGGCAGGCGAATAGAGAATTACAGTAATGTGAACGAGATGAAATGAAAACATGAATTGTGGACTTGAAAAGAGTGAGGACAAGGTGACTCGATTTAGTGAAGTTGTAAAAAACGTGAGCAGAAAAGCAACTTCATGTGTTACTCGAGATATTTAAGTGCCTGTCAAAAGAGAACACCCAGATTTTTAGAGGATGACTTTAAACTAGAAAAGTAGCAGAGAACTCAACTGTACCTTAGAGCAGTGTTTCTCATCCCAGGAACCTGGAATGTCTTGGTGTTCCAGAGGAGTGGGCTGAGATGCACTGCCCTTGAGGTTACGCTTTCTGGGCCAAGATGATGCACTGTGCACTGACCAGAATGCACACTTAAAAGGATGTCATTAACCACCCTTTAGAGATGCTGTACTATGCCTCTTACAGAAACCAGACTGGAACTGGTCAAAAATACCTTGAGCTGACACGATCTCTAACAATTGCCCCGCCACACCTTTTTCTGTAACTTTGCAATGCAATTTGAGATAGATATATGGCTTTCTGCAAAGGAGGGATCAAGTTTAGAGTTTTTAAAGAAATGTTTAACTATAGCTCTTTTGAAATAAGCTGGAACACAAACAGAGGTACGGGAACAATTAATAGTGCCAACAATTAATAGTGCCAATGGCATTCAAGTAAGTTTTTCAATTGAGGTATATGAATGATATCAGCTGGGGAGGAAGATTATGTGGGGAAATTGGTGACCTTTCATTTAGAATGGCCAGCCTTTAAGGCCAGTCATCAGGAGAGCATTGGAGGTGACAGAGTCCCAGGCCTAATGTCAGCAATCTTGTTGGTAAAAAAGGACAATAGCTTGACACAGTCAGAGATGACTGGTATATATGTTGCTATACCAAACCCAGTTTTCTTAATAAAATCAATTAAAATCTGTTTTTAGAGATGTCATTAGAAAAGTATGCAGCATCCTCAATCATATTATTGTACCTGAGAAACAGGTCTTTTAAGTGGAGATAAAATTGAGTAGATTTCTACAATCTCATAATTTATTTTGGGAAATTGAAGGTGCTTCATGCTGACATTGCTATTGGGGGTCCTGCAGATTTCCAAGATCCATCTCTTCCTGTCCTTTAGACCTGGGAAAACAGTTCAAAGGATCTTTGGTCTGCTGCATGTTTGCAGCTGGGAATTCTGGGTAAAATGACTGCCTTGTTGACTTTGTCACTCCATGGGTGAACTCTGCATGGCCGTCTTTGTTTTGCCCCTCCTTTCTGCTGTTTCTGTGCTCCACCAAGGGACCCCTTGGAACCCCATTGCATCACCACATCTTAGAGTTATAATTACGCAGTACACTGGGGGAACAGTCCTCAAATAAAGGCTTCAGCTTCTATTTGCAGAGTTTGTTGCCTGGCAGAGAACCACGAGAGATAACATTCAGGTGGTCTAAAATAAATGTGGACTTTGCTGACAGTTACCAGTTAACCAGTGCAAATTAACCAGTACTTTCCTTGATGTTCCCAGGGACACTGCTCTATCACTGCAACATGACTCTGGAAGACGATGGGTTGGGCCTCCTCTAGTCCTGCCAGTGTGCCTGTTTCCTCATGTCTGAAGATTCTGAACCCAAGACGTACTTGTACTCAGCCCTCGAAGGGCAGGATGGGGGAAGCCACCACCCATTTGGGGAGGGGAGCACGGCGGGCCGTGGCTCCATGGGACAGCTGCACCTGATGAGCGGCTTTGCCGAGGGACGGGGCTGTGGGCGGGCTGGGTCGGAGCTGGGTCTCGCATCTGAGGGCAGCGACAGCAGCAGCCAGGACCACGGCGCCTCGCCCCATGGCGACAGGAAGAGAGCACGCTCGCTGCATGAGGACGTGGAGATGAAGAGCAGTGGCTCCAGCGGAAGCGGCACCGAGTCCCACGGCAACGAATCCCACGGCAACGAGTCCCATGGCAACGAGTCTCACGGCAACGAGTCTCATGGAAACGAGTCTCTGGGTAGCTCCAATGGCAACAGCAAGGACTCTGCCCTGCTAGAGTCATCTGGGAGCAATAAAAGGTCAGTGAGTCACCTTCCTCATCGTGGGGGAGTTGTACCTATGCGAAATCCAGTTTGAAGTCATGTCTTTTTGTGCTTATGACTCTGGAATGTGATGCTGAATGAATCGTTTGTGGCAGAATAAGCCTCTCCTACTTGGGTGGGAATTTGCTTTGACAACGTGGTGTTTCGCGTGCGTATTGCTACGCAAGAGCAGGAACACGCGGGTGGAGCGTGCGGCACATAGGCTCGTCTTCCTCTGAGGTTATGCTTGGCTCTCTCTATGAAGCCACACCCACTGTCCTGTCAGGGGAACTGCTCATTCGACTGCTGCCTGTCAATCACGGTGATGGGTGGGCCGAGGAGGTTTCTGTGGCAATCTTTTTTTTGTCTGTAGAATGGATTTTGGATTCCTTCCAGACTGTACTGCCTGAACCAGGGCGTTTACATAGTCAGCATGTTCTTTTCCATTTTCGTAACTGCCGTTACCATAGCTAGTGGTAAATAAAGAAAAAACAGTACTCCTTGCGGTTTTAGTCTGGAATAAAGTGTCCTCTCCAAGCTTTGGAAATAGTCTGCGTTCTTTTATTTGATCTGCCTTTCTTGTTCCTGTTTTACGGAAGGCTTTTGTCTTGTATGACACCTGGAGGGAGAAATAAAAAGCTGTTATAACTTGTTTAATATATGTAATTATAATTTATTGGTACTTTGGCAGAAACATAAATGTTGTTGTGTGCAGGCTACAGGGACTTGTTTGCATAATTCAAGCTCTATTTCTGTTTCTAAAGATATCTGTCAAGGTACTTACTATAATAAGCTCCTTTAGTGGCTCGTTTAAGACTTACTTGGATCTTCACTGGCCTGTGGTATCAGCTACAGCCTTAATTAACCTGGTGGTGTCTCACCAGCCAATTTGCATTTACTTAGACTCGCTGTCCTGCATCTGTATCTCGTAAGCAGTTTATTTTTGGTGAGCACTACACGAGACATATGCTCTACTTTTTCTGGAGTGCCAGAGCAGAGTGACAAAAAGTGGTTTCAGGTTACATAAGCAGACCGACAAAATATCCAGGCTAAGTATTTTAACCTGACCTGGTCTTGAGGGTCAAGCAGAACAGCTGAACCTTCTAGAAGATCTGCTGTTAACAGTGTGTCCCTCATTATGACCCACATGTGGCCATCTCAGTGGACCCTCGAAAAAGCCTTCTAATGGGGAAATGATCACTGTCCTGTCAAGGCTTGTGTCATCTAAGGTCTTTGTTGGCCCTGCAGCTCCAACTCCCACAGTCCTTCACCCCCGAGCAGCTCCAATGCCTTCAGCCTTTTGAGTGCCAGCTCTGAGCAAGACAACCCATCCACCAGTGGCTGCAGGTCAGTTCTGTTCACACACACATGCATGCAAACGGCCTGGCACAAAGCAGGTGGTCATTGCCATGGAAATTGTTGTGACCCACCGGCCCTTACGGGCAACTTCCTCAAACCATTGTGTGATGTGTCTGTTCTTGTGTTTCCCCAAGACATACCGATCTGTGGATACAATTGTGTCTTAGGCCCAGGGTACAGTATGTGATGAGTGCATGTCTGTCTCATGCCGTCTGCAGTAGCGAAGAGTCTGCTAAGGCCAAGACGCAAAAGGAGCTGATCAAGACGTTGAAGGAGCTTAAGCTCCACCTGCCCTCGGAGAAGAGGAACAAGCGCAGCACATCCAGTACCCTCAACACACTCAAGTATGCCCTGCACTGTGTCAAGCAGGTCAAAGGTGAGGGCATTCTGCAGTGCAGCTGGAGATGGTGTCATACCATGAAAGTTTGTGATGACTTGATGGCTTTCTGAATTGGTTTGTTGACTGAATAGCAAACAAAAGTGTGCGGCGATCCTTGGTAATTCTTATCTGTGTATGATGCAGCCAATGAGGAGTACTACCAGATGCTGATGATCAATGACAGCCACCCATTGGGTTTGGATGTTTCCTCTTACACCATTGAGGAGATCGACAGCATCACCTCCGAGTACACCCTCAAAAACACGGTATGTGGACCACACCAACAATGCCCACGGCTCCCAGTCATCAAAGTCATACACGGCAATGAATACGTCTTGCGGCCATCACTCCTCTGATGATCCTCATGTTCTTGCATGTTCATGCACAACAGGACATCTTTGCTGTCACTGTGTCCCTCATAACGGGGAAGATCGTTTACATCTCAGACCAGGCGGCCTCCATCCTCAACTGCAAGCGAGACGTGTTCAAAAATAGCAAGTTCGTGGAGTTCCTGAGTCCCCAGGATGTCAGCGTCTTCTACAGCTTCACCACGCCCTACCATCTTCCCTCCTGGAGCGTGTGTACCGGAGCAGGTATTCCCCAGGCTGAGGCCCATTCACATACATATGTGGCCTGGGCCCTCAATGCTTTGTCCATCTTCACCCATCTCCTGTTAAAATTATGTAACTTATTTTGCTTTTTGCTCATATTCTTCATGTATTATTTTGCTCAGAGTCTTCCCCCTCCGATTGCCTGCAGGAGAAGTCCTTCTTCTGCCGAATCAGGTATGCACAGATGCCAGACCTTGCCATCTGTTCCTTTGTTTTTATGCATCTCTTCTCCCTTTTACATGACTGGGGTTGGGGGGGATGCTATTTTAGTTGTCTTGCACCATACCTGAAAAACCTGCTGTTGTTTTTAAAGTTTAGCGCTGCCCCCTAGTGGGAAAAAGAGGCATTTTCTGACCTGATTTTGGAAGAGAACAGTAGAATGACAATGGGTGATGGGAAAAGTGAAACATAAGTGCAGCTAGATTACCACACTGTCGGGAAGCTGCTGACTGATTCAAACCTCTCAGTGCTGGTTGCTTCTGGGTTAAATTAGGCAGTGACTGACAGGGTGGGATAATCCAGCCCACTGTGGGATTTGAAGCCTCCACTGGGTGCCGATTTGCGGCATAGCTTCATAAAGCATAGCCTGTTTACCCGCAAAGCTAGCTTGGTAACCCGGTGATGCGACTGTTCAACCATGTGTTTGTGAGGTCTCGCTCAGCTGTGTGCTCATCCATCCAGCGGGGGCCGGGAGCACGAGGGGGACCTGCAGTACTTCCCCTTTCGCATGACACCATACCTGATGAAGGTGCAGGACATGGAGCGTGCTGAGGACCAGTTCTGTTGCCTGCTGCTGGCCGAGAGGGTGCACTCTGGATATGAAGGTACACCTCGCTTCACGCTAACCCTGCATAGTGTATGCAGTACTCTGATGGAGTAGAAGCGCCTCTCGGATCTAAGTGTAGGATCCCAGTGAGTTAATGATGTTGCATAACCTTGTTCTCTTTTCTTTTTTTGGCTGCACAGCTCCGAGAATTCCCACAGACAAGCGGATTTTCACCACCACACACTCGCCAAACTGTGTCTTCCAGGACGTGGATGAAAGGTGAGTGGGAGGTTTCCAGTACAGTAACACCAATCTGCAGCCAACATGTTACGCTCCTTCTCTTAACCATTATGGGCAAACGCAGGTTTGGCACCATTGTGTGGCAGGATGGACCTGACAAGGAACACTCTGTAACTATGACAACGGCATTCCAAAGTGTATGTGTGTGTCTCTCTCAGGGCTGTCCCTCTGCTGGGGTACCTGCCGCAGGACCTCATTGGGACACCGGTCCTCCTGCACCTGCACCCCAGTGACAGGCCCATCATGCTGGGTGTCCACAGGAAGAGTGAGTCCTACGCTCAGCCTTAGCCAGAGGGCCAAGAAATTACCCAATTACCCATAACCATCAGCTCTGTTAGGGGCACAGATGTTGCAACTGCTTCTTGGAATTCCTGTCATTTTAAAATCTCAGGTAGCACTGGACTTAACTGATAAAAACAATAACAGGTATTATGAATAAAAATGCCATTCAAAGATCATTTGAGATGGAGGGCATATAGATGGTGTTGTGTCTAGATTGTGGGGTTTTTTTTTTACTAATGATTGTGGTGAGTCAGAGTGGGGGATGACCGATTAGTTAAGCTGTTCCCAGTGACCGTGCCAGGACATTTATTTAACCAGCAGGGGGCACCCCTGTAGCTTATTAGATAGCAACACAGCCTTCCTTGGTAAAGACTAGTTATAACAGTTATAAAATATTGTGCAGATAAACACACTGGTGTGTCCTTCATACATTGATGAGTTTTATATATGTTATATATTTATATATTGTTATTTATATAAATTCTTTGGAAATTAATGTTCGTTAGCAGCGATAGGAAAGTCTAATCATGTCATCCTCCACCTGTGGCAGTCCTCCAGTTTGGTGGCCAGCCCTTCGACCACTCCTCCATCCGGTTCTGCGCACGCAACGGAGAATATGTCACCCTGGACACCAGCTGGTCCAGCTTCGTCAACCCCTGGAGCCGCAAGGTGTCCTTCATCATCGGCCGACACAAAGTCCGCATGTAAGGAAGACTGACCCCCCTCCAAACTTCTCTCATATGCCATTGCTGTGATAAACCCAGGCTGACCAGGCTGCAGACACTGCCTTTCCCGGGACTTCTGGGTAGTATGAGTAATGGGCGGTGTCTCCGTTGTACCCACGCAGGGGTCCTGTGAACGAGGATGTGTTCACACCGCCACCCTTTGCCGAGGGGAAGACCATGGACCCGGACATCCTGGAGATCACCGAGCACATTCACAGGCTCCTGCTGCAGGTGGGCCTCTGGGGCTTGAGCCTTGGGGCATCTCACACCCAACGCCACACGAAAACACTACGCGAATTCGTGAAATATTCGCGTGCAAATTTCTCAGATCAAAAACAATCACAGACACGATGACTGAGAAAAGAATGCATACCGAAAGAATCTGGCAACACACATTAGTAGCAGTGAGGATGAGTTTTTCCTGTTTCTTTAAAGCAAACTGGTGGAAAAAAAGATGCTGAATACATCCAAATCTGAAAAAGCGCCAAGGACACATACAAGAGCTTAAACTACAGCGACCGTTTCAGACTCGTATCCCGTTGCTGTGATAAAGCCACAGGCTGACTGGGCCGCAAACACCGCCTTTCCTGGAACAAAACTTCAATAGAAATGTCTGTTTCTGAACGATGTGGTTTATTTATTCTTTTGTGTGAAAACGGCTTTTTTTTGGTCGTGTGGTCACTGGGGCACCCCATCGCCTATTTGACCCCTTCTGTGCTGCATCTCCTTAGCCCATCCACAGCTGCAGCTCGGGATCCTACGGGGAACAGCTGCTGAACGTGGAGAGAGTTTCTGGAGAGAGCAGCAGCAGCAGGGGCAGGCCGGAGGTGGTCGAGGCTGAGCAGGCCAAGCCAGTGAGTGCCATCTTCATCATCATCATCATCATCATCATAAATGTGTCTGCTGTTACTTGGTTAGCCAGGTCACTCTCTCTGGAGTCTCACTGCACCAGATAATCTCTGATACCACATCTGCTGCCTGAGAGATGTAGCACTGGACACAAGAACCTAGAATCTTGACATTTAGTCCCAGGTTTCTATGCATTAATAAAGAAGCATAATAATTGCTGTTTATAATCCTCTTCTCTGTGAATAAAAAGGGGGGCACACAGAATTAGCAGCTAATCATGAGTTATCTTCAGAAGTTAATAAGTATGTCAGAAAGAATCCTTAAAAATAGACTTTCTTAATTATAAAGCAGGATACTTTTAAAAAATTAGTTTGTAACATCTCTCTATCTCCGCAAACACAGGCCGAGCTTGTTAAGACATTCCGGGATGTTCTGGAGAGTCTTTGCGCTTGATAGGATTTTGGAAAGGCTGACGCTGTGTCCTCCTGTGCAGCGCACGTTTCAGGAGATCTGCAAGGACATCCACTCGCAGAAGAACCCGCAGCAGCAGATCGTCACGTCCATCTCAGCCAAGGTCGAAACAAAAAGAAGCCCTGGTGGTAAGTGGCCAGTGCCCCCTATGTGTTTGACTGCATTCGTGTGCGAGTGTGAGTCTATCTATCAATGAAATACATTTCTGTAAGCAGGTGGTTCAAGGGCAGGTGTGATGGGTCAGGGAGACGCCCCAGTGATATATCTTCTTCAGCAGGAACCCAGCAGAAGAGCCCAGCTGTAAGGCCCAAAGCAGGGACTCTGAGCTGGAAGGAGGACTTGGTCAGGCTGGAGGACCGTCCCTCAAGGCCAGACGAGCTCTCCTATAAGGACCAGACCATCTATTCCTACCAGCAGCTCAGCTGCCTGGACAGCGTCATCAGGTCAGGACTATTTGCATTAGTTTGGATGGTAGTGTCGAAGTGTTCAGGGGCAATTACTGTCAGCGACAAACAGTATAAACATCTGCGGACTTCAGGCTGGAGATACAGTGACTGATAATCTACTCAGAGTAAATGATGAAGTTCCCAATTTTGGGGACTCCAGTTGGATCGATGGCTTTTTGAGGAACTTATGGTGAACATGATCTCATGTATGGATGTGTGGCGCTGCCCCCTACAGGTACCTGGACAGTTGCAACATCCCTGTCACAGTGAAACGGAAGTGCCAGTCATCCTCCAATACCACCTCGTCCAACTCTGATGAGGACAGGCAAAAATTGCCCACCAATCCCCTACCTGGGTCCAAAGGTATGACTCCGCCCACTTCCTTTTTCTGGCATACCCCCCTCCCCCCGCCATTCCCGGAAAGTAATTAAACTCTGACCAATGGCAGATGCTGCACTTATAGAGGCAGATGGCCGGCTATCTTCCATCAAGGAGCCGAAGAAGGCAGACAGCGGGGCGGTAGTGGGGTCCTCACTGGCGCCGCTAGCCCTGCCCAGTAAGGCAGAGAGTGTAGTGTCCATCACCAGCCAGTGTAGCTACAGCAGCACCATCGTCCATGTGGGTGATAAAAAGCCCCAGCCTGACTCAGGTATCTGTTTCTTGGGATTCAATTTTTCTAAACGTTTTTGCATCATGCTTCCCATACGACTCTGCAAAAGACAAGAGGGTATAGAAGACTGATGGATAGATGGAGTGGTTCAACCTCTCTAGTAATTTATTTTAATAGGGGTGTCTGAAATTTATTTACTGCTAGCTGGAGATTTCATATGTAATCTGTGTCTGAGGTCATGGTGCTGCGTGTGAAACCGCGTTTTCTTGTTACAGAGATCATCGAGGATGTCACTGGCTCAGGAGAGGTCACAGAGGCCCTCGCCCCTGTGCCACCCCCCAATACAGTATCATCCCCAAGCCAGGAGAGGGAGCCATACAAAAAGCTGGGCCTGACTAAACAGGTTCTTGCAGCACACACTCAAAAAGAAGAGCAGACCTTCCTGTGCCGCTTCCGCGAGCTACGTGGTGTCCGGGCCTTCCAGGCGGACTGCTCCCTCTACCTGGACCGGCAACGCAGCGTAAACGGTATAACACATTTTAGTATATGAAACATGTTACATTAATCATCACTGTGTGGACTCTGTAAACATAATGCCCATGAACATAACTTAATAGAGTTGCCATCCTGCCATCCTGAGCTGGGCATTTGGGTATGTTGAGTATGTAGCAGTCTTCAGATTAAGGTCTTGAAAGGTCGTCGACTGGGGTGGGGGGAGTAGTCCTGGTATGACTAATAATTGGTTAAATTTGGTCGATCCCCCTGTAGCCCCGCCTCCAACTTCACATTGTATTTCAGAAATACATAGCCATTTACCTGTAAGGACAAAGCAGGTTAAATACAGTGGCGATCAAAATTTAAGAACAGCTGAAGTTTTTGTAATATACAAAGTCACAACTAATCTGAATTCTAAGTTATTATAATGTGAATAGAAGAGATTTTAATCATATTTCATCAGTGAAAGCTATGCCGCATCACAAAACAAATGGTTTAAACAAGGTATTTGAAGAAGGCATGCAAATAAAATTAAAGAATAGTTCAATTGTTCTTTTTTTGTAGAAGAAGCCTACAAATGAATTCTGTCAACTTTTTTGATGGTTAGAACTTTCAGAAATGAATAGGAAGCACAGTGGCCTTTGCTTTCAGTATCCACAGGATGTAACCAATTTCTCAAACTGCTCCAACTTGATTTTGTTCCACTCGTCTGCCAGTTTCTTCCACAATTCAGTAACTGCATTGGGTTTGCCATAACTTGTCACCAGTTACCTTCCAGAGATTCTTGATAGGGTTCAGATCAGGACTTTTCTCCCATGACATTCTTAGCTTTTAGGAATGGCTTCACTCATTTTGCAGTGTGGTAAGGGCTCTCTCCTGCTGCAGAGAACATACCCCACACCCTGACACGAACCCCTCCCAACTTTTCTGACTTTCTTTCCTCGATTCAACACCACAAATAAAATTTCCCATATGAACCAACTAAATTAAACTTGCTTTCATCATTTGAAATTAACTTGAGGAAATTAACTCTTCTGTCAATATGCTCCTCCTGGCTTAGTCACCACGGAGTGGGCTTTCAGTCCATATTGTTCCAGAAAACGAGAGCCTATCTAGACAATTTCTTGCCAGCTGTGGATCCGATCCCCCATGAGAGTCTCCCTATCATCCTGTTTACTCGTGCACTCGTCATATGTGAGGAACCAGCCTTTTCCAGGACTTGAATGACTTAATTTTATTGTACAGCTTTAGTATTTGAGAAATGAAGCTCTTGGAACAACTGCAGTGTCTAAGAGGGTCATCCCATCAGCCTTCATCTGAACAACCTGATGTCACAGGGTTTAGGTCACCTTGGAGAGGTCCACCATCCTGCGAAACTCCTCCTAATAGATTGTGGTTGCCAGATATTTCAGATTAGAATGAAAAACCGTCAAGTATAACAAATCTAATTTTGATCGCATGCCTTCTTCAAATTTCTTGTTTAACCCATTTATTTTGTGATGTGGCATAGTCTTAGCACTTCATTCTCATAGGTGATTATATTAGTTAATATTTTATATTAGTTTGACATAGTCTATGTCAGATATTTAAATTATAGGTCCTTTTTTTGCAATAATACTATAAAGTTTTATTTTAGACCAATCATATTTAGGTAAAAGTCACAGCATCATTTGCAGATCATCATTCAGTTTGTTTAAGTTTTTATAATTTTAGCTTTTACATTTTTTGCAACAAATATAAATTCCTTAAATATATGTTGGACCGATATTTTTTGAAATGCAGCCAAACTGTTCACTCTATCCCATGCCTTCTTCTACAGGAGGCCCCGCCCCTGTAGTGAACAAGCAGGGTGTGGCTGGCACGGAGGCCATGCCCAGGGCGGGAGGGGCGGGCATGCCCAAGAAGGGCGGCCGCAACAAGAAGACCAAATGGAAGAGGGCTAAGAAGCAGGAGTCGTCGGACAGCACGGCGTCCCGTGGACAGCAGCCCCCCCGCGCTCCCCTGGCCAGCCTGCAGCAGACGTCCTGGTCCACGTCTGACACGTCGCAGTCGGCTTTCCCCATGGCCTACCCTGCCGTCATGCCTGCCTACCCCCTGCAGCTGTTCTCGGGGCCCAGGGCAGACCCAGCTGTGTCCGGCTTGGGGGAGAGCCAGTGCAGTCAGGACCCTCGCTGCCCAGTCCCCCCCTCACCCTACACTGCCCCAATGGTCACACCAGTGGTGGCCCTGGTGCTGCCCAATTACGTATTCCCTCAGATAGGGGGCGCTCCACAGCAGCCCTTCTACACCGAGGCGGCCTCCTTTCCACTCCAGTCTACATTCCCTTCGCAGCCACAGTTCCCTCCCCAGGCGGCGTTCCCAGCCCCGCCCACCTTCCCTTCGCAGCCACAGTTCCCTCCCCAGGCGACGTTCCCAGCCCCGCCCACCTTCCCTCCGCAGCCGCAGTTTCCTCCCCAGGGGATGTTCCCGGCCCCTCTGTTCCAATATGGGGCCCCGGCCGAGTCCCCCAAGGCCCCAGTGGCAGGGTCCCGCTCTTCCACGCCCCAGTCGACGCGCGACCAGGCCTCACCACCCCTCTTCCAGTCCCGCTGCAGCTCGCCACTGCAGCTCAACCTGCTGCAGCTGGAGGAAAGCCAGCGTTCCCTGGAGCGCCAGGAGGGAGCGGTGCCCTCTGGTGGAACACAGGGGAACAACGTGGGAGAGAGGGGAAGCAGTCCTCCCAAAGCCGACAAGGCACTCCAGCCGGTAGGAGCCCCTGTCACTCATTTATCTTCCCCATCGTACACATTCATGTACAACAACAGCTCTCTTGAGTACAGAGATTTTCTCATTATTTCTTGTACTATATTTAAATGCTAGTAGTTTTGCTGGGGAAAATGTTGACCTACAAGCTATAATAGACATGGGCTCTGGTGGAAGCTAGTGTCCTCTGCTTTAGCTGTGTTTAGCTAAAACATGCAGCAGCCTTTCATTAGCTGTGACACATCCCATACTTCTCATGACACACTTCTGTTTACGGGAAGACCCACATATTGCGTAACACTCGCAGCTGCAGGGGATTGTGCTCAGGTGCCAGTCTGTTGTATATCGTGTTATAATGTGCTGGTGAGCTGATGGTTGCTTGACCTTTCTGTGACCTTGGCGCCCCCAGGTGAGCCCCACATGTGAGGGGCACCACAGCGATGGGCACTCCTCCTCCAGCGACCTGTTGGACATCCTGCTGCAGGAGGACTCCCGTTCTGGGACTGGCTCGGCCACCTCAGGCTCACTGGGCTCTGGGTCCAATGGGTGCGGCACGTCCGCCAGCGGCAGAGGTCCGTCCGCGGTTCCGGCTCTGCCCGGCATGTCACATGACTTATTTTGTTTGTTTGTTTGTCTCTTTGTTTGTTTTGAGGCTTAACCACCAGTTCTCTTTGATATCCTCAGGGAGCAGCCACACCAGCAACAACAGCAGCAAATACTTTGGCAGTGTCGACTCGTCACAGACCAGCCAGCAGGGGGCGACGGTGCACAACAATGAGGTCAAAGACCCTGCGGGTGGAGCACGCTTCAAATATGTACTGCAGGACCCCCACTGGCTTCTCATGGCCAACGTGGGTCAGGCCGTCATGATGACCTACCAGCTGCCCTCACGGTGAGTGGCCAATGAGTGCTGTCCCCCCCCCCACATGTTCCCAGGGTGAGAGGGGTACCTCTGTGTATGAGAGACAGGGTGAACATTCTTAGGCAGTACTTCCTAACCCTGGCCTTGGCTGGTTGTTCAACTATCTTTAGCAAGCTAACAACTTCAGGTTACACAAGATTAGATGAGGCTAAAAACCTAACTGGGTCAGAGTTATGCTAAATTCAGTACCATGTGACCTTAAAAACTTAGACAAGTTCATGAAAGTGAGCCCCATGCAGGTGTGGATGGTAAGCACGGTCCTGAGTGGCTGCAGGGAGGATGCAAATGAGGATACCAGTAAAAACCAACAGCAGAGGGGAGATGGTATGCAGTGGAGTCTTGGGGACTGGAAAAGTATCTGTGTAACTTCATGTGATGCATAGTCTATTTTAGATATATTTATATTTTTATTTTAGATTCTAGTCATCGGCAGATTAATTATCTTTGAAATTGTTAGTATATCTCACTGGTCTGGGGGCAGTGTGTGGCTCAGCAGACTAAGTCTCTGTGATCAGAAGGTTGCCGGTTCGAGCCCAGCGTTGGCAGTATAGTCACTTGCTCTCACCTGTATATGTGTCTGTGTGTCACATGGAGAGCAAGATGGGGTAAAATGAGAAGAGAATTTCCCCACAAAGAGTAATAAAGTATCACTATTTTATTGTATTTCATTCAATGATCAGTCAAAAACAATTGGCTAAAAACAGGATCTGCTAACACCTTGTCAACTTAGTTCAACTTGAGTGCTTGAGAAAGTCTGCCCACACTGGGGGCAGTCAGGACCAGGACTGGGAATTGTAAAGCCCTACACTTAAGGCCAGTTCATACTTCACTTTCCTACATACGCTTACAGGCAGACTTCATATATGCTGGTGGGCGTCGACTGCTCATTTGGAAAGATATTGACTGGGAGTTTTCAATAGGTGGCAGCACTGACTTTTACGGAACAGATGTCAACCATGAAAGAGTAGAAGAAATAAAAATTATTTTGTAGGGGGTGCGGAGGAATCCAAATATGTCATTTTTTTTATTGTGTCCAGCTGTTATACTGTGGTATTGTCAGAAGAAACACTGAAATATTGGTGAAAAACTGTTTGCTTTGGGAGAATAAAAGTTTTCGAATTCTGATCCAGATTCTGAAATTTGCTGGGTGGTGATGGGATTCCGACTGATTTTGTGACTGTCCATAAAAGTTTATCCATTTCACTACAGTTCTTGTATTTGTGTTTGTTGCAATAAATATGCTCTCTGCTGGTCTGATGGAATATCATTGCTGTACGCATGCACTGCATGCATCTGCATCCACAGGCAAATGTAGCATGTACACGTGCACGACTGTGTGCTGACGACAATGACATGCGGAAATGTGAAGTGTAAACTACGATTTAGGATTGATTGAAAGATTCATAATGTTGATTCCCAGCTGGGCCGATTCCCCCGTCACTACCAGCCCACGGTAATCAGAAAGAAAGGCCTGTAGGCTCTGTGTAATTTGACCGTCTTTGTGCCATGGGGCCCGCAGGGACACCCAGAAGGTGCTGAGGCAGGACCGAGAGAAACTGCAGCGCATGCAAAAGAGCCAGCCACACTTCACTGAGGACCAGAAGAAAGAGCTGATGGAGGTACATCCATGGATGAAGAAAGGAGGTCTACCCAAAGCCATTGATGTGCAGGTGAGTCCCTGCAAGGCATTCGCTCTGGTATTAACCTGGGCAGAGTCTGAGCAGAGCGGACCGTGTGACCATCAAGCCAACGCAAAGTATAGCTGGAAGCTGGTGGCTTTCTGAACAAGTCCTGAAGAGAAATTCTAATGCCTGCAACTGGTGCCCATAGACGCTTTCACACTGAAGTTTCCGGAAGTTTCTGTAGCTCCTGGCCACATTTGTGTGTTGCCTTCCCACCATGCAACAGGAACTGGAACCTTTATGCTAAATAAGTATGGGAGGTAGGAGTACACTAAATAAGTATGGGAGGTAAAGTTCGTAGGTTAAACTTAATGCATAATTTCATATGAAAATACACCACCATATCAAAACAATGCAGGATGAACAAGTTGTTTTGTTAGTTATTGGTTAGTTATTGGGGATCGATCTAAATCAAAATGGGACACAGTCTTTTATTTATATTTTATTTATACAACCCATGACTTGTTTGATTCTTATTAAATTTAGCCTGCAGATCGATCCTTTTAATTTTCCACAGAATAAAAAAATGATAATGTTATTCCGGCTAACAAGCACTAGCAAGTTTCACTGCTGGTACCAGCGATATTAGACAAAAATATATTGCCTATCGATTGAATTTTCTGATGCAGAAATATGAAAAAGCAAGCAAAAATGTATTCAATGATGCATTAAGGTACAAAAATAATTTCATATGCTCAGTTTTTGGTCCACTACTTCTATCCTCTTTTCCTGCATTTCTGTGTAACTTCCAAGTTAGCGCTGGTGCTTCTGGTCAACCAGTCAGCAAGTTATCACTGTAAGCGCCTCCCCAGTAGTTTGTATTCAAATGAAAAGTACTTTGTCTGGAGAAGGGACTTAAAAAGGGTTCTGGAACTGCCTCTGAGGAACTATAATCAGGGTGAATTCCTGCAGTGTGAACGTGACAAAAGTTCTGGAAAAAAGTTCTGGTTCCGGGAAAAAGTTCCAGTGATGTGAAAGCACCTCATGTCTGATCAGGTCTCTAAGTGGATTACAGATCTAGACAAATATCTGGACGATCACAAGTCCGCATTTCATGGCTCCTCACTGTTGTGCCCTTGAGCAAGGCTCTTAAGCAGAGATGGGCTGACCCTGCTCTCACTAATGCTTGCTGTCGACAAAACTCTCTGCTATAGACTATAGTATAGTCACTTTTATTGTCATTCAGAAATACACGGGTTAGTGCACAACAGAACGAAATTTCGTCGCATTTTTTGCTCACCATCGGCCTGGTAGAGTGTGTAATATATATATATATATATATATATATAAATAAGTGGAATTAACATATGTATATTAAACCGCAGTTTAGCAGCAAAAGAAAAACAGAAAAACAATACAGTACATCACCATATGAGTTTAGTGCAAGACATATAGTGCATAAAGTTCTTGAAAAAGTGACATGTGCCTGGATGGAGAGAGGCGGAGTATGGGGGAGGGGGTATTGGGGAGGGGCTGTTATGAGTTCAGGAGTCTAATGCTGATGTAAGTTCTTAGATTATGCTTCTGAAGATTTGGATGTCAATTTCACTGTAGCTCAGATGAATAGAAAAAAACCCACAATAGCAAATTGAATATGAATTTTCACATGAGTACCCTTTCCTTGAGTGTCATATGGATGTAATCATGGCTCATCTTGTTTTGGCCACAGGCCTGCATGTGCTGTGAAGAAATCGGTTCAGCCCTGATTGAGGAGGAGCCCCCGGACCTGGACTTGGGAGACACAAGTGACGGGCCCACCCAGAAGGGCAGTGAGGGCACACCACTGGCCAATACCAGCCCAATGGCCACCTGAGGCGCCACCCACCACCACAGAACTGCTCACCACCTCACTCTTCACTGCCACAGGAATCCAGCCATGAGGACATAACAGGCCCTCTCATACCTGCACGGCACTACACCTCAAGCCTAAGTGAGATGAACGTAAAATGTAGCTGTGTGATAGGACAGGGCTTTAGCAAAACACAGATCATGCTGCTAGGCAACGAGGGAGAATCGTGACAGCAGGCTGGCTCTCGAAATGCTGCCAGCACATGCTGAAGATGACCGACCACCGCCCAAACCCCCCGCCCCCAGTTTGAACTGTTTGTGTGGGGGGGGTGGGGGGCACCAGCTAGCAGGATAGTGTCAGTTGTCTAAAATATGGTGATCCATTACAGAATATTAATTTATCCAGATTCACCATGTCAAATTTCTCACTCTGGTCTTTAAGTTTTTTGTTAGAAGGAAAAAATGGAAACATTTGTTGAGTTTGAACTGTCCGAATCGAACTCCAACACGTGTGACCTGGCGTGAGTGATCTGGTCTTTTTTAGTCACATTTTCTATGTCCAGTGCAAATATTTTTCCAGAAACGCAGCACCTCTGTGTCCTGATATGTGGGACTTTCTACTCTTTCTTGAGCTTTTATTTATCCAGATAGAACATTCAGGAACTGCAAAGCACACATCAGTAAAAGGAGGAAGACTTTGTCTTCAGGCAGTTCAGACAGGTATAAATAATATATATTTTTATAAATAACTAAATAAAATGATACCCTGGAAAAAAATACAAGAGCATTCAGTCCCATTGTTTGTGTTGTGTTGTCTTAAATGTCTTTGCATACAGTGTAATGTTGGTGGTGTATGGGGACCAGCCTTATGTTAAGGAGTTCAGAGAATCCAGAATCAACCATTACAGTCAGAAAAAAATGGCCAAAAGTCAGAGTATCTTATCCTGATCTTCTCCTTTAACAGCTAGTCCCTATTTAGGGATAAGGTGAATACCCAGTGAAAAGTGGCATCCAGTTAAGAGGCTGTTTTCCCATGACTCTTAATCCAAGACTGGATACTTCTGCTGGAAATCATTACCATTGTACTTAATTTTGCTTGTTTCATTCCCAGCATTTTCTGAGGTAGTTTGTCTGCCCCGTCCCCCATGACTCGCTTCATAATTGTATGGAGTGTATGTAAAAGAAGCTTTGTGTACATTTACTGTTCTATGTTGCCAAGACACACAACAGTGAAACATCACCTTAAATGGATTTCTGTCTACCTGCACATTTTTAAACAGACGTTTTGGTGCTTATTTACTTGTATCTGTTTTTATTGCTTGATAGACAATGGGGATGTTTCTTCTTATTTTAAAGACTTTTTAAAGAATTGTCGTGAGATGTGAACATTCTTCATAAGCAAGAACTGTAATTAAACTTATTTTAAATATGTACAGTAATTACTTTCTTATTTCAGTCTGTCATGGGCTTGCATTAATTAATGCAGGGAAAATATGTATGAGTTGGGAGAAATTTGTGTGCAGATACCTCGTGAAAGCACCATCATGCTGGTCTCCTTCAGAAGTGCCACGCTGTCCCAAAGGAATCCCTCAAGGCGTTAACTCAGTCCACCTTAAACAGCTGACAATCGCAGCAGTTACCAACACTAATAAACCAGCAAGGTTTTCAGGATGTTTTCATTTTGAGAATTGATTCCATTGTTGAAATATTGATTTTATTTATTTATTTATTTATTAACTTTGTAATCTAAATGTTTAGAATTCTAGGGAGCAGAACATAAACTTCTCACCCATAAATGGGGAGAAATGGGAAGACTTTCAGGGGCCCAGTCACTGTGGGCTTCCCCAGTCCCAGGTTGGGCCTGCACAATATATGGATTTGGGTTAGTAATATCAACCTTGGTGCTTCTTGATTTGGAATCGAAAAGACAAGCAGTGGTATCATTCATCCCTTATCTGGAGCCTACTTGTGCTGTTGCATTGTAGTATTCTGGAAGTCAAGTCATCCACTCGTAACCATCAGTCCCAAAGGCTGTTGTGTTCACTGTTGTGGGGGCTGAAAAATGATTGTTCTAAATCCAATTTAGTGATTTCGTTCCGCATTTTCTTGCAGCTTCTTCAGTCCAAACTAAAAAATCACGTGCAATTGATATGTTTTATGACATTTTTTGGTTACTTATATTCGTTAGCATAATTTTGATAAAAGGATTAACTTTTGAATTAACTTTTTTTTCGAATACGTGAATTGTCTGGCAGTTGTCAGTTCACAATACATGGCAGTTGGGGAGGTGGATTAAATCCCAAGGGTGCTATTTAATGGCCATATGCTCACACTGGAGCCGTTACATTGTAAAAAAAAAAAAAAAAAAAAAAAATTCGTTAGATTTGTTTGACACCAAAAGCTCACTGTCACCGTCCTGATGGCAACACGTATGGACGCCTAGATTAAGATAAAAATGGAAGGCTGAATATCTATCCATCTCTCTCTCTCTCTCTCTCTCTCTCTATGACACATGAAACAAGACTCTGTATCATTTCGTCCTGTGTCCCAAGGCTATTCCCGTCATTTTAAAAAAGATCAGAGTATCTCAGAGATTCACACACTGACTTTGATCAAAGCTTCCCCGGCCGTCCCCTTGTCGGGACATTCGCACCTCGGCCAATTTGAAAAGGAGGCGCGAACTCCCCGCCACCTCCGCTGGGCTTGCCCCTCCCTCGGCTGTCTGCTAATCCAGTCTAGTTAACAGCAACGCCATCAATAGCTGAAAATAGTGTGCGAATGTAATATGTGGATTTCGAAAGGAATTAATATAAAATTTGAGGTTATATTTATCCAAGGCAGCAGGAGGCGTGGTCGTTAAGCACCCGAACGGGTCACTTGCAGTAAAGGCCTAACTCCTGCTGTAGTCCCCTTTATCAAGAAATCATGAAGTTTAGCTTTTTTATACCTCAGAAGCTATCATTCCGTATAAAGAGAGCGAAAGCGTCAGCAAAGCAAATTCATTGAAATAAAAAAATGTACTCGCTGGCCATCGGATCTCAGATCCTTTTCTGTCTACTGACACGCACAGTTTGATCTTTTGCACTGTCCGTTATATTATACCAAATTAACGAAAAATTATTGCCCTGTGTTTTTGTGTGTCATTCATAATGGACGGAAGCAAAATAATTTCAGGATACATCTGTGAAGTCGGCTATAGCAATCAGAAGCACAATAAGGATGCGGGTTCTTTTAATGCTTGCCTGTTGTTCAGAACAGGATCTAACATTCAATTGCCGACCAAAGCAAATGAATCCGTATAGGCTCCCGATAGTGTCTCCAGCGCCACTTTGCTGTCTCGGTACCAAGGAAGGTGCGACTTTACATGGATTTGCACAGCGGCTGTCGCCACAGGCGAGCCCTTTCATGTCCGTCATGGGAAACGCATTTGTTGGGGGCGGGGGGGGCGTCTATCCGCTCCTGTCGCCACCAAAATCCCCTAGACTTGGGAGTGCAAATTTACACGACATAAACGTCGGGAATAAAAATAATACAACCTTCTAAAACTGTAGCCTTTCTAAAAAAAATTAAAAATACAGCCCCTGTTAAAAGTTTACAGTTGAAATTTAGTCTTAATAATTTATGGAGAATATTCAAACAACATCTGGTCAGTTCAAAATATAATCCTTAAAATAAAATTCTGAAAATATAATTCTTAAATGTGTGCTCTTTCCATTCCATAAAGATACTTTCATATAGAAAACCTGCTTTACTGATGACTCACCTAACTATAACCGTTTGGGCCCTATGTGTGACCGTAAGCATATACTTATATTTAAATTCTTAACTTATACTCTAAGTTTAAGTTTTAATTAAGGTACGGTTCACTAGGAAAACGGCACTGACGGAACTGATGTGCTTACACTGTAACTTGTAAGCACATGAGCCGATCAACATTGATTTGCTACTTGGAAGTGAATAGCCCAGAGAGATGCAGGCACCGCGGGGAATGACCGCTGTCTATCGAGGCGTTGCTTTTCACACTTTACTGTATAGAAGGAAGTTCTAAGTCGGATATCCAACACCTCATAAAAACACAGCGTGACTCAGGAATACGAAAATAAGTTTGAAACCAAGACACTGTAACCATTTTATGTATAGTGCATTGATCCATCTTGCTAGGGGCGTCAGAAGCATTTTGAATGGGGGGGGGGGCACACTGGCATAAAACTAATATTTCATGTAAAATGTAGGGAGGTCCAAATAACGAATAATTATAAAATGTGAGGGGGACACGTCGCTTATCTAATACAGGGCCGGTAACTATCGGAATTATATCGCTGCATGTATTCTAATTTTTCCTTTATTGTTTATTTACTAAATCCATTAATCTTATTTGGTGCTTCTGAAAATCAAACAGATCCAAACTGACCACTAAAGTCATTTATTTCGGTTTGAAGTGTCCCACTAGTGTTTTTTTTCCCTTGGCAGTTGATTTATATTGGAAAAGAAAATTACCAGACCTAGACTTGGAATAAACAGACAATGGTGGTTCGGGGTGTAATTACGTTTAATAGACTTAAAACAAGATATTAGATTCAATAAAGAACCACGTTGTGTGTAGAACGTGATACATAGATACAGTGAGACTCTGAACTTACAGACAAGACGTACATAATAATAAGCTCATTCAAATATCAATCTTTATAATAATCCTATATCGAACAACTTAATTTATCGATCAAAACTAATAAAAACCTACATATACAATCACTGCAAGTCAGTGTTTTCACGTGCTATTTATAGGCACAAATCTGCTCTAATACAAAGTCTCTACCACAATTTAGTATTTACATCGGAGTAAACTGCCCTTCCTTCACTGAAGGAAGACATTCGTGCCTACTTGAGTGAGAAACACTGCTATGGAAGATTGATCGTGGTGATGCAAAGACACATTATCCCTAGCATAAAACATTTAAAAAGCAAAATGTTTACTTCTAATCTTTAGAGTTCACGTCGATTACACGTGTACAGACATAACCAATATTAAGGTTCTGCCTTTTTTTTTTTTTTTTTTAAAAAAAGAGCTTTTTTCGTGATGATCCCTCTAAACATACATATTTACATGGCGGGTGCCTTTCCGGGATCAATGATCAAAGATCCAGAAAGAAACAGTGCAGGGTACTTTAAAACATCACCAGAAGGAAAAATAAAAACACCCGCACTTTAGAAATTAGATCTAAAACCGACTAAGTACATTGGGTAGACTCAAGCACAGTTAGTAACTATGTCAACGTGGAAAAACAAGGGTCTGACTTCTACCACGGTCTCCACATATATTTGGTATACGTCGTTGTGGGCATGTTTTGGACCTCTCTGTTCTCCACGACCTCGGGAGATATGTGGTTCTGTTCACTTTCGGTTTCTTCCAGATCAGAACCGAGGTCCTCGCTGGATGTGGTGGAGGGAGCCGGCGAGAGGGCAAGCGGACTGCTGGTGGACATACTCCGAGCCCCAGGAGACACCAGCGCCGCATAAATCCCCTCAGTGGACGGCCATGCGCTGCCGTTACTGGAGTCCGACATTAAATCCACAATTATGTCCTGGAAGTGGTCCTGATCGTTCAAAGGCATGCTTTCCAGAAGATGGTTGAGAAGCTCCGCAGCCACCGTGGCGTCAATCCCCGGGCAGTTGGACACGAATGTGTGCACCTCGTGCATACACTGGATATAGCCAGCTGCAAACCTCTCGCTCGCTTCTCGGTTCACCGTGTCGACCTCTGTAGGGGTGCCGAAAAAATACGTTAAATTCTTGAAACAATCATCACGTGCAAATCTCCGAAATATATGGCACGCATCCAAACCCCATTGTACTTCTAAATATAAATCTAAATACATACCCTGGGCTCTTTTCTGTAAGATGTTTTCAACTCGCTTCACGGTCATTTCCAGGACTTCGGCATTCTCCATCTTTGACTGGAACTGTAGAGAACAGAAGATTATCGTGGTAAAGTTAAAAACAGAGGCATTGTTGAAACTAGTCAAGATTGTAACTGTAAGCTGCAACTACATGCGTGACGACAAATAAACATACCTCTGTGTCTGCAAGAAGTGTACGGAGTTCTTGCAAACTTTCATTGATGCGGGCTCGCCTCTTTTTTTCCACCAAAGGTTTTCTTGCCTACAGTGGAAATATTGAAAATCACGTTGATACAACTCTTGGAGAAATCGCATTGCCATAAAAATCAATAAAACTGCATTCGTTACCTTTCTGTCTCCCTTTATTCCATAATATTCGTCCTCGCCCCTGTTAGATCCGTTTTTGTTGGGTCTAGATGAGGGGGCCATGTTGGTTTCACCCACACAGTGCAGAAAGCTGCGTTTGTATTCCACAGTTACGTTATGATCCTTCAAAGTGGCAGATGGCAGGCGGACCCCGGTACAAAAAAAATCCCCACAATACAGGCAAACAAGCCCTTGTGTTTATTATGTAACCCTTAGGAGATGTGCTTTTGGCACGGCGAAGTTGTAGTAGGTATTTATAGACATTAATTAACATATGAATAAGATCCTTGGCTGACCGAGCCTGGGGACCCTAGAGCGTATCGCGTATCAGCCAATCAGCGACCAGCTCTTTGTCTATCTCGCCGCAATTCGGCCTGTACCGTAAAGGCCCTTCAAGAGCGCAGTTTATTTTTTACTGTTCTTGGCTCGATTGTTTCTAGTTTCCCATATCGCTTCACAAATATGCCGTTCAGTCTGCTATTTAAATGTTTAATTGGTAATGGTTAACAACAGCAAAACATGGGTCCAAATAAAAGCAACACTTTTAACTTTCATCGTGCAGTAGTCGTATTGTTCATAATGCACTTTTCATTTCTACGTTATTTACACAATGCTTGTTTTTTCGTGTGCTGCATGTGATCGCCCCTTGATATTTGTAACATGTCACTGTTGATATAATATTGATTTCTTTGTATATTTAGTGACGATTGCGATCAATTGCTATATTTTCTCAAAATATTCTCAATCTATAAAACATTAACAATTATGTTTTATTTTATTCACCTTCCTTCTCCCTTAATTTGCCTTTGGGTGACGCGACCCCGCAAATCGTTAGTAGGAGGCCCGGCGCATGTAATACGATACCGACAGTTGGCAGCTGCAGCCCGCAGACACTCGGAGCAGATGAATTAAAAGCGAGCATTGAGAGCTTGTCCCCAAAGAAAACGACAGGTGTTGCATCGCGCTTCATTTGTTTCCCCCTTGTTTGCCGTGGTCTGTGAGTGGCTGCGGATTCAGCCAGTCACCCCATGCATTAACTCAGTGCAGTGACACGGGCGGCACACGGCTACAAACATGTCCAATATATTAGAATATATGAGAATAAAAGAAATCTGGGAATATTCGTATTTTTTCCTTATTACGGACAAAATGACTGAACCTCGGGGAAAATACTAAGGAAAGTGGTTGCTCATATAAAGGGGTTGCATTTATAAAATCAAAATGGTTGAACGATATAACTGTTGTATTCGTTGATTGTAGTTAGGCAATTGCATCGTCATTATAGTAGGTTAAATGTTTCTAAACAGATTATGCCGTTCTTGCCAATTAATAATATGAACAGTGTAAAGGGTATGATGGAACTGTAGTAACCTAGTAACCTGACTCATGCAGCATCAAGTTCCACAAATAATAAAACAAATTATTAAATGGTTTCCCCCTTGACATCAGAAATGCAGAACTGTAGTTGGTCCCTGACCCAGGACGGAAAGAATAGGCTAAAAAAACAATTTGTATTACGGTGATATTCACAGGTAAACGGCGATTGCCCTAAGGTAAGAGATAAATAGGCTAATTGAAGCGCAATAAAATACCGCCTCACAACTACAACTTTGAAGTTGAGCCTTTTGGCACTCTGTCGTTCTCTAGCTTGATGGTGGTAAATTTTCTGGCAATAAAGCAGGCGCCGTGTGTTAAATCAATAAAGTGCTATACCAGGCCTATCCTGAATGAGTTAATATCTATCACTTAATATTCTAAGTGACAAATAAAATGAAATTAAGAATAGCCAGCTTTTAAAGTAGTTAGCTTACTGGTGTAGAAATGATCAGAAAGGGACAGGAAAGTAAAACAAAACAATATATTTTGTAATAAAAGTTAAAATATAATACTGTTAAAAACCAGGGTTCTGCGTGACTGTCTGCATGAGTGTTAGATCTGCGATCTGCCCGGCATCCCTTGCCTTGTTTCTCATTGTTCCTAGGATAGTTTCGACCTTCTGCTGGTAAATGGTTACGGTAAGACAGAGAAAAATCAACAAAAGTGTATTTATATTGGGATTTCCCCAAGACCCATATAAACATCGTCAACGAAGCGATTAGAGCAGATATTGTGGCAGTAACGATCCAGTTTGCTTTATGTCATTATTACGCTACTGATCTCATTGCAACGCACGGCTCCCCCACTACGCGGTTTCATTTCTGACCATATGTTAAAAGCACTTACCATTCAGCCAACGTTTTACTTTCCATCACCAGAGCTGGATTGGGGTTGGGGATGGTCCCCATGATAAATTTTGCACCTATATCAGCCTACTCGGAAAATGCCCAGTATACCATATGGCAAATACAGGCCTACACATAGCATAAACCTGAACTGCCATAAGTGCAGTTCTTACTTAGCTTAGCCCAAAACTAAAGTCTTGATATTTGTGGATTTTCTTAACAAAATCAGTTTTCCTAAATATGAATATTCAAAAACGATATTAAGCATGAAAACTGAAATGAATGATTTTAAATAGTTAAAAAATCCATGACTTCGTTCCCAAATGAAGATTAGAGAAATCATCCATTAATAGAAACAGCTTATCTCAGTTATAATATAGCAATTCGCACATTATATTTATCGAGGCATGCTGAAATGCATTGGCTTGTGGCTTAGGAGTGAGGGTCCATGCCTGGAAGATTGCTGGGGCAAATCCCACATCTAGCAGAGTCAGTGCATCACTTGGGCAAGACTCTTATCCCCCACTGTTCTAGAAGTGTTGGCTAGATAGACGACCCTGCACTCTGACTAAATGGAGTACCTTCACCTACATCTATATCTTTATATATATATATATATATATATATATATATATCTGTGTGTGTGTGGATTAGGTTTATATTGCATTGTTGAGACCAAATGCCCCCCACAATGTAATAAAAAACAATTCTTTTGACGTTGTGGGGACTATTTTTCAGGTCCCCATAAAGATCTGTGAATGCGATCAGGAAAAATTCCAGAAGTCTTGTACTTTGTTCGGTTATTTATGGTAAAGGTTAGGGCTGGGTAGGGATTAAAGTCATCATGTTGGGATTAGAGTTTTCCCCATAGAAATATTATTACACAAATATATAATTACAAACCTGTGTGTGTGTGTGTGTGGGGGGGGGGGGGAGGGGGGGGGGGG
>JAODLC010000047.1:17543626-17557562 GCA_026781145.1 Hippopotamyrus pictus
GGGTTCGTACCATGGCTGGAATATAGGTGTAGGGTGGGAGGGGGCAGGGAGGGGGGGGACTAATGCAGGAAGAACATACTGTAATATGATGCTGAACTGCAATATTTATGCGTGAATGAATGAGGAAGAAGCAATAAGTTATGTCTGTGTTGTGAAGTTGATGTTGTTTTATGAAAGTTGATTTGCACTTCCATTAAAAACGTTCTATTAAACTTTGATAAATGTTTACATCGATGTTTTTAATAAAAATGAAAGATGTGACAACCCAATTTTTTTCTGCATGGTTATGGAGTCAGTAGTATATTTTTGTTACATAAACATTGTAGGCATCCTTTTCCTGACCTCAGCAAGGGAAGCTGAGGACATTTTTGGAGAAGCGAGTCATCGCCCAGCATTATGGCATCCGGGACATTAAACAAACCCAACATAAGCAGGGGAGAGACATCCTGCACTCTGGAAAACAAATAACTGTATGTATTATTGAACGTGCAACTGTTCATCTGGTGAGAACCTAAATTAACTTAATGTCAATTCTGGGTGGAATTTCACTTTCAGAGATGAGATTAAACACCAGAACACCCTGAGGGAGTTGGGACTCCCCGTCCTTAATCAACATCACGAACGGAAAGCGATTTATTTCCATAATGATCATCATAGTACTAAGCTGCTCACTCTTTTCTCCTCGGGGTGCAGGAAGATCACGGCGCTTCAGGGCCGTGCAGAGGAGAATCACAATGACACATTTCCCCCCGCATCAGCCCAAAGCCTGCCGCTTTCCCAGGGGATTTCTTGGCGCTTGAGTCCCGTCTAGCTTCAGGGGGTCCAGGCAGCATCTTTTTTGGGCAGATATGTCAGAGGTCGCTCGCAGGAGGCTTCTCCACACGCTGGCGAGCGCCTTTCTGACATCAGCGGGAACGGCTCCTTGAGGGACCTTGGAATGTCGGACGCAATGTTGCTTCCCTAAGTTGAGAGTAATCTGACTTCTACTGGATGAATGCTGCAAAGTAGCGATGGAGGTAGCTTCAGGAGAAGAGACGTGTGGGATAAAACTGAATGACTGCTTGCATCCAAGTGTTAATCCAAAATAATCTTCAGTGAACCTCCTTAAATAGCTTTTTCCCCAAATACTGATCTTGTATTTGTTAATTCTACAATTGTAACAAACAATTTTTTGATTTTATAGCTGTGTCTTGGTAATTGACAAGGTTTTGTTACATGTCCATCAAGAATTATTACATCCATCCATCTTCCAACCGCTTATCCCACTGGGTCCGGAGCCTATCCTGGAAGCAACGGGCACAAGGCAGGGAACAATGCTGGACAGGGGGCCAGCCCATTGCAGGGCACACTCACACACCATTCACACCTATGGGCAATTTAGGAACTCCAATTTGCCTCAGCCTGTCTTTGGACTGTGGGGGGAAACCGGAGTACCTGGAAAAAACCCCACGATGACACAGGGAGAACATGCAAGCTCCACACACATATAACCCGGGCGGAGACTCGAACCCAGGTCCCAGAGGTGTGAGGCAACAGTGCTAACCACTGCACCACCGTGCCGCCCCCACCACATATATCATTATAGATTAATTCAAAGTGAAGTCACCTTTCATTTTTCCACTCCAGTTGTTGGCAAAATGCACACGTTATGTGATTTCACGTCTTGAAAAGAGGATCGCATTAGTTCCCAAACAGTTGCAATTTTCTCTGCCTATAATTGATTTCTCATTTACCTAACCTAACTAATCAGCTGACCAGCTAACTAATCGTTACAACCTCCATTTAAACGATTATTTTAATAGAATATGTCTTTAACAGCAGGCCTATATAAAGGCAAATATGGACCTATTGGTTCAGCTTATTCATCTTAAAACTACAGAGAAATGTAATAACTATTATAATACACTATATTGTATTTTCATCTTATTTTCATGATTTTTAATACAGTATCTTAGTTTGATTACTATACTCATTTAGATGTCAAAGAAATTGCGATTAACACGTGCGGCACACAACATTTATAACTGAATAGAAATAACTATAACTTTAGTAGCGTACCGGTATAGAGAAGTCTTTCAAAATCCCTAATTGCATGTTGTTCAACTGTTTCTTGGCATTAAATAAGCATTGCTCAAGATCGGGTTGTTAACGAGATCTTGGGAGTGTTTCTCGTTGCCAGTAAAGAAACTGATTTGAATTAAGAGTTACTGTGTATTTGTTATCCTGAACTGAGTGACAGAGAGGGAGGGGGAGGGGGCAGAGATCGGCTGGTAGAACCGTAGGATCGACAATTTATGCGAATGAAAGCATGCACGCGCAGTTCTGTACGGCTGAAGAAACCGGCAAGGGAAGGACTGCAGGTTTCAAATCAGCGTTTAGCAAAGACTGAATGAAGCAGTCTCTGTCTGTTAAAATTTAAGTATGTGAAAAAGTCAAAGGAGACGCTGTTTTCATTCTTTGGTCCTTTCCAAGCAGCGCTGTTTGTATGTTTATACGTGTCAACCTGGCTTCATTGTAACAACAATTACGGCGCAGTCAGATTAACAGTGGACTGAGATGCTACAATGTTTCGGGGACAATTGCATCACTTTGTCTTTTGGTGGATTTTGGCGACGGTCGGGCTCTTGGTGACAGTGCCCGGTGTGGGAACCTATACTTGCCATGAGGTGCAAACGGCTTTCCAGATGCGCCAGATTGGCCCTTGGAAATTGGTGCCCGAAACACCCGAAACAGGTCAGTTTGTAGTAATTATCAGTAGCTGATGCTTTTGACATAAGTGATTTTACCTGTGCTTAGTCGCTTGCGTAATTTACTGGTATTGCAACGTGTCCTTCTTCATGATACCGAATGCATTTAATGATATGTATTATTTAGTTAGTCTTACATTTATTGCCACATGAATTATTCATGGTTTACATTTTTCTGTCAAAGATATGACAGCTAATAATTTACTGCATAAGGAGCGAAAAAAACGGACTTTACAAATTAAGCGACATTATCAGCGCGAAGGCATATCGTTAAAGTCGTGTACTATAAATATCTGTTTTTGTGTGTCTTTTTTCATGTGCACATTGGATATTAAATCGACATCGCGGTCGAATTGTTCGGTGCTGAAGGTAGGCGGAACGGGGCAGTAATTATAGGTGCATTCAACAGGTTTAGCTCTCTGTTTGTCCCGCTATGTACGTTCTGTTTTGGAAGGAGGAGGAAGGAATCTGGTGTCCCAGACAGTGTGGAAAGGAAGAGGGAAAGGTGTATCCTGCAGTAGGGGGTCTCTCACTTTCCGGAGTTAAATGCAGCCTTTGTGACAGGACTCACACCCACATTCCTCTATGGTCATTTTTCAAAGGATTGTCATTACCAAATCTGGGTTCATTGTCTTGCTGTTCCATCTGACTTGGAAGTTACACGCTGAAACAATAAAATGTGTGTTATTAGTGATTGCTGTAAAAATTGATGAGGGTATGACACTGATGTGCATCATCACTGAAGCTCGAATTATTGGAAAGTTACAGTTATTTTCCCCAGCATGTGAGAAACTTGTTCCAGAATCTTCCAGCCAAAACTACAAGTCTCTGTCAAAGTGTTTTATGTCACCCATATTAGATCAAAATGCTTCTTCCTGAAGTACATCAATACCACATGACATTTAATCTGCATACGGTGGTCACAGTCACCTCTCGGCTTTGCTGACATGAAGGCATGGGTTACTGACGGCTAATGTCAGCCCTCCTTTCTGGAGGCACACTTATGATATATTTTGGAGTAGTTGTCAGAGCAACATGCAGCACCCAGGGCTGGGGGCAGGGGTCCTGGGTTGACCGAGGAGCCAGGTGCTTCAAGTCAGAACTTATTTTGAGACTCATTCAGATCTTGTGACTTTTTATGCTTATGCATGAACATACATCATGTCGTCAGGATGGTTCATCTGTTTGCTGATATTGATATCATAACTGAGCTCCTCTAGGTTACCTGCAAGAGGTATAGGCTACAGGGAGCAAAAGGGAGCCAGCAAACACAATAGCTGTAATCTTGAAGACAGTGTGTGACCACAGTACTGTCTCATCTTGACCCAGAAGATGGTCAGATGTGGCTCCAGTTCAGCAGAGGAGGCTTCTGGTCTCAGCTAACATCCTTCCTACCTGTCGGCTTACTGCTGTTTGAACTTTGTAGGGAACTGCTCCTTGAGTAAATCAGCTGTCTTCCTCTCTCATCCTCACTCTTCAAAGAACTAATTAGAATTTCAGAAGACTGGGTGGGGTTTGTAGGGGGTAGGTGTGTATTCCAGCAGTTTTCATTTTTCAGATCCGTTGCCAAGTAAAGCAGCTCTTGATTTCTGAACCTCCAAAACCCTGCTTCTCAATGAGCCCCAGTCTGCTCTCTTGACTAGTGTCGAGGGTTTGGGGCAGGCGAAGAAAGAATTTGTTTCATTTCACTTTGTGATGCCAAGAGAGGAAAAGTCGTAGAGTTTCATGTTTTCTAAGGCCAAGGTTTGTAATAAACTTCTGGAAAAAAAACAGTGCAAATCAAAGATGTTCCATGAGCATGTTATGTTCCTCAGCACATTGTGTTTCAATGTGTAACCTATTAACACATATGTCAACTTGAAGACAGGGTGGCCCTCTGTTGCCAGTGAACCAGTCACTTTCAGTTGTTTTTTTAAAATAATCTTTACAGATTCATCACATTTTTAATAAGGTTCTGTTCCTGCAGTCACTGATCATACCTTAAATAATTTAAAGGAAAATTCTACCCAAAATCCACTCTTGTTTACTTGAAAGTGTCACTGCACAAGGTCCGATGTGTTTGGAGAAAAAAAAGCAAACCTCATCTGCTTTGAACAGATACTGTAACTTGCCTTTTTTTGTTTCGTATTCCCTCAGAATTTTAACCCAGAGACGTATCTGCAGTGGATGTCTGTGGAAAGTAAAATCTGTGTCAGTACAAAAACATACTGCTGCATATGTGCGTTACTGTCATCTGTTTTAATGCTGCTTTAACGTCGTTTACCCACCTTGTTTCTTGTTTCTGTTCCTCACTTTCTACTGAGCGTCTGCATGGGGGCAGGTATTCCTGCAGATGACAAGAAGCCATCTGTCACCAGCTGTGCTGAAAATACTTTGTTGATTATGAAAACCAGATACACAGTATTTTCTGCACGCTTGTAAACACCTAAAAGACAACACTGGATCATGTCAGTGGTATTAGGGAATCTATTAGTGACTATACTGTTGTAAAAATTACACATGTACTTCCTGAGGAAGGATTTGGATCATCATGACACCTGAAACAAGATTCATGATGGATGGACGACGCTACATCTCCTGCTCTTGTTTTTTTTGGGGGGCTCAGTTTTAGATTTAGCTTTTGATGGTAACGGTTTATTGCCTTGCAGCGTTTACCATTAATAAACAACTGATTTGTCCTGCCACCAGGCCCCGGTATTAGAAACCAGTGCTACAAAGTTGTTTGCTTAGAGGCCTTTCTCCTCTCCAGGTTTATGATCACTTCCTTGCGGTGCTACAAAGCCAAGAAAACCAGGCGGAGACCAGAGCCCTTGGGCGTGTCCCTCTCGGTCTCTCTCGCCATTGGTCCTCTTCTGGGAGTTGCACCCTGGAGTCTTTCCTCATTGTATTTTACTTATTATTATGGTTTTAAAAATCTGAAAGCTGCTGGGAGAAGTGGCTCGCATGACAAGCCTTTTGGAGGCCTATAAGCGTCAGTTTTCAATATAGAATTTTCTAGATAAAGGTGCGCTGTGGTGATGGTATGTTTGGTTCAGATAAAAGACGTTTGTGGTCCTTTTTTGGATTTCGTGATATGATAAGATAGTGATATAATCTGTAAAACTAATGAATGCTGTTCTGGTATTTGGATAAATTCTGGAAGAAAGTTTATTGACAACTACATGCTGTTGTCAACAATGTATTATCCAGGCCTCCGTGTCATCCCCTCCCCACACAATCCCAGCACGGTTACACATGTGCGAAACCTAGTGTGCATATAGCCGCAGACTGGGCAGTGACATTGCCTTCATGCAGATTTCCAGCCTGCATCTGTGCCTGTGCCATGTAGAAGAACACCAAAAAATGTCCAAAATACTTAAAATATAAAAAAAATAAAAATTCTTAAAACATTGCCATAAAGAGTATGATTTTTAACACAATGTAAGTGATAAAGCACAATATAAAACAATAGACATTTTTCTATTGTTACACGATATAAGTCTTCAGATCGCACAGCCCTACTGACAAGTACCCTATTACTGGGAAGTATAATATCCATACTTTCAGATATTTGCATAGTGGCTTCTGTAGACTCCCTTTAAATTCTTTGCTGTCAACTATTGCTCTTGCTTCAATTTTGGGGTGATTATGTCTCAGGTGTGTAAGTGTTAGATTTTAAGCAGTGGTGGGTACAGCTAACCGAAAAGTTAGCTTCAGTAATTACTAACTGCTAACTTTCATTACATCGTTACGTGCCGTAAGTTTGGTGTTACGTGCCATAAGGAAAGTACGTGCCTTAAGTTCAGGGTGTGTGCCGTAAGTTCAAGAGGATGCCTACAGGTTCTTCAGACGTCCTGCCCACTTGCCGATTGGTCAACCGCACCCTCGACTCCACGCTCTGGACCTGACCCTGCCTCCCTAGCCTTCGAAGCAATTTCCGGTTCGTCGGCTGAAGAGGCTGCAGCTTCGTCCCTTCGTCTGCCCACTACTTGCTTCTCGCCTGCTAGCTCGCTCTTCTTTCGCTTTGCCTTAGGTTTGAAAGCTCGTGTATGACTGTGTTCTGTTCCTGACTTCCGATTTTCGACTCATCCCTTATTGTACCTTCGCCCTGGTTTTGACTGACTGCTTGGTTTTGAACTTTCGCTCGTGTACTCTGACTTCGCCTCTCTGATCTCCCCTCTGGATACCTTTGCTTTGGCTGTGTGTTTGTGTGTTCCACTAGGTGTGTGTAAGGAGTGTCTGCCTTTTTGTTTTTTCGTCAACGTGGGGATTATTGTTTGTTTGGATAGGGAGATAGCGGTTTAGGCATTGTTGTTTCGTTTTACCCCTTTTGTGTTCACTTAGACTTAGCTTAGCTTGTGGGTATATTCGGGAGAGGTGTTTTGTTTGTTTCTTTGGCCTCTGTCACTCCTGGTTGTCCTGTCCTTCCCAATCCCTCCTTCCCTTTCACTTTGTTAGGCTCCAACCCTAGACTGGAGCATAACAAAATTAATTTAGCTTTAGTTTGGTTTTTGGCTCTGAAACCCATAAAATCATATTTGGAGACTTGGGAATTTTTAACTTTTTTAACACTGAAGTCCCGTCTGTCAGACTAGAGTGATTACCGAGGGATGTTTAGGACTTACCCAATTGAGTACCCACTGAATTTCAGGTGTAGATTTACAGTATATCCATATAATGTTTTTGTGCAATGATCATAAGAGTCATTAAAGATCAAATACTGCTTCCTATCCATCCATCCACTGTTCGAGTTTCGTACTTTTATTGTCTTGCTCATTTGCAAAACACCAAGCCTTTTGTGCCACATTTGGTCGTCCCACCCACCACATTTGCTTAAATGTTTATTATTTTCAAATCTTCATTTCTATTGTACTTTTATTTTGTTTATTGTTATTTATAGACACTGTGACCACTACCATGTGAAACAAATACCTTGAATATCTTGTAAAAACAGCACAAGTCAAGGTCTGGGATATATTACATGGTAAGCTAACATTTAGTACTTTTGGTTGATGTTTTGCAGAAATGGGCAGACTTGAGTGATGTCAATAAGGTCAAATCGTTATGGCCAGACGAATGGCTTAGACCAGGGGTGGAAAATCTTATCCACAAAGGGCTGGTGTGTGTATGTGGGTTTTCACTGCAACTCCCTAATTAGATTACTAATTGGACTGATTGGATGAAGACTCACACCTGGGTTTAAACAGCTGAAGGTTATTCCAAAAACCTGCATACACACCGGCCCTTTGCGGATAAGATTTGCCACCCCTGATTTGCCACCCCTGGTTGAGTTTATTCTTGCTTGCTGTTTTACTGCTGTCCTTTTAAGGATTATGCAATAAAAGAGCCTGCTAAATATCGAGCTTTGCTGTCTGCCTCATGATCTGATTGCCACTCGAGTGCCACGATATTTTATTTAACGACCTGTGACAGGTTTATAATTCATTATTAAATCTGGCTAGTAGACTAATCATTTGTTTTCCACCAAATAAAAAAGCACATAACATTATTCCCCTGACAAACACTAGCAATGGCTATTTCCAATTTTCTTATGCAGAAATATGGAGAACCATCAAAAAGATATGCAATTCAGATACAAAAATAATTCCATCTGCATAATTTTTGCTCTGCTGCTTCTATTTCTTTTCCTTGCACCTCCGGGTAACTTATGAGTTGGAGCCAGTGCTTGTGGTTAACCAATCAGCAGGTTTATTGCTATAAGCCCCACCCCAGTAGTTCCCAGAGCACGCACTAAAAAAAGGTTCTGAAACTACAATTGGAGATGACATAATTTCCTGGTTCCTAAAAAAAATCTTGGTTCCCAAAAGAAAGTTCTTGGGAAAGTGCCTGATATCTAGTAATTCAGTAAATACTGCGTTTATGCCTTGATTATATGATCCTTCCGCGTTTTCCACATTACGGATATCCCGGGGCCCTAAGCAAGCTGCAATGCATTGTGTGTTATAACACCTTTCTATTATAACCAGCATTAACTTCTTCAGCAGTTTGTGCTGCAGTAGCTATCATGTCTCCTCGGACATGATAGGCTAGCTATTACTGCTCACGCACATCAGTGAGCCTTGGGCACCCATGACCCCATCACCATTCACAGCTTGGCTTTTGCTGAACCACTTTTAGTAGGTACTGACCACTGGATATGTAGGAACACCCCACAAGACCTGCTTTCACAATTTGGCTCTTGTCAAAGTTTCTCAGATACACTTGTCCATTTTTCCTGCTTCAAACACATTACTTCAAACACAACTTCAAGAACTAACTTGCCTAATATATAATGACACCCTTGACATGTGCCATTGGAACAAGATAATCAGTGTTACTCACTTCACCTGTCAGTGGTTTTAATGTTATGGCTGATCGGTGTATATAGCTTAATCATGAAATTATTTAATCAGCCAATTATTTGGCAGCATACCAAAGCATAAAATCATGGAGATAAAGATAAGGAGCTTCAGTCATATCAAACACCACAATGGGGGAAAAATGTGATCTCGGTGATTCTGACCATGGCATGATTTGGTGCCTGATGGCCTGATTTGAGTATTTCAGTATCTGCTCATCTTCTGGGATTTTGACGCACAATAGTCTTTAGAGTGTAGAGTGAGAGAAAAAAAACAAAAACATCCAAGCAGCAGTTCTGCAGACAGAAACACCTGGTTGGTGAGAGGTGAAATGTTAATTGGGAAAAAGGCTCTGGTAACTCGGATAACCAACTGTGGTAAACAGAAAATCTTAGCAGAATGCGCAACATGTTGAAACTTGAGGCAGATGGGCTACAATAGTAGATGTCCATGTCAGCCAAAAATAAAATGCTGTGGCTGCAGTGAGCAGAGGGTCACCAAAACTGGACAGTTGATGGCTGGAAACATATAGCCTCTTCTGAAGAATCTCGATTTCTGCTGAGGGACACAGATGGTATGGTCAGAATTTGGTATCAATAACATGAATCCATGGACCCAGCCTGCCTTGTTTCAGGCTGCTGGTGGAGGTGTAATGGTATGGAGAATGCTTCCAATCATTGTTTTGAATGTCACAGTCTATTTGAACATTGTTGCTGACCATGTGCATCCAAAGGAATGACTGGGAAGGCTACAATTTACCCATCTTCTAATGGTTACTTCCAGCAGGACAATGCACCATGTCACAAAACAAAAGCAATCTCAAACTAGTTTCATGAACATGACAATGAGTTAAGTGTTCTTCAGTGACCTATCCCAGTCACCAGATCACCTTTGGGAGATTTGCAGCATGGATGTGCATCTGACAAATCTGCAGAAATTGAGTGAAGAAATTATGTCAGCATGGTTCAGAATTTCAAAGGAATGTGTCAGCATCTTGTGGAATCCAATCCATTAAGTATTGAGGGTGTTTTGAGAGAAAAGGGAGGCCCTACCAAGTATTAGTATAGTGTTCCTAATAAATATAATACAGTGATCCCCCGCTATATCGCGGTTCAGCTATCACGCCCCCTATTTATATCTATCTATCTATCTATATTGCAGATTTTTCCCTGACGTGACACAGTTCTCTGCACATCGCATACCTTGCTTGTGGTCTGATTGTTTTCGTTTTGTTTTAAGCCCTACGATGGCTCCCAAGCGACCTGCATCTTCTAAGCCTTCTGGTAGTAGTGAGCCTAAGCGCCAGAGCCATTCAGGAGAAGGTAAAACTCTTGGATACGCTTCGTGAAGGAAAGCGTTACGCGGAGGTCGCTCGCCATTATGGCTTGAATGAATCGGCGGTACGCTACATCAAGAAGGATGAAAAGAATATATAAGACCCATATATGTTTTTATTTTTATATATTCCATTACGTATACAGAGACTGATGTGTGTGTGTGTGTGCTATGGGCATGAGGCGGGGAACATCCCAGGATGGGGGGCCAGCCCAACGCAGTACATTACATACTATTATTATTAATATATTACTCATATCCTTAGCCCGGCATCCACATATATGTGTTGTTTTAATAAGTTTACATGTATTTAAAGTGTGTGGGAGGGGTATTTTAAGGCTTAAACTATAATTTATATTATAATTTATATGGTCTTTCTATATCTCGGATTTTCACCTATCGCTGATGGGTCTGGAACGCATCTTCCGTGATAGGCTGGGGATCACCGTATTTATATTGAGCACTTTATAATATATGGGGTAATTTGTCTCAAAATTTAATCCAGTTTCAATTGTTTACCCATACAATGGGTCTGCAAAGGATCCTTCAAATAATTTTTAAATTATTGTATTAGTGGAATTGAGTGTCAAAACCAAACTTGTTCTTGCCATCAATATCCAGCACTGTTTCAGTTTTGCTGCACGCTCTCTCAAAATTTGATCATTTCCTGTTTGTCACCCAAAGAACATTTCTGTAAAGTTTGAAAAAGATCCATGAAATACTTTTTGAGTTATCACGCTAATGCGATGAATTGTTTGAAATTGCCCCTTTCTTTTAGTATTACTATGCAGTGCTGCTGAGTTTTTTCCAGAAACAAAATGTTTCAACATTTGATCAGTTTCAGGTCGTCACCCAAACAACATGTTTGCAAAGCTTGTGTCATGGACTCGGGAGGTTCTGGCACGTGGACGGGGCATGGTGCAGGCAAGAAAAGGTGGACAATATACTGGCTGCTAACTGGAAAAAGGGGTTTATTAACAAAACTGAAAACACATTACTGACATTCAATGGCCTACTCACAAACTGAAGGCAGAAACTTAAGTACAGAGGGATTACAAGAATAACGCAACGGAAAATAATGAAGGCAGGTAAAACAGAATGAAGGCAAAGCAAAAAACCACAACTGAAAACAAACCGCAAAATCACAGGAACTAGAAAGACTAAAACGAAACACTAGAGAACAAAATACAAAGGAGGTAGGATTTGAATACAAGACTAGAGGGTTGGGTAACTGCAAGCTCAACTCATTGAGCCATGTAGCTATTTGAGGAATAGAGCAAACATACTACATACTTTAACAACAGAGAGGACAGGATGGCCAGCGACACCTGCTGGCCAAACAGGGAGAAGACACGAAACACTGGGACAAACAGGTGCTGACCCTAACAGTTTGGTTTCTGTCAAATACTTTTCCGATATCATCTGTGTCCAATGAATAACACATTTCAGGAATGTGAAAAAATGTATTTTCTCAGCAACTACTTAACAAAACTAATCTAAAACAGTGTAATGTGATACCCATAGCACAACAAATAGAAACCTATCGTTAAACAGCCATCATCCATCCATCCATCTATTATCTATACCGCTTAATCCATCTGGGTCGCGGGGAAGCTGGAGCCAAACCCAGCACACAGCCAAAAGTGAATGGTATAATGTTTTTAATGGACTTCGGTTGATTGTTGTCAGAGAAGCAAATATGTCAGTGTCAACAAGATACAAGCTAATCTTGCTTTACATTCACAGTTAATAATATAGCTAGTTAGCTAGCTGTCTAGCTATCAACTTTAAGTTGTGAAAATCTGCAATTTAAAGTAACCCATACAAACAACCATCATGAATACAAATGTTAACTAGTATAAGCATAAATACTAAATAAATGCTTCATAAAACATTATTTGGTCAATTAAATGTCAAATGCTTTCAGTAGACAAAGGAGAATGGGTGTATTCCATCTGTAGTAAAATGTCACAATCATCAAAAAGTGGACTTCCTTTCCTATGACTAGGTTTTTAAGTGAATTGGTTGGAAAGCAGGGAACCATCCCTTACCAATGTTTCAAGCATACTGAATGGGCAGTGGGTTGGTGTCAGCCATCTTTAGATATTGTTTTAGTCACCTTTGCGCCATTTATCCCATCCATCTATTTTCTAAAACTGCTTATCCTATTGTGGGTTGTGGACAGTGTGGAACAGAGGCTATGGGTGCAAGGCAGGGAACAACCCAGGATGGGGTGCCAGTGCATTACAGCACACACTCACGCGCCCTTCACACCTATGTTCAATTTGGTACCTCCAAGTAACCTCAGTATGTTTTTGGGCTGTGGGGGGGAGTCAGAGCACCCAGCGGAAACCTCACGACGACACAGAGAGAACATGCAAACTCCACACTAATGGAACCTTGGCGGAGACTTGAACCCAGGTCCCAAAGGCGTGAGGTGATAGTGCTAATCACCCCCCATTTCTGACATTATTAGTATATTTGTAAATGTTTATACAGCAGTGTACTGTACACTGAAATAAAGAGAATAGAAGAAATCAGCTGTAAGGTACATTACTTAGGTTTGCATCCTGTAAATCCAGGTAATCATTTTTATTTATTCTGAATAAAGAAAGGTCTAAAGGAAACTTTGTTTTAATTTCTGTATCTTGATAGCTTCATGAATTTGCTTCTAAGTCCACACTTGACGTTTCACCACTGATACTCTGATTATGCAGGTTAAATCTCCAACAATACAAATTTATAGATGAAATATGTAGTCTTGAAGATTGCGAATGCTGGTTTTGTGAATACTGACCAACTGCAGGAATGAGACTGAGAGGCTGATATGAGACAAGATGCTTGATGCTGAGATGCTGCGCTGCCGTTTCCATGACCAAAGTTCTCGAGCAGCATACAATACTGACTGGATGGACAGCTGGTTGCAAGTCTGTGCAGTTGTTAAGTGAAAAGCCCTGTACTGCACTGTGTCTGTCTCTGCTTACAGTACCATTTGCATTTCACCATTGACAGCCATTTCCAGACTGAGCCCGTGTTTCCCAACCTAGTCCTTGAGGACCCCTAGACAGTCCATGTTTTTACTCTTACCTAGCGCCTAGCCAGACAGTCCACATTTTTGCTCCCTCCCAGCTAGTATCTCTAATATCTGAAGTATCATTGTCACTTTCAGAACCCTCTGGCAAACTAATGCAGAGATCTGCAATATGCCCCTTAACCTGTAACTTGCTTTTTAGGACACTATCTTTCCTAATACTACAAACTAATGTAATATATGATATACTTAAGATTTTTAAGTTGCCTATCTAGGATTTATATATTTTAGTTTCTGTTTAAGTTTTAGACATTTTATTTCTACAAATAGACAAAAATTGTAGTACAGTGGTACCTCGGTTGTCAAACTTAATCCGTTCCGGACTCCGGATCGAATCCTAAAAAGTTTGAGGTCTGATCGAATTTTTCCCATAAGAAATAATGGAAAACCAATTAATTGGTTCCCGGCCCCCCAAAATTACACCT
>JAODLC010000047.1:17560204-17573126 GCA_026781145.1 Hippopotamyrus pictus
CATTGTAGTATGACTCATTTCCTGGCGCGTACAATTTATATTAGGTCAGCGTTCACAGTTCGACTTCTGATATTCAGTGATTTCGAGAACCGAGGTACCACTGTATTTAGCTAGCTACCACAAAATGTCATGATGTAGTGCCTTTGGCTATTTCTATGGTTCAAGTGCATTGCACGAAAGATACCCAAAACCAAATCATTACTTAAGCTAAACAGCTTTAAAGCTCTGCTTAAGGGAAGCATCCTGTTGGCCTAATTCAGTGCTATTCTCCGCTGCTAATCGACTAGCAGAATATACTCCTATTATCTCCCTCAATACATCAATCATATTTTATACTGAGCATCCTCAGACTGCAAATGTAAGATTTTGCTGCTCTTCCCGCAAGGCCTGTAACACATTAGCATACTTCAGCTTTTTCTTGGAGAACTTCATGCTCCTTTCCCTTCATGCCTCCTCTATCCACTTTAGAGAGTCTGACTTAGCTGTGAGAGATCCATATGATCCCTGCTTGCAATGCTTTGTAAGATAGTCAATGGCCCACTTCATCAGTGTAGGTTTTTCATATGAACTTAAACTTATGCAAAGTGTAAACTTACACGGTATACCTATGGTGGTGCTTCATCTCAAGGACACATAATTAGAATGTGGCAAACGCTGCTGGTGTTTTTAGTGAAGTCCAGTTCCTTTATGAACGTACATCCTGCTTACCCTCAAATACTGTTAAACAGGTCAAACCAGTAGCATTCTACTGCCTAAGTTACTCCCTTTTGCCGTTTGTCTGAGCAAGTGTGAAAAAGGTATCAGAATGACGAAGCAAAAGGTATCATAAGAACATAAGAAATTTACAAACGAGAGGAGGCCATTCGGCCCATCAAGTTCGTTTGGGGAGAACTTAAGAGTTGATAAAATCTTATTTAGCTCTGATTTAAAGGAACCCAGGGTTTAAAACATGCAGTTTAAAATGTTCTCCTGCTAATTTCCACATATGGCCACACGTTCTAGTATTTAGACTAATATTGAAGCAGCCATTTGGCTGATCAGCATCCAGACCTGTTAGAATCTTATATACCTCGATCATGTCCCCCCTTAGTCTCTTTTCCTCGAGGCTGAACAGATTCAGCTCAGCTAACCTCTCCTCATAAGACATTCCTCTAAGACCAGGAATCATTCTTATAGCTCTACGTTGCACCCTTTCCAAGGGAGCAATGTCCTTTTTTAGGTATGGCAACCAAACCTGTACCTGTAGGTGGGGTCTTACCAAGGAATTGTATAATCGTAGCATCACCTCCCATGATTTAAACTCCAGACACCTAGAGATGTAACCCGACATCCTATTGGCCTTTTTTATTGCTTCCTCACACTGGTGAGAGTGGGACAAGGAAGCATCAACATAAACACCAAGGTCTTTCTCATAATCAGGTACCTTTATTTCAGTGGAACCCATAAAATATCTGTACTTTATATTTCCGCTCCCTCCATGGATTTCCTGACGTTTATCTATGTTAAATTTCATATGTTATGTATCAGCTGAATCGCTAATTAAATCAAGATCCCATTGCAGCCTCTGTGCTGCTAGTTCAGTATCTGCTACACCACCCACCTTGGTGTTGTCTGCAAATTTAACCAGTTTACTGTATGTATTGGTGTCAATATGATTTCCTTCTGGAAATCTAAATAGGTCACATCGTAGACCATCTTTGTGATCAATTTCTCTTGTAGAACTCAAGTAGATTAGTTAAACAGGATCTAGCTCTCCTAAATCCATGTTGGCTATCCCTCAGAATGTTATTTGAATCCAGGTAATCTACCATTTTGACTTGGATTATAGCTTCCATTACTTTTCCAGTTATGCAAGTTAAAGTGATTGGCCTGTAGTTTGCAGGATTACTTCTGTCCCCTTTTTTGAATATGGGCATTATATTAGCATGCTTCCATTCAGAAGGTACCACACCAGCAGATAAGGAAGTGAGACTTCTGGCGGCATTAATTAGCATTAGTCGAAACATTGTTTTCTAAGAATCATTAGCTAGCAACATTGCAAAGCGTTACTAATTAATATTTAAAACTAATTATCTGCTACATTTTTGCTGTGTAAATTTTGCAGTTGTACAGAAGACAAGCATCACACATTTGGGCATGTCTACAAACAAGTCAATAGTGGAACACAATAGCCCCTGAATTCAATCAGATGCAGTTCATCCAAAACTTCATTTGTGTACCTGTGTCATCATCTTGAACATAGACTCCAGAGAACCAGCACCAGTTTTTGATTGTGTGCCCATAAGCATGCTGCAATCGCACTTTGACTACCAGCAATGAGTACAGAATGGTGGGGCACTTTAAACATTTTTTCCATCCCACACCACTTTGTGAGAGCTCTTTTTGTATTCTCTGTAGTCTTTTTTTTTTTAGTTTTTTTCCATTCGTTAATCATATGCTCTGCAATTCGGATGTAGCATTGGTGGAAAAGGGCTGTCTCGTAGGTTGTGATCCTGAGACTGGAGAGGATGGTGACACCCCACATGGACCAGTTTCCCATTAAACTCTAATCTAATCACTTCCCTGGCCAATGCTAAATTAATCATTACCTTAGTGGTACCAAATAAGGCCCCCATTTTCACACAATAATCTGCTGACAGTATTCATATAACTAAGAATTTTGGGGCATCTTTGGTACTTTTCCTTACAAGCAGGCAGATCAATACACGTCTATAGTGTAATATGGGGTGGTGTCTGCTTCAGTGGGTTAGTACTCTGTACCTCTGGGCGGAAGGTTCCTCCAGGAACGTTGTCTGACCTACTTCCTCAGTTGTAAATTACTTTGGATGAAAATGTGTGCTCAGTAAATCAATGTAAATATATTGACACTAAGGAGACCTTTTTATCGCTTGCCTACAGAAATGGCCTTGGCATGTCAGACCTGAAAGATTCTGCTTAATTTTTGAAGTCGATGCCCTTCTCAAATAGAAACTGTAATGTATTTCTTACTTGTGAAGACAGAATTACCTTGGTGCCCAGACATGCATGTTTAGCCGCCCCAGTGGTAATATCCATCTTATGCATCATATATACTCATTGCCACCCTGTCTCATAAATGACTGCTCGCATACCTGATTTAAAAAGAGAACTTTGGTCTATAAAAACATTGTCTTGAAGCTTTATATCCATATTTGGTATTTCTGGAATGACTGCACTAAATTATCTTCTATGTATGCTTTGTTCTTAAGTTATCTGAAAGGTAAATTTATAATTGCATTTCAAAAGAGTAAGGCATTTTTATTTAAAAGGACCAGGGAATATTTCTTGCAAATCAATACTTTGATTATGTTAAATATTGTTTCTGATGTTTAGTGGCTATTCTGTTTCGAGGCAGATTTTTTTTCTTGGTAGATATTCTGTATTTTTCGCTAAAAACTGAATTGTTTATCTTTAGTATACTTAGATTGTCATATAATGCCCACAACTGGTTTTGTACTTCTGTAGATTCTGGGTTAAACATCTTCCTGGACATTCTCCAGAATTCAGCATGTATTGAATTGTGTATTTGTAGCATTATAAATTTGATGGCAACATTAGAAAAGACTCTAAATTGAGTTTTCTTTCCACCGTAAAGCACAAATGAACAGCACTGTGCTTAACAAAGCATATTCAGCCATCCAGAGCTGATCGAGTGTTGGGTTATGAAGAACATATATCATTGTCCAATAAGCTCTGAGGAAGCATTCCACCATTTCAATGACAATATCATAATACTAGAAGAAACTGAAGACCTAGGTTGAACGTAACAGCTGTATAAACCAGGAACACTGTAGCTCAAGCTGTTTGAGATGTAGATGTCAAGACTATCACTCCTCCTTCGATTCCTGATCATTAGCCCTTCAGCCAAAGTAATCTTTGAAAAGTCATTCATGAAAATAATACATTTACATGCATTATTCAGCAGTGTTAATAGTGGCTCCAAACTGTCAACTCTTACTGAGTAACCAAAAATAAGGAATGAATATGTCAAATAGGTGCCTTGTATCTTCTGGCAGTTGAAGAGTTTCTGTTGCTCTCTGGTCCAGTATATCCCTATCTCACCTGTTCTAGGTACCTACTTCTCCCACTTCACTCCACTGTGGCTGCTTCCAACTGGCCATCAAAAACGAAGGTAAACATTCTAGGTCTCGTTCAAAGCTTTCCAAAAGCTCAGGTATGTAGGAGCTGGCGGTCGAGATGGTAGTATTTCAACGCCCCCCTGAATGTGGTGAATAAAAACTTAAAAGTAAATATCCGGCAGGTTCACAAGATGGGACAGCATCAAAGCAAGAAGAACTTCCTGCCTTGGGAAAAAAGCTGGACTCAAGAGAGTAACTACTGCATAAATACCTGTTATCTCTGAATGTGTTCAGAAAATGAAAAATGAGTACTTGAGTATTCAATTCAAATTCAGTTCAGTTCAATTTTATATAGCACCTTTCATGACAGTTGCCCCAAGGTGCTTGACTACATTATTTATACAGAATAAAACAGGGAAAAGGGAAGACAGAAAGGCAGAATGAAAAAAAGAAAACCAGATGACAACAGAGGAGAGGAACCAAAAACCCCCAAGTATGGAGAAAAAAACCTTTGAGGGTCCAAGGTCGACTAACTGCTCGGTCCCCTCTGGACATGCTAACAATATAGAAACAAGAAAGAGTGTGCTTGATTGCTAAAAGAAAGGTGTCAGCCGGGGTCATAGTCAAAACTATGTCCATTAATGAGTCAGTTGTTCATGCAGGCCTGTGGGAGTCAGCAGATTGAAGGCTGCACCCCAATGTCACGGTTCATAAATCACATCAACGATGTCATACTTCCATGGGATTGAACCAGCGCTCCAGGTCATATGGTGCCCATTCGGACCCATTTTTTTTTGTGATTGTTTAACACAGCAGTACAGGGTAGCCAATATAGATATAATGATAAATTGATGTGAGGGGCTACTTATGTGAGCCACCCTGTATACACTAGTCCTCTTTGAGCTATAGCTTTACTGTAGTACCTAAAGGTATCTATACGCAGAAACATAGCTGTAGATTGCTGAAATTACCATGAATTGTCGAACTTTGACAGTAATGATACTGTCCAATTATGAAGCCAACAGGTCAACTGGGGACAATTAAGGAAAATCAATCTCACACTTGGAAGGGTCCAACAGACGTTTGATTTGCCGGGATCGTGCTTCGTGTGGATTTCAAACTCAGCAGGGTGTTATGAATTAAAGGTGAATTTGCTAGTCATCCATGGTCTATTTCCAGTGACAGCGTGGTCGACAGTGAATGTCACCAGTTATTAAAGTGAAGGCCAACCCATATCTTATTGCTGTTTGAATGAGTCACAAAGCTATAATATCGGCCAATAGATTGTGCACGTTCATTACTACAGATCCATACTTTGTAAAACAAAATGCATTTTCAAAATGGCCTCTCATATAAGTTGTCCACTTCCCTCATGGTACCAGAGGGATTCTTCAATTTCCATCCATCGATCTTTCATATCTGCTCATCATGGTGGGCCTGGAACCTACCCCTGGAAGTAGGGGGCACAGAGCAGGGGTCTACCTGGATTTGGATGCCAGTCCAAGGCAGGACTGAGTTGCACATTTTGATATTTGTATTTACCGTTAGATTTTGCCTAATATGGGGAGAGTCGTAGTGTCTTCATGATGCATTGAGACCCTATACGGTGCTGATTGACCATGACTACCACACACAGCCCACTGCCTGGTCCTGCCTGCAAGCCAGGGTCTATTTCTGAGGATCTGCAGGTCGTGGGGCCCGTGCCGGATTCCTGGAGTCCCCATGTATTAGTTTCACATGGGAGGTTGCGGCCAGGGGAGCAGGCTCGGGATAGAGGTCAACCATGACATCAGTGGAAAGGGATGAGCGCAGCTGGTCCTCGGACTTGGCCCCGCCGGGGTAATTAAGCGCCAGCAATGCGGCCAGGCCTTGACAAACCAACGCATCCTATTGTGTTTCAGCGATAGATTTGGAAGAGGAGGCGCACAGTTTTCAGGGGCTCCAAAGAGCGGCGGGCAGTTCAGGTTTCGCAGCTGGCTGTGTTTATCCTTCCTAATGAAAACTGAGGTGGGGAGGCCGTGAAGGCACCAGCCGCACGTTCTCGAGCTTTTGCCGCAGACTGCGCTGATGTCATCGCGGGGTGCTTCTCCGGTGAAAGATGGTGGGAGGCAAGGCTCTGGAGCGTGTGGACTCCGTGTCTTATTTCGGACCCATGCTGACGCTGGTCCGCCTTGTCAGCAAAGCTAGTGTGTAACTGGAACGAATGTTGGTCAGACAGGACTGAGGGTCTGCTGGTGTGTCATTTGTTTTTTTCCTGTATTTCTTCTTAAGGCCCCTTGTCCACATAGCACCCTTTATGGGCTGCTGTTTGAGAAATTTTGCTTTTATTCACTAATTTATTTGGAAGGCACTTTTCTGCATCGCAACGTACATGCAAGGCAAATTATTCATCACAAGCATTGCCACTTAGGTTCAAGTGCTGCTAGGTTGAGCTTCCACCGTGGAACCAGCAGATAGTGCATGTTAACAATGGAGCTCTTCAGTACATCACAAAGCATTGTAAAAGACTAACAGAAGAGCTAGTCAAACCAGAATGCCATGACAACAAGGTTGTACTAGATGAGTGTATTCAGAGAGTGAATGACTCTGTATCCGCTTTTTTCCCAACCCCCCCCCCCTTCCCAGATGTGGACCTGCAGGTCTGCAAACACCAGGGCCCCACATGCTGCACCCGCAAGATGGAGGACAGCTACCAGGCTGCGGTGCGCCGGGACATCTTGCAGCACATACAATCGCACACCTACGACCCGATGTTCCTCCTGATTAGGCATGGTGCCGACCTCCAGGGTAAGAGGGCCTTCCTGGATCTCCATTGCGGGCTGGCATGGTGACTCTGCTGGACTGGACTGCACTGGATGAATCGCTTTAATCTTCAACTGGCCGTTGAGAATAATGAAATGATCATATTTCTTTGGGAGTTTTTCCGCATGATTGAGAATGTCTGATGGATTCCTAAAAACAAGCACTTTGAGAGAAAGCTACACAAACTATCCCACTTTTCATCTCCGTCTCTGTATATGGCATATTTATAGCTGTCAGAATAACCAAGGACAGAATCATGGTCTTTGTTTTGTAGCAGAAAATGTCAAGAAAAATATAAAGGGGTGGAGAGAAGTCATCCTTGGAATTTGAGACATTCCAGTTTGTGGTTTGCATTATGTTGTTACTGTGTTATTGTTTAAACCATAAAACACAAATAGCTTTTAATTTTGTGCTCAGCTGTAACAAGCCATGGAGTTTTTAGAGTCTGCGTACCTGGATCTGTTTCTGTGGAGATTTGTTAAGCCTGGCATACTGTTGTGGTTTGTGAGAGGCTTGTGGAAGAATGTTTTGCCTGGCGGCCTTTTTATCGGAGCCGTGGCTTTCAGTTAATGTTGTGTTTTTATAAAGTCAAATTATTTTATCTCGGATCATGCAGACAAATGACCAGTGGAACCCGGAGCTGTCAGTCTGAGCCGAAGAGCCCGTTAAGTAGACGGCCTGAAGTCTTTCATATAGACGCACATAATGATGTTAGTCTGTGTCCAAGTGGCTCTATGGGTAACAGCTTGTTAGGCTATGCTCACTTTACATAGTACTTCTCGCTAAGGAGATATTTTTTGAATTTTTTTAATCTTAAGGTTTTACTTCTCTGCTTTTTTTGAGTTATGCTAATTAGTGATACCAGTCCTAGCCAATGTGGCGCCCTAGATGAGCATCACTGCCAGCGCCCCCATCTGAGGCAAGTGAGATTGGTGGGCAAGTTGGCACCCCCTCAGAAGCTGGTTCCCCTAGGTGGCCGATTATGGGATTGACCAGTCCTGCTAATTAGACTTTTAAATTAACTAGGAGTACACCCAGTTCAGTATTTATTAGGGCTGTCAAAATTAACGGGTTAATGCGGATTAATCCATCGTCATGATTAATCTGATTAAAAAATTTTACGCAATTAATCCATCTGCAGCACAGAATGGCTCAAAATCCCTGAAATGTCTTTGTCAACCCATTTCAGGCAGTTTTGGTGCATTCCATTTGCCCTGGGAACTTGTATTCTGAGTCGGATTCCGAGTTGTGAAGCCGGAAGCGACGGCATACGCACTCCCGTTTCTCGGAGAGCCGAGAAATATCTCGGAGCAGCACAGAGGATCCTGAGTTCAGAATCCAAGATGGCTGCGTCTTTTATCAACAGAAACTTATCTGTGGACGTGTTGCTATGGAGTTTTACACGTAAAGCACCGCTTATAATGTGTTATCAACTGATATTGCTAACAATGGAAATTAACCGGGCTAGAATTGGATTTCATGATTAGTCAGATTATTTGTCGGATTTACAGTAGTTCGGGGCTAATTGTAAGTGAACAAAGATAAAGATCATTTAAACTGAGGTACCTTAAATATGACGAGTTGTCAAAATCTTGCTTTTTGATATGGGTCCATGGTATATTGCACTTCTGTGGCAGATGGAATGCATCCGACTCGTGTTATGTTCAATAAACATATTAAGTGCATATATATTCCCTTTTTTCTTGAGTCTGTTTGCTGATTAATATAGACTGAAAATGAATGATATTTAATTGTGATTAATCAAAATTAATCCACAGCAACCCTGTGATTAATCTGATTAAAAATTTGAAACGTTTGACAGCACTAGTATTTATACATCCAATGCCTTCACTATGGAGCAACAGGAATTTTTTTGTGCTGTTTCTGGCTTTATCTGGGAATATGTTATATGGAACTAGTATTAATATTTGTGTACATAGATATTGGTTTATTTTGTTCTGCACATATTTAAAGATCCATGTATCGAGCGACGCATAGCCCAAGCCAGCAAAAGCAGTTAGAAGATGATGGAAGGATGGATGATCTGTCAAATGACCTTTTACTAAATAGCATCTGATACTGATTTTTTCCCTTTCCTAAAGACTTCCTTTCGTTGTTGTTAGAGATTACCCTAAATATTATACTATGCTGTTTTTGGTCATAATTTCTGGGTTCCTCTCTTCCTAAATATTCATAAAATGTTATTTTGGGGAAATAATATGAGAAAATGGCTTTATTGAAAGACTGATGAAACCCACAAATGATGAACACAGACTTTAGAGTAAAGTGAAGTTTTGTTTCTTTTTATGCATTTGGAGCTGTGATCAATTCCCATTGTGCCTGACATGGATGGAACACCAGGACCAGGTTCCTGATTATGCTATATAAATGAGCAGGATGAAGTGAATCAAGCTGAATTGGGGGGAGGGCAGTTTAATCAATAGTGTTACTTCATTTCTCTTAGACACTTCAAGGTTAGGTCTACTTTATCTTTCTTCAGGACAGAACACAAAACTGTGCTGTCTGAAATGGCTCTTCGAATCCAAGCAAGGGTCACCATAATTTGCTTTGTGAAAAAGCCACGGGCAGGACACAAAGGGAGGTATTAAAGCAACACAAATATGCACATAGAAAGAATTCTGACTGTACAAAGCAAATGTCAGCATGAAACAAAATGAAATCCCAGACTTTTCAGTCGTTTTCAAGTCCCAACAAAGAGGACGAGTCTGGGAAAATGAGGATGTACGGTCACCCTAATCCAGGCACCCACTGTGGGCACTATGGAGGGCTGTTCTAGCTGGATTTACAGGCTTTCGTTTCCCCTGTTGCTGCCCAGCGCAGGAGGGGGTGAGCCTGCCTCTCACGCTTTCCCGGAATGTGTCGCTTCTCGCCGGTGAGGAATGGAGAGGAGGGCGACAGCCCCAGTGTAACCCCAAGCTGGCGGCTGGAGACACACTGCTGCACAGACTGTGGACCTCCAGCTCCGGCTCCTATTGTGTGTCAGCTGTGACCTTTCTTGTTCCCATGGACGTCCTAGCGGTTCACTGGCTTCGCCGCCAACTGTCACTATATCGTTGCTTAACCCCCCCGCCAGTGCTGGGCCACTTTTGGGCTCGCGTTTGGCCACCCCCGCTCCCGGCTGCTCCTTATCCCTGGCCAGCATAGGATAACTGGGCGTCAGTTCCCTGGGGAGTGTGAGTTTCAGCCATCACAAAGGGGGGCCGGCTGCCAAACACAATTGCTCAGATATTGTTGAGCGAGCTCTTTATCTGCACTTCTACCTTGCATATGGTAGTTTACATGTGAGAAGGTTAAATACATTCATGGGAACAACTAGAACACAGAAGGAGCTTGAATGTAACTCCCCTAAAAAGCCAGTTAATATTATACTTTCTCTGGTTGCTTGAGGGAAAAACACTCCTCCTGTCTCTGAGATCCTTTCTTCATCCCATTGTTCTTGATCAAGCGACTCGTGAAGCCCCAGGTTACACTACAGGTTCCTCCTCAGTGCTTTGAACTCGCTGAGTCAGTTGTTAACGGAAGCTGTGCTTGGTCTGGTAGGTCCCTGCTAGACCCAGACTCCAACATGCACATCTTTTGGGACCAGTACAATGAACACATGATGTTCATTAACAAAATTATGAAGCTGTCAGCGGCATCCATGGTGTAGTAGGGGGCAACAAACCAGTTTTTGTACAGAGAAGCAGCGTGAGAATGTGTGCAGTTGGAAACTTTATGATGACCTGGCAGTGAGGAACAGATTTATTTACAATAGTGTCCCTTTTCAGGCTTTGATGGGGATGGGCTAACAAAAATATCAAAATGGGGTTCTGCTGACTAGAACAAAAACAGAGGGTGATGAGATGTATCAGGGGTGAGCGGGAGGGGGCCCGATTTCACGGGAAGAGGCTGTGGCACTGGCGTCAGAGATGTTTTCGGGAAAACACAGAAAACATTGATTTATACACATAGTGGATAACTGTGCTCCTTAGAAGGCCAAATGCTACATCCCATGTTCATCCAAAACCGAGCATTTTAAGGATCATGTTGCAAATTGTGCTCAAGTGCGCTACATAGTGCTGGCGTGGCAGGGGTCACGTTTGGCTGATTTGAGGGACTAGTGGATGAGTGCAAGGTGCCCCTGGTTTGCATGCAAAAATCAAGGGGAACCAGAAATGGAGGACTGGGTAGATTGACTGGTTCTAAACACTCAGAAAATGTCACAATCTAACGAGAGCGTGTGGCTTGTACTTGGGGCATTGCCAGGGACCATGACTGAGCCAGAGACAGCGGACCAGTGATGGGTAGATGCAGTTTACATGGTGAGAAGGTCGAGGTAAACAGAGCGGAGCCTTGATGGTGTAATAATGATAGCGTCTGTTTCTTCAGTGTTGCTGATTGTAAAGAATTGCAGAAGTAAACTGAGAGGAAACAGTGAGACCCAGACCAATTTCAAAACCCAGGAGATTTCATTAATACAGTCCTGTTCAACAGTCATTCATCGTTGTTTTATCCTTTTGCTGTACACAGGTGATAGATGGATTAATTCACAGGAACATGATTTATGAGACTAACTTAACTTCTGGGCAAGACATTGCCTCTCCTCAGCTGGCCCCAGCCTCCCGGGAGCCTTGGTGTTTGTGTGTGTATGTTTAGGGTGAGATGGGACTTAGTGCCGCCGGATGCTGTTCAGTCGTATCATCAGAAGGCTTGAACGCAGAGACCGAGAGGAGCGGAGGAAAGGTCAGGATGTTTTAGAAAAAGCACAGCGGCTGGGTGCTACCGGATGGTGATGTCAGCGGAGAGAGCTGCCACACCGCCTGTGGAAGGTGAGAGGAAGTGGCTCTGCTCTCCGGGGCGTCGTTGTTTAGGCTCTCGGCACACGGAGCATGCTCACATCTGCCCAGGGTCCATCGGAGGATTAGTCACACCATTACCTCACCGGGTAGTCTGCACTGGCTGTCCTCACTCTCTCTGCACTGCATCCTGATTAATCCCATTGTTTTCAAACCACCATCGCGTGACTGCTTGAAAGAGGCATTAAAATTTCTGTTTATTACGTCAGCATTTTTTTTTTTTTTTTGGTTCCCACCCTTTTTCACCTGAGAGTTGTCTGGAAAGTTCCATCGATTTAGATATCATCGCCTATTGCTGTAAGGGCGTTGTGATTAACTCTCATGGTGGATTCGAGTTTGGACGGTTTTGTGCAACTTCTGAATGAAGGCTCCAGACTTGCTGCACAAATGACTTGGCGCTTGCAGGCAAATAAGAAATATGCTGGCGTGAATGGATTTCTGGGCTATTTGCTCATTATTACAGGGTCTGAGGTAGTCCTCAATTCTGATTCTTTCTGCATCAAAGTTGAATTCAACCAGGAAGGACCAAGGACAGGTGACTCTCTATACCAAAGGAAACTAGTGCTGTCAGTCTAGGCCAGAAGAGCCCATTAAGTGAACAGCCTGAAGTCTTTCATACAGTATAGTGTGCATTTTGTTGTTCATAAGGTTGACAGTTTAAATCTCAAGGCCGACAGAGTAATGTCACCATTGGGCCCTTGAGCAAAGCCCTTAACCCCCAGTTGCTCCAGAGACTCTCTGACCCTGCTTTCTCAAAAATGTGCACTAATAAATGTAATGAATGAAGAGTTATGGTCTAGATTGCACCATCGACGGCACCCTCAGCTGCAGAGGGCCTTATCCGACAGCCTGGGTAAATTTTGTTGAAGACCAACTCAGTAACGTTGGCCTTTCCCTCTGCTGGACATGCAGGCTCAGGCCCATCCCAGCATCCCCCAAACCTTCCCTTCACCGTCATTCCCACTCCCTGCCATCAGGGCATCGTTATACCCCGGCATCCCTGGAATTGTTTGTCTTGGAGAGTTTTGTTATAGCTGCGCTGCTGTCTTAATTACAGGAATGCTGATGGAGATATAGAGTGCACATTCCTGCTCACCAACTGGCCAAACTCCACCTGTTAACCCCTGACAGAGTTGCTTCGGGGGGGGGGGGGGGGGGGGCAAAATG
>JAODLC010000047.1:17588599-17600234 GCA_026781145.1 Hippopotamyrus pictus
TTTCTTGTGCTATGGGGGGGGGGTGCTGTGAGGATTTGGCACCCTTGTGTGAGTTCTGTTTGCACGGGAGTGGAAGGAGGATCCTCATGTATCCTGTATTTTACAAATATTACTGCTTTAACTATACATTTTATACTATTTCCTGTTGTTCCAACTCTTGGTATTTGGTACTGATTAACATTTGATCACATGGACAGGGCTAAGTGTCGTGAAACCAGAGTTTTCTTTGGCTAAGGTGGAGACCAGGGAACGGTCTGCTAGCATGTGGCCGTGAGGCAATGGGGTAGTGGGACTCCAGGGAATGTTTTTTGTTCTAATGTAATAAGAGAAGTCATGCCCTGGTCTTGGGATGGTCCTGATTTCCAGGTGAACAAACCCTAGTAGAATATTAGACAGTTTGTTTTAGGCGATAGGGTATAATCATGCTTTTTTTTTTTGGTGAGAGCAGATTGGACCACAGATTTAATTGAGGGAAAGAGTGACTGGTCCTCATTAACTCTTAGTATGACTGTTTGTTTGCACGCAGTGAAGGTGAGACTGAATCTTTGACTTGGTACCTTGTGGTAAGCCTACCTGATAAAGGGTTAACATGCTGTAAAGATTATTTCCTTAAATGGGTTTGATCTGGGTTTTGGGTACAGTTTGAAAGCAAAATGACTTACTGGGAGCCAAGAAAGGAGTGGAGAACAGGCTGATAGGATTGCTGTGGTTAATTGTGTGTGTGTTTGTGTGTGTGTGTCTGTGTGTGTGTATGGGGGGGGCTGTCATATGCCACAGCCCACAGAGACTTCCCCATCCAAGGGAAATGGCTTGACCCTTCATGTTTCTGTGCTGATATTAAAAGTATGTCCAGGGTGTGAATGTTTCAGTCCTACTCCATAGAAGAGGCCAGGAAAAACTGGGCCGTTCTGATCCTGCTCTCTATGTTTGGATAAACACTGTGACATCGTAAATTCATGTTTAGCAAAATACGATTAAAAAAAATTTTCTCATAGCAGGGCTTTTCAGTAAATACAGTAACAGTGGAATCAGAGTACACAAGTCCATTTATCTCTGCTTTGGCAGACGTGAACCCAGTGGGACTGTGGGATGGTGGGTTGTCAAAAATGAAGAGCATTTCGCCTTCGTGGTTTTCTATCCATAGTGTTACACACCTCTACGGCTAGCTTGTGTTCACAAAATGTGCCAAGAGAAAAATTTAGCACTTTATAACAGAGGTTAATCCAGGCAACAAGTTCATTTGGATGCCTCCTTTTTAGCTAATATGTGTTTCCTTGCCTTGAGTTTTTTGCTTATTGTTTAGCACATGTTTGTTTGAAATGGGTAGTGATTAGTTAAGCCACAGAAACACATCATTTTAATTAGACCAACCCTGCGAATGTCGGCTTATATTTTATTGATTTTGTGCCAGCAAACTCAGATCAAGCTGGCCTAGTTTGTCCATGCCTTCACACTTGTCTGTCATGGCAATGGGGAAAAAAACAGCCTACGAAGTTGTCACAGCTTCATATATCTTGCAGGTTATGACAATCCGTTTGTTTATCGCGCAGACATCTGGAATCTATTGTGCCGTCTTGGGAGGGTGGAGGTTTCTGCGGCAGGCGATGGGACCGCAGTTTTCTCTTTTCAGCTCCTAAACGCATTCCTAGGCATGCATTTCCACACACACACACACACACACACACACACACACACACACACACACACACACACACACACACACACACACACACACACAGACTTGTGCGGCTGGTTAAGCATGAATACCCTCACTGTGGTAGAAGGTGTGATCAACTATTTACCCATGGAGGCTCAGATCTTGCCTGCACTGATGAGCCTGGTGGTGTGTGGCTTGGGGAGTCAAGGCTCTGTACTTCTGTTCAGGAGGTCATAGGTTCAAATCCCATGGCTGGCATCGTAGGTGTGTCACCTTTGGGTGATGCCCTTAGTACTTGCTCTCTGAACCGACAGTTTCTTCATGTGTATGTTACTTTGGATGAGTCTGTTAAATTAATGTAAGGTTTCCAACATGGCCTGTTTGAGGGCTCTTTGGCAGGTTGATGAGGAGAAGAGAAAAGGGGGCAGTGTTAGGATTCGCTGGGCTGTGAATTTGCCCGCTAGCAGACCTGAGTGGCCCCCTGAGACAGGCATGTTAATCCTCTCCCTCAAGGACACCTAAAGTCCACATTAAGTCTCTCATGGTGGATGCCAGTAGTTTTATGCTCTCTTGGATGTGGTCTTTATCAGTATCGTCTCACTGAACTTGTTATATTCTTTCCGTTTGCCACAAATGACTGAACAGTTATTCTGGAGCCTGGCCGAGGAAGGGGCAGGCATGCGCCAGGCGATGCCCTGGATGGGGTGCCAGTTTGCTATGGAACCCCATCCAAACTGAGCATCCAAAGAGCCAGGGGTGGGTTCAAAACCCGAAACAAGAGTTGCGAGGCTGCACTGCTCCACACTGAGGCACCTGTTTCTTACACATAAAATGACTGAAGCTGCCCATGTGAAAATAATGTACATATACTGCCTATTGTCACTTTGATTGTATGGTCACGCAGTAGGAGTTTGTTCAGTATCTGGGACTGGTCAATACTCCGGTTTGGCTTGTTGAGGAACTGGCACTTAGGCAGCCGTCATAAGGCACCTGTAAACTGTTGGGTGACTGAGTGTGAGTTGTGATGTGATCTGCTTGAACAGAAACCTGCCGATGTTCCTATGGGCAGAGCTCCCCGCTTGGGTTGCCCTGGGGTTAGCACCCCGCTTTCAGGATCCTCAGAGAGGGAATGAGGCTCCTGGCCTGGTGTGTTGATCCTCTGCCTCCAGGAGGTGAGGTCTTGCTTTTGGGATGCTGAGACAGTAGCCATGAGTTTAGACAGACAAGCCCATGTGTACTGTTGGGAACAGTATTCCGCTCCAGGCCCTCCTCAAGGACCCTCCTGTTTCTCTGCCTGGGTCGTTTTGCGTGGGTATTCCAAGTTATGACATCACGGGGCTTCAGCTTCAGTCCTAAGGAAGCGCCTCCATTGTTTCAGAGGTAGTATCAGTCATTCTTGCTTGTCCCCCCCTGCCCCCCTCCTCCACCAGGATGGTGACCCTTGTGCCTGTCATTCTTCACACGCATGTTGACCTTCAATTCCTCAGTTCCCTCGCTCTCCCACATCCAAGCCTGACATGACTCTGTGGAACTCTGCTGTTGCTGTTTTATCCGGCAGGGATTATGGGGTGGCACGCGGCGCCAGCAGGTGGGCAGGAGCCCAGCAGTGTTGGCGCAGGGGTCTGGACTGGGGGGTTGGTGGTGTTCCGCTGGCTCTCTCCCCTTTCACTGGGCCCCCCTCAAGCTGCCTCCTGGCTGAAACAGTCTCCATGGTGTTGGAGCAGATGCCAACAAGGGGTAGTGTGAACAGTAGGAAAGAACAACGGTGTGAAGCATAGCATAACCCACGGATAACCTTTGGGGGGCTGGCTGGCATGCGTGGGGGTTTTCACGGGACTTTTCAGGAGACCCTGAGGAAACAATGCAACCGCTGATGGATCGGACGGGTTTCGTGACTGTGGGGAGCTTACATGCAAATTCTGACAGCCTTGAAAATGAACTTGCAGATGATGGGTGGCCAGATTTGCCTGCAGGTCTTTGCCGTTTGGCTTTCATCTCTCTGGAATGCAGTAACATCATCAGTGGTTATGCAAATCAGAAAGGGGAGGAGTCTGTAACATACAATCCTATTGGACAGCCCCCTTTTTTGGCATGGCTCATTGGCAGAACATCGGTAGCAAGGTCTGGATATAACTATGACCGTGTGACAAGGCCTTGCATTCCTGTCTTGTGTCCAACGTACCGTCAGGTCAGTTCCTGTCAGCTTCTCACATTGTTGGGCACTGCTGTATGGCTTTTATTAAAGACCCCAACCACTGCCAGGCTGACACACTCCTAGATGGTGCCAGGAAGCCCTGTCTTGCATCGTGTTTCACTGAATGCCGTAAGAAGTGCCAATAAAAGCTAGCCCGAAGGCTGGGAATAGATACGCACTCGGCCCTTTGTCTGGACAATGGCGGTTTATGCATGTTTCAACTGAAGCTGTGGTTTCCCCTACCTGCTGTGCTCCTGGAGGGCGGAAGGGCTGGCTGTAAGTGATCTTCCTGCACGTGTTCCTTTGGCCTGCGGGGCGCATCCATGCCGCACCTCCACATTGATAGTGAGGCAAAGGATAATGGAAAGGTGACTATTACTCTTTTTCTCAGTGGGTTCGGGGAATCAGGGAGGGGAGGAAGAAGCAAGAGCTTTATTAGGGTATGGCGGTGAAGACAGGTTTAACAAAACAGCAACGGAGAAGGAGAACGAATGGATTTGGCTTTAGCGGCTAGGAAATTTAAAAAGAGTGAATTTAAGAAGGGTGGTTGTGAGACACAGGGTTAGGGAGTCAGGGTGTGGGCATGTGGTTTGGGGGCTGAGGGCAAAGATAAGGCAGCTTCGCATGAGCTCTACAGTTGTAATAAGGCCTGGGTGACGTAAGGATATGAATGGATGGACTGGTCACCTGACTTCACGCTGCCCCAGGAAGTGACCAATAGCATCCAGGTACATGGGTGGATGCTGTAGTGTTGGAAGTTCTCATCGTAATATCAGACAGATATTACACATTTGAGGGAGGTCCTTTAATGTGAAAAGGGTCCAGTCACTGGATATAAAGGATTTCTGAGGGCCTCTGCTATGTATGTGATAGCTTGTTTATCTAAAGCTGTAAGTCCCCATGCCTGCTCTCTGTCCACCGTATCCACCACACAGATTACAACCAGTCTAGTGCCAAACATAATTTTCATATTCTACTTCCTGATTAGTGATGGACAGTTTGCCATGGCAATCTGGCAGCTGGATGGCCTGGGGTTCAGGAGGATTCCTGTCTCCCATACATGCTTTGGGATACTTCCTTCATGTCTGCTGTCTTTTGGCTTTTAATTGATTGTTTTTTTTTTTTTTTTGCACTACAGCCATGTAGCAACCATGTTAAGAAGATCCCAGTCGGCCACCAGCTGAGGTGTAGATGGTCAGTTCAGGAGCAGCTTTAGGAACTATTGTTTTGTAGAAAGCTGCCAGGCCGGTGAGGCCTTGGCTCCAGTGGAACTCCAATTACAGTTTGTGTCTCCGTGTGGTGTTTAATTTCTGGCTCAACATCACCCCCTGCTGGATAGTCTTTTTTGTCATTTGCTTATGGTTACTCCTAAGAAGCCGACAAGATCTGTCATATATAAAGGCAGTCCCCAGTTTACAAATGAGTTTCATTCTGCAAAGCTGTCTTTAAGTAGAAATTCTAGTTAAGGCGGAAAATAATAATGCAGTACATAACAGTAATTATTATTATACAGTAAATATGAGAGTAACTACATGCGGTACTGAAACATTGCACTGAAGCGTCACAAAGCAATGCGTGCGTTAGTTATTATGATACATCACATGTAACCATATAATAGGCTTTATGGCAGTCCGTACGTGAGTACGAATTTCCGTAAGTCGGACGTTCTTAATCTGCAGATTGGCTGTACTTAAAGACTAAAAAGCCTTTTTTCTGCTATATGTGATATGTTTGCACCAGAGCTGAACGCACAATGTTCTGAGTCATTGTTTGTCTGTTATTGCAGAAAAATCGGATTCCATTAAAAACTGTGATACTTAAAACAGTTTTAAGCGACTGGAACCAGTCATTAATTAAAACAGTCAGAGTCATTAGTTTTAAAAGACGCTCAATATTGTTTATTTTTCCGAGTCTGACTTCGCCTACGTAACCATATAACAGACTCATGGTGGGAAACCAAACCGGAGAAAAACAAACGCAATAAGAAAAGTCATTTTAAATCCAGATGGAAAAATTGGGCATGGTAATGAGGAGCAGATCTGTAGCCATTTAACTGGGATGGCGTCACTGTTCCCAGTCCTGGCCGTGGTTGCAGCGTGGATCCAAGTAGCGGAGATCCTCAGGCTTGCCGATGCACTTGTCTCCTCCCTCACAGCTGTCAGTTGCTTACAGACTGTTTGTTGCAAATAAGTTTTCTCATTCGATGGAGTATTTAATGAGGCTTGTGCCCCTGCACTTTCTGTTTGGTGGTCTTTGCCTTCCAGTTGTCTAAAAGGCAGATGTCTGGACAGTTGGCCGAGTCACTGGTGTGAACTTGACAGGGAACACTAGTAAATGTTTTAATGACTTCCCTGCTCCTTCCTAGACTCCCAGAGTCCTCAGGTCTCTGTTCTTCTGTTTCTTAAGACCAGACTATGTTCCGTCGGGGTGCCCCCTTCCAGACAAGTCCAGAAACCTGGAAATACAGTCCTTCTCTTCCAGATTTTAATGAGAGCTATATATGTGCAGAGGCTGAGCTTGCTGGCTTGTGTGGTCCGGCCCGGCTCGACCCGAGGCTCGTTCACTAGAGCCACCCAGACCCATCCCGGTCCCATGCTTCTCTGACTGCAGTCTGAGCGCCCCACCCCAGCATCAGCCCTTATTTGCTGGCTTGTGTGGTCTGGCCTGGTCCGGCCCGAGGCTCGTTCAAGTGGCCCACCCAAGCGCCAGCGCTTATTTGACCCAACTCCGGTCCATTCTCCCATCATGCTCAGTTCCACCCACAGATCTATATAGTGACCTACCCAGGTCATGGTGACTCAAGGCTGATTTTTGACTCCAGAACACGGGAAACAGCTCTGAAGGAGCACACACGCGCCTTGCCGTTGAAGATGCTGGGCTGGAGTGTGGGGATACAGGGTAGTTACCCCCATGGTACCCAAGTACAGACACTGTGATGCATAGTAGGGTGTGGAAGATAAGAAAGGAAAAATTATTGAAACTAAAGTTAAGTAACATGTATTAAACTAAACTAAACTCATTCATGTTCTGGTCTAATAGCTATGTGAACTGTAAACTAAGTGCAGTATTTATAACTGCCACTAGAGGGAGCATTCAATTCACTTTTAAGTAGTCACGCTTAAATGACTGCTGCCAAATTCTCAGGCTAAATATACTTCCAGTAATAATTGAATTAAAATATTAAAATATTGTATTGTCTGCAGTGGGTTTTATCCAGTTCTGTTTACCTATTTCCGTGACTCCTAATGTAGTCTTCTCATAGCTGGAACAGAGATAGAGATGACATTGTGGCTGAGAAGCATATGAAGCCTGTCACTTTTGACCTCTCACCTCTTTCTGTTACCATGGGAACCATGGGAAGGCTCCACCGAGAGCCGTTAGGTTAAAGTGTGAAGGGTGCTGTCTTCAGAATTGCCGAAGAGGCGCGTGCTGGGATAGGGAGTGTGCTCACGTTTCTTTGTGCGTGTGCAGCTTCTGATCCATATCATGCTTCATGTCAACATTCCTGAACATCAGCAGGAGTGAGTGAGGCGGGTGTCGCACGCTGGTGATGGCAATGCTACAGTTAAGGTTCAGGGCAATGTGTTCAAGCTCTTCCGTTTGTGAATTGGGCTTGTGAATTAGCCTAGCTGTTGTTAAGGAGCCTGGGCGGCTCCTGATCTGAGCAGCTCGCTAAACGGCCTGTTAATCGCTATGGCGTAAGACAACACCTGTGTGACTGCCGGTGGCCCTGCCCCGGCGGTGCGTGGAGCGCGGCAAGTTTCTGCTGTCCCAGCTCTATTGAAACGGCAAATAAAAGAACACAATGGCGCGTGCTCGACCTTGCAGTGGCACCTTTCCAGTGACCTTCCTCCTCAGAGGTCATTCGCTGACCTCGGCTGCTCTGACTCCGCAATGGGAAACCGGACCTTAACCTACGGCCAAGGCGCACAAGCCCATCATGCAGTGGGTGGGCTTTCTTATTCCCCCAAAAGAATCTGTGGTGTAATACTCCCCAGCATCTAATTGTTGTTTATGGTCATTGAGGCCCAGTGACCTGTGTCCTCTTCATCTGACTCCTGTATTATACTTTCTCCACCTCTCCTGGTGCTGGAAAGCTTGTAATTGTAAAGGCAAGACAGCTTTATATGAATTACTGAGAAAGTTTTATACTTAGAGCAGCGTGCAATTTTTGATATCGTACTGGGATATCAAATGATTTGACATGCAATGATTTGACTCAAATCTATGGGAAACCACTATCTGGGAATTAAGCCAGTCTATCGACTCCTTGGTCTAGGTAGGACTGGCCCATATGGCAATATACTTTATCATAATATTTTTTTTCATATCAGTCGATATCAAGAATTATCACAATATAAGTTATTTCTTCATTTCAAGACTCCATTTTTGCTTAAAATTTCCTTAGGACTCCATAAACAATACAGAACATGAAAAAAGATGACAAATTGAATGAACCACAAACTGATATTTAATATTAATAAATAAGTCATAGAAAAAAACTCTATTGTAGAGTGTAAATCTACAAAGGGCTGACAGTTTGGTTTGTTGCTAGGTTCTTTTCTGTACCTGATAGCACAGGGAACAGGTTTGACATTGCTGGTAGAGTCGCCACCCATGCAGTTATGAAAAATAAAATGCTGTGTCCTATATCGAACAGTACAGGACAGTGATTTGTCCCATATTTCTTCAAACCCTACTTGCTGGTGAATATGACTGTTAGCACTTGCATTCTCTATGTTCTACTGGTTAGTGGTGTGTCAGTTTTAAAATGCACAAAGTACCACCACACCACCAATGTCTATTTACCTTGTTTATTCACAATATCTCCTTTTTTTAAAAGATGCTACGCTGAGCTGTCGCTTTCTTCACCGGCAAACTGAAGTTTCCTCTGAGGCAGCACTCACCCAAGCAGTGGCATGTGGCATGCTCTGCTGATTCAATTGACCTTGTAGTGTGTTGGTTGAAAATTCGCCATATAATTGTTTGGAATTGTGTTCATTTTTGTGATGTGATAGGCTGCTATGTGCTATCAAGCAATGTCCCTTATCAACAGTTTATTGAAGTTTCTTATTTTCTTATTGTTTAAATTTTACATGATAAGTGCTAAGTTAATTATTCTTGTTTTGGGTGTGAGAGGTCCCTGGTTCAAATCTCGGAGATGCCCATGTGCAGTAAACTAGTAGAGGGTGTTTTTATGTAGCCATTTAACTGGGATAGTGTCACTGTTCCCAGTCCTGGCTGTGGTTGCAGCATGGATCCCAGTAACGGAGCTCCTCAGGCTTGTTGCTGCACTTGTCTCCTCCCTCACAGCTGTCAGTTGCTTACAGACTTCAAGGCCACTTTGGATATTTCAATTTCCCTTCTTGTTTTGCCACGTTTTTAGAAAATATCCAAACAGCTTCAGGGAATACCATTTTTGCATCTGTTAGCCCTGAGTTTTCTCATTCAGACATTTATTGTTTTTATGCTGTGACTTCATTGTGCAACAGTATTGCATCTGACTCTGACTTGTGTGCTTGAATCATGTTCACGTCAGTTATATTAATTTTAACTTCAAGGAAGATTTCAGAAAGATCTGCAAGGGGCAAATTGAAGAAAAATTATACCCAATAAGCAAAGACTTAGCCATGAGAAACTAACCTTATCTTGCCTTTCGAAATCTTCAGGTTGAACGCTAAGGATTAGTTTGATTTGTACACAAATTAGTGTGTACTATTATAAAGCCAGATGGCGAGATGGCTGCAGGGTGAATGATCCCTTTCTTGTTCCTCTCTCCGTGTTTGGCTTCTTTCACGGGTGCCGTGGAGGCATCACGTCTCCTTGGTGAGTTGGGAGAGAACCGCAGACAGAATTAGGTTTTCTCAGACACGCCCCCTAGGGTCCTGGAGGATCTGTTCTGGGTTACCTCCCAGGCATCCTTTGTGAACAGTGCGGTATCTGAGACAGAGGGCTAAGGAGCACCAAAGGTAAGATTCATGCAGGATGGCCACGCCCAAGCCTGTGAACTGTGATGCATTACAATATGGCAAATGAGAGGCCATTGAACTGATGGTAACTGTATCCCCCATATGACAGGTGAATGATAGTTTGCGTTAATAAAAAGAGGCCTTCAGGCTTTCTTTTGAGCTGCGATTCATGTCAGGAAACTCAGACAGTCATCCGTACACACTGGTTAATTTATTTAGGCTTCCTGTTTTTGCAGAACCAGGATAGGAAATGAAGGAAGAAAATGACAGGCCCGCTTGTATAGTTCTGAATTTTTGAATGTAGGGGAGTGCTGACATCACTGAGGTCACCTCCCTGTTCCTGTCACTGAGGGACTGCTTGTGACAGACGGGCCTCAGTCTGTCGGGTGAGGGCACAGGTACAGGTCAGCATGCTTCCCATGATCTCAGCCCAGTGTCTGCTACCATTTATTGCCTGGGTAAGGATGGTCCTCCCACCACTTTGGGGCTCCCTTCTAATTTCTGGCATTACCTGCTGCTAAAGCAGGGTGCCATGAAGAGTTGTGAGATCAGCAGGGTGGTTATTACAGCCTGGGCCACCAATGGTGGCCTTAGTGTTTCCTGGTAAGATTTTCATTGGCACTCACTCACCCTTAGTGAGTTGCAGGATTTTAGGGGATTTCAGCAGACTGAGGGATGCATCCAAAGGCACTGAGCTCTCTGTGGTTATTATAGCCTGTCAGACCCCTGGAGGATAGTAACCATACAACTGTGATGTTACGCTTGCGGTCAAACAACAAATGGAGACGTGGGACTTTCGGCCTTCTGTCAGTGTACTGGAGAGCCCAATCACACTCACACACATACACACACAAACGCAGAGTTCATATATTACTTCTTTGTGGGGACACAGGTCTGGTCATGTTGGGGAGCATGCACTGCTAAAGTGCATTGCTGCACCCACCACATGACAAAACACCTCAGGATCTCGATTGGTGACCCCCCAGCCAGACACGTGGTCCAGTCCCACTCTGGAAATGGCCATCTAAATGCCACAGCCAGGTGTTATGTGGGCGTCCCCTTGGCCTGGTCCAGCTGTTCCTCAGCAATGAGGATCCTCCAAGCCAGATCACTCTCAGGGGATCGCGCCACATGGCTGTAGTGTCATAACTGACGCTCCCTCACAATGCAGGTAGTGTGCCACATTCGGGACTTTCTAAGCAACCGCTCGTTCAACACAAAGGCAAACCAGCGGTACCCAAGGATTCATCAAAGAGACACAATACCAAAGGAGTCCAGTCTTCATCTCAGGTCACTGGAAAGTGTCCAAATCTCGCAGCCATACAGCAAAACAGGGAGCACCAGAACTGTAAAGACTTGGGTCTTCATCCTCTTACAAAGACAGGGACTCTCCATTTCAATGGACTTAATCTCAACTATTACAACTCTAACCTTTACCCAACCCTAACCTTAACTATAAGTAACAAAACAAAACACAAAACTGTTGGCATTATTAGTTTTTTTTCTATAAAATTGAGTTTCGTCTTCTGGGGGCCGAAAAGGTGGTCACCACAACATCAAAATAACAGTTTTTTATCACATTGTAGGGACATTTGGTAATACACACATGATCACCCACGCACGCACACACACACACACACACACACACACACACACACATAGAGATTGTATGGTCGCCTCCAGCCTGCACCACAGAATGGGGCTAAAGTAACCTACAATGAAGAGTCTGTATTGCCACTATGTGACACTAGTTCCTAATTTAGCCCCATAACAGGAAGTCCCATTGCCCGTGTTATGCCAGCTTCAGAGAGGAAT
>JAODLC010000047.1:17619463-17632394 GCA_026781145.1 Hippopotamyrus pictus
CATTTGGCTGAACAGCATCCAGACCCATTAGAATCTTATAGACCTGGATCATATCCCCCCTTAGTCTCCTTTGCTCATAATGCATAGTGCATAATGTGTGAGTGAGTTTGGACCGATACTGTATTCCATAATGTGGAAACAGTGAAACGTCACATACTGGGTCTAGTCGGGGATATGCTCCATTGTTCAGTTATTTGGTACAATGTCGTTTTATTAAAAACAACATGCAAGCTGAGAGGCAGGGCTGCTGAAGCTGGCATCTCGTACTGTGCTCTTTATCCTCTGATGAAATCCTGACGTGATCTTCCTGCAACCTCAGAATAACAACGACTAACAGCAGATAAGACTGCAGTTTGGCTCCTGTCAAAAACAGCATGTCAGAAATGTTTCAGCCTTAGGATTTCATTTTATACCTACTGGGGTGGGGGGTTATCTCCGCATAGCCCAAGATAAAGGCTTTGCTAAACATTATATGTGGAGAAGGTCATCAAAACGCTCTGTTCTTTTGTCCTTCTTGAGGACACCCAAATATGTGTGTCCATCACGGTGACAGATCTTTCATCATATCATCGTATATAAATGTGCTGTTTCCGAGAAATCCTCCCTCATCATTCTGATAAATGGTGCTCGATTTTCATCATTCTGTTTCCTTTTCTTGAAAGACACCAGCAAGCCAATTGCAGGGGAAGATGGCAAACTGTATTCCATCTACACGAGGAAAATCTTTCTTACTATACTTTATTTTAAACATTCCACAGGATGTATCACCCCAAGATGTTATTCTGAAATTAGTTATTTGTTTAATCAGCAAGCTGAGTTTGCACACTTCATATGAGATAAACATCACTATTTAGGGGACACCATGGAATCAGCAGTAAGCTACATAAATCGTCATGGTCACTATTAACCCTTTCAGGCTCAAATTAAGTTTTTGTTGCTAAAGGACAACCAAGTCCTGCAGTGGTACTTCTGAGTAAAAAAAATATGTATCTGGGGTAATAAGGTAGTTAGTTTTTAACTGTTGCAAATCAGCAACGCCTGCCTTGAGAGGGTTAAATGAGTTATGTGGTCATGATGGAGTCATGGTGAAGGATCTGTCACCTGACACATCACTAATCATCATGTACCAGTGAGCTGCTATCTGTCCGGGCCTGGGCTGCCCTCTGCTTGGGCCTGGGCTGCTCTTTGTCTGGGCCTGGGCTGCTTTATCATCTGGGGTTGGACTGCTCTCTCCTGGGGTCTGGCCTGCTATCTTCTTGGGCCTGGGCTACTCTCTGTCTGGGCCTGGGCTGCTCTCTACTTGCACCTGGGTTGCTCTTTGCTGTGGCCTGAGCTGCTTTCTCTCTGGGCCTGGGCTGCTCTCTGCAGGGGTCTGGGCTGCTCTCTGCCTGTGCCTGAGCTGCTCTCTACTTGAACCTAGGCTGCTCTTTGCTGGTGTCTGGCCTGCTCTCTACTTGCACCTGGGCTGCTCTTTGCTGGGACCTGGGCTGCTTTCTGTCTGGACTGCTCACTTCCCGAGCCTGGGGTGTACTCTGCCTGGGCCTCAGTCGTGCTGGTCCTTGACTGTCCTCTGCTGTGTCTATTATCTGCAGGAGGTGTGGGATACTACGCCTGCACTGTATTCCGTCTGGTCCTGGGCCGAGCTGAGCAGTGGCGGTACAGAGGGCAGTGCTGACTGTGATGATGAAGATGGCTGCCAGGGCTCTGGAGAGGGTGCCCCCAAGAACCGTGAGTCTATCTGCTTCCACAGTTCACCTCTTTCCTCATCCTGCTGATCGCTTATTCTCAGATAGCATTCCTGACTTCACATATCTCACCTTCATCATCATGCCCTTCCTGTTTTTCTTCATGGTCTCACCCTCTAATTTTTCACCCTTGATCCTTAATTTTTACCTCCTTTTTTGCCTTTATCGTCCCCTCCCATCCCTCGCTCCCCTCCCTTTCTGCTATGACCACTGTGCTGCCCTTGGCAGGTGTCAGTCCTGCTGTGAACTTTGCTCTCGCCAGAGCAAATAATTACCCACTCCGAAAAAGATTCCATCTGAAACAAGTGCTGAGAGAGGAATTCTTCTGAAACAGCCTGCGCTTTGATCACTCTCCCTGCGTAGACCTTGTGCTCAATTCAGGCAGACAGGCTGCATTTACATGTGTGGGTGCGGAGGGAGAACCTACTGTTTGATGCATGTGTAAGTGGATGCAGGAGCTGTGCTTGTTCTATGTACATTTTTATACCAGAACATCTCGATGAGCATTGGGTCAGTCCCGTGGTCTACTATCCAGAAGCTTTCTGTCAAGCAGAATCGTGTCCAATGATATCAGCATTCCACAATAAGATGAAATTCCACAAGAAGGCTGCCTGCCTCAGGCACTGTTTTGGAATAATTACCCTTGTGCCATGGTTCTCGTTTGTTATAACTTGCACACTTGACGCGATATCCCAACCCCAATTTAGCATGCTTCCTTCTTGACCTTAAAAATATCAGAAGATGTTTCCATGGAGAAATAGGATAACGGCTGGACACATGCTTCAAATGACCACTATCTTCTCAATTAGCATATTAGCAAGGCATATTTTATTTGGCATAGTTTGTTTGTTTACATTGATGAAGTACAGAGGCTGGGTTCAGCTCTGTTTTCTACTTGGCATCGTTAATGTCATAAATAATTTGCATTAATGAGAATTAAGATGATAAAAGAAGAGAACACCTGATATGAAACTCAGTTTACCTGCCTTTCATGCTGAATAGCAGGTGTTTGAATATGAGTATCTTTGGAAGAGACTTGTCAAAATAGCACACAACTTCTGTCATTGCTAAGGCTAATGTATTCCTCAGAGTATGCTTCCTTGCCTTCACTTTTTAGCTCTTTACACGCTCCTACAATATTTATATTATGATGAGAGAACAACTTGGCATATGCCTTTGGGGTCAATTTGGTCCCAGGGTAGGTGTGAGAGGTAGTTGTGACAGGAAGGCCAGTTTCAGCTGCAAACGCAGTCCATTGTCTTGTAGAATGATAGTCTCAAGCTGAAGAGCAGCTCATTGTTCTTAAAAATCCATTGCCTTTTGATCTCTGTACGTGGCATTGGCCTGGTAATTGAATGGTTATGTGTATTAGTTGTACTTTTGTACCATTTGGTAAGACATTTCACCTGCATTCGCTAAGAAAAATATCAGTTGGAAGGACAGCATGTGAAGCATGATCGAGGTGTGGGAATGCATCTGCCCCAGTGTCTCCAAGAGGCAGCAGGCTTTAGATCTACGGGTAGTTGTTTGATAGAGAGTGAGATCAAGATGCTGAAATCATCAGTGGGTAGTACTGTGCCTCATGCCTCCAGGTTTGGTGGGAGGTGTTGAATCCCATCCCCTTTCTTTGCCCGTTTATTCTCCCACATGGCGTGAGTTTCCCCCAGGTGCTCCGATTTCTTCCCGTTGTCCAAAGGAATGCAGCTCGGCGGTCACTGCCAATGTGTGATGTTCTGTGCGAGCGTCTGCCTGCCATGCTAACAAAGCGCATTGTTAGTGTCTGCATGCGTCGCAGGTGTGCGGGGGCAGCTGTACGGGGGCAGCATGCCGCTGTCTGTCTGGGCGTCTGCGTTTGTCCACATTTGTAGGTAAACCGCCAGAGCTGGATCCTGGAACTGGCGAGGAGCGTCTTCATTTCAGGGACATCACAGTCGTTGTAGAAACTTGTCTGCTGAAGAGAGATGTGTGAAGCTTGACAGATGCCCAATTGTCCTCTGCCTCCCGCTGACGTCTCGCAGCTGGCTGTCTCCAGACTTCCTGTCATCTGGATTGGGGGGGGGGGGGGGATTCTGTCAGTGCTGCAACATCCAGGCCCCTGCTAGCCCAGCGGCCAGGACGGCAGGCTGGAAGGACAGGTGCGTTTCACTCAATAAGGCCATCAGTATTCAAAGAACAAGACAGGAAGGCAATCTGGCCTGGCCTGTCAATCTACAGGTCAAGGAAGCCACACTGCTGTAGTATTACGGCTAAAGAGTAGAACAGCCTGGCTGTTGTGAGGAGAGTTTATCGACTCAGATTGAACTTCCTGGGTAAATGCTTTCCCAGCTGCCCAAGTAAGAGCATGGTTTCCTAATAAGACGTGTAGAAGTTTGACTACTTAGTCACTTGACTAAAATTCTGAGCTTGTCAGCTGAGTCTGAGCGAGAGTTCAGCAAAATGCTCATAGTTGATAGCATGTTCTCTTTGGATCCTTAGTGCTTCGATCATTTAGGGACGTCGAGCTGTTAGGGTCTCACGTCAGCTTTGTGCAGTTGTGTGTGGCATTTCCCGCCTTCTTAGGTGCTGTGTGGAACAGGCCTGTACAGATAGCTGGGCTGCACTGCAGGAGTGCAGGGATCTGTCAAAAGTGGATTAGGATCCTGTTTCTTATTTTTATAATGCATTTCTCAGCGTTGAAGGAATGTTTTGCCTGCTTAAGGACTGTTCAGGGTACAGGGGCGGCTTGGCCTTGATGTGACATGATGCTTTTAGGGGCCTTTACCTACTTGCATCCTCTTTGAACTTGGTCCTGGCTCCTGTACTTTAACCCTCTCTGATGCCTTTGCTATGTTATGCAACTTGATAGAACAAGTGTCCTCTTACATATTTTTCACCTGCGGTGTCAATTTAAGAAAAAACTGACTCTTAAATTAAGCCCACATTTAGTTTGAATTGCCCTTTTAGATTTATCCTTCCAGTCAGGAAGACACTGGTGCAGTATGGAAGATGGCAGCAGATCAAAGTCAGCCTCAGTATTCCTGCATCCTTCTGTGCCTCCATCTCTGTGACTGATCACCTCTGGGCAGTGGTGATTAAGGTAGAAAGCAGCCTAGTCAGCAAGTTCAAGTGATATCAGAGACAGAAGACGCTGTGTGGATCAGTGGGTTAAACCTCAGTGCCTCTGAGTGTAAGGCTTCCATTTTGAGCTTCAGCAGACTCTGTTGGGCCCTTGAGCGAGGCCCTTAGCCTCCCCCAAAATGCTCCAGGGGCACCAGAAAAATGGCCTCACCCTGTGCTTGGATCACAGGTTTCGCTCTCAACTGTATATGTATATTTCAAAGGAAGGCAAGATGGGACATGTGAAAAGAAGCTGATAGGTGTGTGCAAATGACAAATAAAGGATCATTTCATATGAAAGAGGGGAATCATTTCAGTTACGTCCTCACTTTAAGTAATGCAATACTATCAGTCTGTCTTCTAGTTGGTTACCTTGGTCATTGTTATGAAGGCCTGGAGCCTATACCAGGCAGCATAGGGCTGAAGTACAACCTGGATGGGATGTGAGTCCATTACAGGGCATCCAGACTTTATGGGAAATTAAGAGATACCTGCTACCCTTACTGCATATCTTTGGACTTTCTGGGTAGAACCCATGATGTCTGTGAACTACTACAAAAGTAGAATAATTAGTTTGCTATTTCAGAACCAGACAGCACATCGCTATACTAGGGAAGATCCCTGGACAGGATGCCAGTGCATTCTGGGGAAAAAACACACACACAGTAATTTAGGGACTCCAAACCAGCTAGCCCACCTGTCAGGGATAATCGAGGAAATCCAAGAGAAAAAAACACAATAAGAAGTTCAGACTGGACACACAGAAGCAGGGCAGCACAGTAAAGTCAAACCCGGAAGTGTGGGATGCATCTGGGCACACGCTGCAGCAAGGCTCTTGTGCATCTGCTGGAGAGCAGCCATCTATTGTGGTTGATCCTGGTGCATGCTGGGTAAAATGACAGTTGCTCCAAGCTCACGCATCTGTTTGCGGGCTGGCTCTGCCATCACCTGTCTTGGGTCTGTAAATCGCTTGTGACGCACGGGGAGACAAAGTGGCAAGATAAAGAGTGAAAACAGAGGGAGGATTCCTGACAGTTGTAACTCTTTCTGCTCTTGCCTTTCTCCACAGCCTGGAGACCTGTTTACACCTCATCACTCTCACCTTCAAATGTGATTGGTCTGAGAGACATTCGACACTTTAAAATCATAACAGAATTCACTTCCTCTGCAGCATAATAGTGCTGTATAGAGTGGGGTTTTAATGTGAATCCACGGGTATTAACTGCTTTAGTGCTCCATTATGGCCTACGGTCGGCTAGCTAAAGGTCTAATGTTTCCCTGAATGAAAGCGGTGAGGTAATCATGCAGCCCTGCCCTCACCCCTTTCGGGGTTCACATTTGAGTTTTAGGTGCTACTTAGGATGGAACTGAGCGGTAATTAAATGATCTCTGGGCCCTGGTGATCTCCCACCGGGAAATTTTCCAGGACAGATTCTGTTTTTTGGCTCGGTGAGAGTTTGTGGGAAAAATGAAAAGGTAAAAGTCTGAGTCGGCTCCAGGCCAACTTGGATGATGATAAAAAAAAAAAACTGGATGCAGTAATTGCTTGGCAGCTGACAGATTTAAGTCAGTTAGGTGTAACATTGGCTAATAGGACGCTGTCTTATGGGGGACGCAGGGGGGGGCTGGACAGAAAGTCACCTGTCCCCTGCCCCTCTCAGGTACGTGGGGTCATCCCGGGGAAGGTGTGTACCCAACAGAGTCACACATGGAAGGCAGGATACAGGAAATGAAAGGTCTGATGGTAATATGCACGCACGAGACCCATCTGTTCCCCATGGGCCAAGATCAGGGGCTTAAGTGGGGGCCTCTCACCGATCCGGGCCAGGCCTTTCCTGAGCCAGTCCGAACACCGGGCTGCTGCTCAGTGGGAACGGCAGCGGGATGAGCCGTCACTCTGCGCTGTTTGTTTTTCATGCACCCTCCTCTTCACACTGACCTCTTACTCGCTTTTCATTTCACCACAGATGCTGGCTTCTGTCTCACGCTTCGTCTTGTAAATGGTAAACAGACTCGAAGCTGCCTTCCAAAGCCTCAGGAAATTAAAGTCTGCTCTGCTCTATCTGTTCCGTCGACCTGTTTCAGGGCCTCCTGCCCTTATGGTTTGCTCCTGACACCTGCAGACAGCCTCAGAGGTCACGCTTGCCGCCTGAGCTGAACTCCAACACCCACTACAAGTCAACACTGGTGATCTCCCCCAGACCCGTGAAGAGGAGCAACCTGGAGCGTGTGTAGTTCAAGTTCGCTGTTTAGTATTCCAAGGTGCTATTTGATCTGTTTCATATATGCAATTCAGATTCAGCTGTGGCCCACTTCAGACAGCATCTTGGTGTTCACATGCGCTGAAGCTCCTGTTGCCTGTCATTCTGCCTTTGTTAAAGATGCAATAACATGTTTTATAGGCAACCATTAACAGCGATGTTATTGTAGGACAGCGGCCAATGTTGCTGCGACGAGCTTGTTTCTCAGGCCCTGTGGCTGCAGGCGGCACTGATTCATTTTCCGTGGATTGTGAGGTTGGCTGAGAATCAGGTAAAGGCAGGAGCAAGTTCCCAGAGTAAATGAAGCCATCTTGGTCATGTGACTCTCCCTCCCAAGATGGCTGCCCTCCCCCTTCTTACAGTACCCCAAAACCAACAGCAATACAGTGCAGCTCCCACTATATTTCTCCCCCATCTGCCAATTACCTCCGCTGTAACTTTCCAAGCAGCTGCCAGATTATAAAGGCTTGCTCGGCCTGGGCCTGTAATGAAGGGGCTTTGCGGAGCTGAGCCTACAGGCCGGATGTGCCAGGTGAATGAGCCAGCAGTGACGGGATGGTCTCTGTAGCGATAGTATGGAATAATAAAGGCGGGGTGTCCTCCAGAGCTAAGGAACAGCCGTCACCAATGTGAGTGGTCTCCGTGGCAACAGTGTGGCTGTGGGGAGCCCTCTGTAGCAAATGGGACAGAATCCTTGGCAACAGGATGTACTTTATCGAGAACGGGACAGGTTCCCCCATGTGCTCATTCATCGTTGGTGATTTTCTGCTGCAATGGCGCAAAGTTTACAGGTAGAGGACTGTTTCCATGGTGACTAGACATTAGAAAAGTTTGCCCCAGTCACATGCCAAAGGTTGGGCCCCGATTCTGAGTAACAAATTGTAAAACAAGCCGATTTCCTTGCCATATGCACAAAAGTAAATTTGTCATCTGTACCAGATATGTCCACTGCCTCGAGTGAAGGTATAAATGTAATAAAATTAAGCTGTTTTGGATGCTGCTGAGTGTGTGGGCTGATGGCACCTCCTACTCGGGGCATGTTTGCGGTTGAGAAAGGAGCAGCTTGGGTAGCTGTAATCCTGCAGACCAGAATATTGTAACCCTAAACTCTGTTAGGGTTAGCTGAGAACAGGCTTCGTGTCGTCCATGCATTTTTCAGGAAAACTTACATTAGCTGTCCTGTGAGTGGGGTCTCTTACTGAGGAGGGAGCCCTTTGTTTGACTGGTCTCTATGTAATGATAATAATAACAATAATAATAATAATAATAATAATAATAATAATAATAATAATAATAATAATAATGTCTGTATTATAATTACTGTTTCTTCTGTGGCCTCAAGTTGGCATGGATGTTTCTGCCTAACATTTTGGGTTGCTGCTGAAGCATGAATGTAGGCGATTAAATGAAGTCCTTGAAGTGATAGAAAGGCCTTCAGCAAGGACAGCATGCATGGCTGGGCAGCCAAATATCTTCCGAAAGATTCGGAAATAAAGATTTATTCCGTATGTATTGCAGATGGAATTCATTTGAATCAGTTAGTTATTATTGTCACAAACCTCCCCCAGTGGAGTTTCCGTGTGAAACTCATTCCCTTTGCCTAGAAGCTGTGTGTGTCAGGTTTCCTTCCCTACATATTTTTCAGTGCTTCAAGTTAGAGTGCCACCTACCTGTTGGAGGTCTGTATTCATTTTCATTGTTTAAAATGTTCATGGTCTGATACAGAGAAAATGATCCTTCCATTTTCTGTAACCACTATAAATGAGAGGCCCAGAGGCTACAGGAGCAAGGCAGGGAGCAACCCAGGATGGGGCACCAACCCATCTCAGTGGACACTCATACACCATTCATACCTACAGGCAATTTGGTAACACCATTTAATCCCAGCATGTTTTTTTGGCTGTCGGGAGAAACCAAAATACCAGGAGAAAACCCATGATGACATGGGACAAACATGCAAACACTACACATAGAACCTTGGCAGAGACTTGAACCCAGGTCCCAGGGGTTTAGCATTTGCCACTATGCCACCCCACAGAAAATAAAATACCCAACAGCAAAAATATTTATCCATATAGCATATTCCACACATATCTAGCATATTCCATACATGTATTCACACCTGTCTTGAGACAGTTTCCTTTCATGGCCGTCAGTTCCCTCCTTGAGCAAGAAGTTGTGGCTGTCTCCCTGGATGGCACGGTGGGATCCATGCTGGTGGAGACAGCACGGTGATCTTGGGAGTACAATGACTGATTGAATCATTGACCCCGCCCTACCTGAAACATAAAGGAAGTGGCCCCTTCCTCCACCTCCATTTACAGCCCTCTGACACACACACACACACACACACACAGGTTTATAATTATATCTTTGTGGGGACTTTCCATTCATTTCTACGGAGAAAACTCAAATCCCAACATGACCACCTTAACCCCTACCCAGCCCAAAGCCTAACCCATAAGCAATTATTACGGAGATTCTGAGTCTGTGTTTCCAGCTGGCTTCACACAGATGGTTAAGTCACTCATCCTGTCCTTACTCCCTAGCACTGCATAAAATAAATATTAACCCAGAATTAATAATAAATGAATACTAATTTACTGCCTCCCAGCCAGGTTGTCCCCCATACTTGTGTCCTGTGTTGCTTGGGATGCCCCCCCCCCACCCCCCGAGATCCTGACCAGGATAAGTGTTTAAGAAGGACGCATGAGTAGCAGTTTAATGTGCATGTGGCTTGTGTATCAAAAGACAGTTCTGCTTTTCATTTTGGCCCCAGTTTTACCCCGTGTTACTAGGCAGGATTCCTGCCAGTGAGGAGGAGGGGGCACTGTTACAGTCGCCACCTGAATATAATCTTCTACAGTGTTATAGGTAGTTCCCCTATTTCCTTTGGAGGAAAAGCTTTCATTGTAATCAAGGTTAGGAGACCCCACCCCATTACATTTACGCAACATGTCATGATCAAACCTTAACCCTAACCCTAACCCTCGCCAGTTGGGTGCAGTTAGGGTCACGTTCAGTGGTGGAGTGGTGGAGATCCTCTATGGTGGTGGAGGAGGCTGAGTGTGCGATGGCCATGACCTCCGGTGGGCACGAACTGGAGCCACCTTTCTTCTGCTTCCTGAAACGAGGTCATGGGGGGCAGCCCTGTTGGGGCCCCCACTTTGTGGGAGAGCAGGGTGCCTTCTTGCCTGTTCATGTGGCCTTCAGACACCCACGTAAAATCACGCGCAGTTCATCCAGGGGCTTTTGTACAGCAACCCCTCCCTCGAAAAGCCCTTCTCGTTTGGTTTTGGCCCTGGTCCCCCCGGAGCCCCTGTGGGCTCCTTCTTGCTACTTAGTTGGCTGCCTGTTGCCTCACTGCCCCCTCATGACTCACGCCCTCTGGGGTCCTGTGCTGTCGGGAATGTGGGCTGAGGGTGACTCGCTGTTCATGGCACTCAATAACTCACGAGGGCCACAAACACCAGCCTCCCTGCCCCCCCTTTACATTCCCCCTCTTTACATTACATTCCAAAATGCCAAGTCTGGCGGTTCCAACTATCTGTGAGGGTGCGGAGCTTCCTTGCCAAGCCGGTAAATCCCGCAGCCTCAGATGGCTGCCCAGTGAAAGAAAAGTGTCACGGAGCGCAATTATTTTTAGCGTCGATTCCTCGTGTGTTCTGCAGAGTTTCAGGCTGTGCTCATGTCCCCTATACTGTTTTTTAATGGGGATTCGGTACAAGAACAGCTCGCTCTTCTGCGTTTAAGCATAACCTCCTGTTCTAACCAGAGGTATAGGCATTTCAGGCTCCCATAATCATCTGTAGCAGAGGATTACTGGTTTGTCACAGAAATGAGATCTTGGGATAATAAGGACAGCAGGATTATCAAAGTCTAATAATAACCTATAGGAAGCAGGTTGACACATTTAGGGAGTGACAGCACAGAGAAGTCAGTTCTCCTGCGCTGTGAGTCAGTGCAGCCCAAACAAAACACCAGTCCGTTGTGATGCTCAACCTGGCCTGCGGCGTGAGTCAGTGCAGCCCAAACGAAACCCCTGTCCATTGTGATGTTCACATACTTTCACTCCCACGCACTTGTACCAAGACCAGTTTTATGGCACTTATTCACCATGGGAAACAATCAAAATCCTCACAACGGATCTACTATCAAGTCCAAATTTGTAATGAACTTTGATGGAACGATCCTACTTGTACTGTATATCTATCTACTGTCCTACTCTGTAGTAGACATCCTGTACAAAGAGATCAAAATGTCATATTCATGATTTTGGATAATAATGGCTACCAATCTGTTAAAAATATATTTTGTTCCCGTCAGCTACTAAATATAGGCATGAATATAGAGCTCTGATCCAAGGTTTTCCCATGGAACGTTCCAGCTGACCAGTGTCAATGCTGGCCCGTGGTTTGGATTATTTTTTCAAACATGCATTTACAGCCACATTTACAAAAGAAACATGTGTTGTTTTCCCCTTAGAACTGGTATTTCCACTGAAACAGAGATCTTTTCACACTTAAAGAGATGTAATGCATTTTACACCCTGGAGAGACCTAGAGCCTGGTTGTGGGTGGAGTAAGGAAATTTTAAATGTAATAGATGCAAAGACAGCTTTCTTACAATGGATGGCAACAGGAAAATGTCCTCATTTTTTTTCTCTTTGGTGCACCTGCTCTGTATTGTGATGAGAAACAGTGAAAGATTAAATGGGGGGCAGTGAAAATGGAGACTTTTTGTTAATCAATTCAGTGCAGTTAAGTTGATTTGAATGTGTTCCTTAGTAAGGTTTGTCCTTTTCATCTGACTTAACCCTACACAGGCCCCTTGCTCTTTCTGTCAGGAGAACACTGCCCCTCCTTAGGGTATATGTCTATCCTGGCCCCTCCCACAATAATATTATCCCCGTTTCCCATGCGCTCCATCCCGCATACATACCCTGCGGGTGAGTACATTGCATTTCTGTCCGTCTTGCCCTGCCCCAGATGTTCCTTAGTGTTTCTCCACCAATCCTAAATAGTGACCTCACTTACACCTCCTGTCAGTCCTCCTCATGGGTTGCCTGACACTGGATGTCACAGAGGTTAAATGATACCTGCTAGACTTCACTAGAAGTTAAATGCCTTCCCTTATCCTGATATGTTGTGTTTTTAGATGATTAGATTCCACAAAAAAAAATCTTCTGTGATATAAAAATTGCAAAACCTTGTTCATCATTCCTGATGGTTGATTTGAATGAAATTGCCCCCACCCCATAACAATTACCTCATCGTGATGAGCAGTAAATGAGGGCTTTTGTCTATTGTACTCAGAAGCAAACAATAGCTATTGTGCAACCAAATCAAATTACAGTCCCTGAAGCTTTGTGTGTTCTGCCCCTCTAACCTCAGTGTCTGGTTTCTCCACTGAGTTATGTACCTGACTGAGCAGTTCACCCACGTGAGGCCTGTTTTGGGAAAACCTTTGGGGTTTGAGGGTTCAGCAGGAGTCCCAAAGATCACGCTCATATCACTGGAAGGGTTGGCCAAGGAACCTTGAAGTACTGGGAACATGTGCATGATCTGCCAGTCGTTTCTGGGAGTGTCGTGGGTTGTTTGGTGCACCCTAAATAATTATCCAGGCTACCTTTAATTCTAGGCTCTGAGGCAACACTTTGGTCTTAAAGCAGGGAAGCTGACACTTAAAAACAGATGTATGTGTACTATTATCCAGTGTAGCCTAAGCAGTGCGTAGCTCAGCACTAACACACACACACACACACACACACACACACACACACACACACACACACACACACACACACACACATGTTGGTCTTCCTATCTA
>JAODLC010000047.1:17660855-17671973 GCA_026781145.1 Hippopotamyrus pictus
TAGTATGACTCATTTCCTGGCGCGTACAATTTATATTAGGTCAGCGTTCACGGTTTGACTTCTGATATTCAGATCGAATTCTAGGTCAAACAGGTTTGTTCGACTTTCAAGAAATTCGAGTTCTAGTGAGTTCGAGAACCGAGGTACCACTGTATATGATTCTTTGAAAACCGTAGCCCTTTTTTGGTGGCATGCTTCCTGTGTTTGAATTTCTTTATAGACATTTAGCACTAGTTTGATCAGAGCTAAGTATATGCGGATTTATATCAGTTCATTGCTAACATATGGTCTCGTTTTGGAGATGACAGGGTATTATGTAAAGCAATCCTGTTAAGGACCTTCCAGGTAGCATCTCATGCATCTTTGTATAGTGCTCGGCAACTCTATCAAAATATAGCCTGAAAATATGTGGCTCAGCCAGAACCACAGGCTAGGAGGTGATGTCTGATAGACACGCCGTACCTTCACTTGATGTCTTCTCGTTTCTCAAATCTGTAACCTGCACCAGGAATAGAAAGAAGTTGAACTGTCAGTATTGAAGCCTTACATGACTGAATGGTGCATGATCTCCTGCATTTTGTGTATTTAGCATAATTTTCAGGTGATCCCCTTTTTCCTGCTCTGCCTCTGTGTAAAACTATCCCCAGGTGTATGTGCTTTAAGGTGAGCAGTGTTTCTGGCCCTGGGCTTGCGGTTGGGTGAGGTGGTGTGGGGGGGCTGAATTCCCAAGCAGCCTGTGCTCTCTCTGCAGGGCTTGTGAATGTCTCCGTCTCATAACACAGAGGTGAAGTTGCAGTTGACTGAGGGCGGCGGGATGATTGCCCATTGAGAGTCATATAAGACTATAAAGATTCTGACCTTAAGGCACTGGTGGGGGGGGGGGGGATTGGGTTGACTTAGTCCTTTTGATCTGGGCTGAGAGGAAAGGAATACAAGGGCATAGCACAGATCTGTGGGGGGGTGGGGTGGAGTGGTGGTCGAGTCATGGAGCCGCCTTGACAGACAGTCGAGGTGACTGTCAGGGGGGGGTTGGGGGGTGGCCATGGTGATGTAGGCTACTTCACCCTCTTTGCTGGGGACCCCCCCTTGTGATTTAACATGATTCTGTCTTCAGGTAGAGCTTCTTATGTCCCAGTAGACCTTTAGTTTAAGTAGGCAGTCAAAGAAAATGTTTAAAGCTGTTTATGTTTATCAGCGTACTAAGTGTGTATTTGCTCATTAAAAAAAACATAATTTTACATAAAAACATATGCAAATTAAGAATAATATGATAAAAATGAAAAATAATTTCTCCTGTACTCCAAAGAGTTCCTGCTCCTGTTAGATGGCAACATGAACACCGTTTCAATTCCCAAACCTCTCCTCAGGGGACTCCAGCCATTCTAAGTATTTGGTAAATTGCCCTACCAGCTCTGAATCTGTTCCCTCATCTCCACCCAAGACTTCTTGCGTTTGTGAGCAGGCTTCCAGCTCTTGAAGCTGTTTTCTGTGCTACCAGCTTTCTCTTATGGTCGCTCACTCTAGTTTTTGTATTGATGAAAGTTTAATAGTGACTCAAGACTTGGTGCAGTTACCCATTCACATTATTGAGGGTTTGGGGTGGAAAATTCCTACAAAAGTGACAATTTGCGAATAATACTTGCCCCATCAAACCTTCACCCATAACAGTCTGCTAGCCTGAGCAATAAAATAAAAAGTTTATTTATTTATTACCAATTTTTAAATAAACAGTACGTTATTGTATACTTTGCATTTTGAATCGCTTTGTCATTTCCTGTCTAGACCTACTATATAATAAACTATTAACAATTAACTATTAACAATCAAATTATGCCCCCATATGCACCTACAGGTATCACCACGTTCTGGAATCAAAAAATGTGAAATTACTGTGAGATTCCAGCTACTGTAAGTGAGTGCATGTGAGTGAGGCTGGGTACCGAGATCAAGGTGCATATCGCACCTCAGCCAGGACTTTTACTATTACTGTATTTGCAAAATATTTTAATCTGAGCATTATCTTCAAGGACCTAACTTCTCTTTGGCTCTCCCTCTCCACCAGCTTCCTCCTTTTTCTTCTCATTTTGTTTGTTTTTGTTTCCGTTCTTTCATCAGTTTGCATTTATGTACATACTCCAGATATGGAGAGACCAACTCAGAAAAAATAACAAACCATAATTAAAAAAAAAAAAAAAAAGATACGTGGAGCCAGGGAAAAATAAAAACTGTCAATCACAATTCATCACTGCAGTACCCATGCAGGAGAAAAACATCCTAATGATCATCATACACTTGTACAGATATGACCAAGTGAAATTGTGACCACCCTCTCATTAAATGGTTGCAGTCTCTTGCCCTGAGTCCATCGTTACGGCCAATTTGATCGCTCATGCTTCTGGTACGCTGGCCCTCGTAGATGGTGCCAGAGCTCGGCTGCACTGTACTCACGTCGAGAGCCACTGGAGACAGCATGCTAGACACTGTGTATCTGTGTGTATCTCATGACCTCATGCTCGGCAGTCCAGCTGCTGGGATGAACAGATCAGCTCCCCAGATCACTGCCCCTTGTATTAAGGGCCCATCAACTAAGCACCCTCTTTGGAAAACAAGCACTGCTGTCTACATGCCTTTGCATCTGGGCTCCTGTTACTCTTACTGCTATTCCTGAGGCTCAACCCCGGCCCCTTTTGACTGGCTACCTTTTCCAGACTCCTCAGAAGCTCCTCAGGTCCCATGTCCTTTACAGTGTGGCTTTCAGTCAACATGAAGAATATGAAGAGGGAGGTTGAATTGAACAGCATTTGTATTTCCAGACATTGCAATTGGTCTGGTGCCAATAAATTCACTCTTTCTCAGCCGGATGTCAGCCACAGGTTTGCTGGAACACAGTCAGGAGGATTCGTGAGTTTGATGAGGGGAACACACACAAAAGTCTGCATGAGACTGCAGGCGAGCCTTTAATTCCCCCTGTAATCTGGTACTACACACTTAGGTAGCTCTCTGCTCCGCCTGGCAGCTGCATCTGTACCTGTGCAGGAGCGTATGTGGGTCGGGGAGATTCCGCACAGCTTGTTCAATGGCCACGCTCCCTCCGTGGGTCACGCATTCCACCGGGGCGTGGAAGGGTCCTTCAGTAGCGGCTGGAGAGCATTACACCGCATGCTGCTGCAACTCATCTCAAGGTCTGTCCATCAAAGGCACCCGACAATGTCATCTCCAGACGAGAGGCATCTTAATATTCCCCACCAGGCGTGTCACAAGGTGGGGGAGGGGGGTTTTAACAAGCTCACTTTCCTTTATTCTGCAGTGGGGGGGGGGGGTGCTGATGTTTTAAATCTGGCCCTGATCCAGCTGTGCACACAGTGATCAAACTGATGGTGCTAAATGGCTCCAGATCAGTGTAGTTTATGGGAGAGGATGATGTAGAGTGACATCGACATTGTCTGCCTCATGCGTGGAGGTCGAGTTTTTTTGCAAAGGCCTGCTGCACTCAGCTTCCTCCAGACACCTTCATGTCTCCAGCTGAAGTTCTCCAGAACGTACCCTCCTCTCAGCTGAGGTGCCCCTGAAGCTGGCAGGAGGCAGATGGCTCATTGTTTAGTCTCAGTGTTATCCCAGGTAGTACAGGATGACAGCCCCTATCCGCGATGGAGGGAGGGGGGGGCTGTGAGGGACCAGTAGCTCCACATAATCCTTGACACACACTGAGAGAATCAGCAGAGTCCAGGCAATGGAGCGTGTCACTGCATCGCGGCATCCCGCTCTGGAAAGGCCGCCTGATTGGCTGGGCAGATACTCTCCTCCCCGGGGAGCAGCTAGCTTCAGCTGGTGAAGGAGGCGGTTGCCGGGCAGCACTGGAGCTGGAGCTGCCATGGCGATTTCAGGTTGCACTCTCATTGGCTGTGTAATTTAAAGCGACGATTATCTATATTTGTGTATGTATATAGGTCATCCCTGTATCAAGGTATAGTTTGGGCAGATACTGACATATCCTGTTCAAGCACTGGTGAGTAACACAGTGTGCCTGATAAAGTGCAGGGAATCTTTCCTGGGATGAAGCCTTATACTCTGCTAATGATCACTGGGCACACAGCAGCTCATCCTCTTCAAGAGGATAGCCTCATTCCCTATGATTACCACCCAAAACGGACAATAATTATTCTAATTCATGGACGTGTGTATTTATAAAAGAGAAATCTGTCTTATGTTGGGATGGTGCTGATTAGTGATCAATGAACACATGATTGTAATGATGAGTGTTGGAAGGTTTGATAAAGTCACATTGATTTGTGATTCATCTTTTTATACATTTCATGGGGATGTCATAAATTTATAAAGAACCCAAGAGAAACTGGCCCAGTGACCAGAAAGTCTGAGGAAGTCACAGAGGGTCCATTAATATCCTATAAATGCAGTTTAACCCGTCAGTGAAGATGAAGAGATGTCTAGTTCATGGAGTCACTCATCTTCAGGGATTCCTATCCTCCTTCATCTCCACCCTCTTCATTTTTCTCCATCGTGCTCTCGGCTGTAGTCGGGTGAAGGTCAGAACAGATACTCCCATGGGTGACCCCTTGAGAGAGGCAATCCCATGACGTATTTAATGGAAACAGAACGGCTGCTGAGACCCCGATGTCACCCAAATAGCCCGTCCACTTTAATATTTATAATCTGCCAAAGACGTCGTAGCCAAGGTCATGGGCTTGTAATCTAAAGTTTAGCTTGTTTGAATTCTGGAAGGGTAACATGCTTGCTGAGTCGGGCCAGTAAAACATCCAGCTGTATAAACAGGAAAAAATGGTAAGTAGGATTTGATTAAAAGTGTCAGTCCAGTGAGTAACAGCACTGCACATCCAGCTGATTTGGAGGCTTTGTGTTCAGAGTGGGATCACGTTGAGGGTGGAGAGTGGAGGCTAGTGGAGGATGAAGTTCTGTTCTTAATGGCAGGCGAGGGGGTCCGCGGTTTATCAATGAATAAGACTAACCAGTCAGCCGCTCACTTCTCAGCAACCGCCGATGTGCGTGTGAGGTGGAGGGAGCAAGGTTTAGTCATAAATAACCACTCACATCGTGTTTCTATGTATGAGTCTTCATTTGGATTTATATGATCTAGGACTATTTATGTATACCTTTACATAATGGTTAAATCAAGATGTTTCCCGGTTTTTCTTGGCTATTTTTTTCTGTTACTGGGCTCTGTTTCAGTGAATCTGTTTATAAGTATGTTAATTAAGTAAATCATCTCCTGAAATACCCTATTCTGATTCAACATCCCGGTCCCCAGTACTGCCCCAGCCCATGTCTCTCTGAGCTCACATCCCCCTGCCTTTCTCCCCAGGTGAGCACCTGCGCATCTGTCCCCAGGGCTACACCTGCTGCACCAGCAAGATGGAAGAGCAGCTGTCCAATCAGGGCCGGTGGGAGGTGGAGGAGCTGGCGAGGGAGGCAGGACAAGCACTGCTGTCCTCACTGCAGAGCCAATACAGGAGCTTCGATGGTGAGGCCCCGCCCACAATGCACCATGCACTGCCCTCAGGTCTCTCCCTGGCCATCTGCTTCTTCTGCTCTTCAGTTACAAATCATAGTGTGTCTCGTAGGGTTGTTCAGTAAGTAGGTCTCTTATCTTCCACCACCAGGGTTGCAGGTTTGAATCCTGGCTTGTATGTGTGGAGTTTGTATGCTTGCCCTTTATCATGTCAGTTTTCTCCATCAGTCCTAAAACATGCAGTTAAACTAATTGGTGTCTCTAAGCTGCTCGGAAAATACACCCTGTTCTGCATTGACATCTCACTTACCATGTGCCCTGTGCATTGTGGGATATGTCCCTCATAACCAGGACAAGCAGTTAAAACATATATATTTGTCCTTCATTAAAATGCTTCCATAACTGGCTGGTGTGTTTTGCTGATAGCATAGATCAGTTCAATCCTGGGCCCTGGTTGTCCAAGCCCCACTGAGCTGAGTGTCATGTGCGGTATGTAGGTAAGGATAGCGGACTGCATGTCCCTGTGTCACACCTCGCCTCAGCACGTTTAAGGCGCTTTATTCCTGGCGGCTCTCCCGCTCTTCTCACACACGCCCTGACTCACCGCCGTGTATCTCTGCCCTCTGGGTGGCCAGCTGTGTTATTCTTCCCCTGCTCCCCCCAAATTCAGTGTCGTCTCATACAGCTTTGCGCTCTGTCCTTTCTGATATGCTTCCAGGCAGTCGTAAAGTCCACTGGGTGTCCCTGTTTAATGAGTGAGGGGTGGGGTACCACCCAGACCAGGCTGATGATGTCGCTGCTATGATTAAAAAAGCCACTGGCGCTTTGACCTCGTTAGGCATGGGCTTTCCCTGCGCTTTGACCTCACTGAGTGTGGGCTTTCCCTGTGCTTTGACCTTACTGAGTGTGGGCATTCCCAATGCTTTGACTTCACTGGACATGGGCTTTCCCTGCTCTTTGACCTCACTGGGTGTGTGCTTTCCCTGTGCTTATCCTCACTGAGTGTAGGCTTTCCCAATGCTTTAACCTTACTGGAAAAGGGCTTCCACTGCTTTTTGACGTCACTGGATGTGGTTGTTCCCTGCGCTTTGACCTCACTAGATGTGGCCTTTCCCAGGACTTTGATCTCACTGGATGTGGACTTTCCCAGCGCTTTGACCTCACTGGACATAGGCTGTCCCAGCACTTTGACCTCACTGGGTGTGAGCTTCCTGAGTACCATTTTCTGTGGACAGAAGAAAAGTGAAGCACTTGAGTGTTTGAAAGCCTAAAATGTCCTCAGTCACATCTGTGACTCCATGTGGCAGGAGAGGAGGTAGAGATGGAGGTGGGGCGAGCAAAGCAGGGTTAAGGGTGGATGTTCTTCAGGGTCTCTGTGGAGATACGTTTCTGACTGGATCATGACCGGGCCCTGGGAGTAGCCTGTGGGTCTGTCTTTGTTTCTGAAGAGTTTTGACACTACAGAAAAGTTCAGATTGTTTTTTCTTTTACTTGACGGTGGTGCAAGTTGAGTATTTCAGTTCAAGGATTCTGTCTGGCTTTAATAATTAACAGCTGCACTGTGCACATCAGGAAGCAGGCCCAGTCCCTGGTCCCAAGCCTTTCAGGGGTGTTCCCCCGTAACAGGGGAGTGTAAAAACTGCATGATAATCCAGGTCTTTTACATTTATCTGTCTCCGCTGAGGTCCTACTATGTATAAATTTCAGGTGTCATATTTATGTTTTAAATCTAGTCCTTATTTGTTTTAGTGTTTCTGCTTGTCTTGTTTCATGCACCTCATGCACTCATGTTCCTTATGGCTGTAGCCGGCCGGTTCATTTATTCTTTCTCATCTCATTGTCTATCTCGTGTTTCTGTGATCTGTGTCTGCCCTGATCTGTCTATTTGATCATCTACTCAATCTGGTTGTCTGTTTCCCCCCATCTCTAGTGTTTGACAGCTGTGTGGCAACCTTTAAAAGTTTTCCGCTTTCTGTGAGCTCACTGGCTTTTCAGTCGCCAGATCTGCACTCATCTCTGAGTTAACCTTTCCAAAATACACAAACACGTCTTTAAACAAGTTGATGTTTCCTTTCCTCTGTGTGTATACCGAAAAGTTAAAGAATTTTACTTTGTTCCAAAAACAATTTTCTCCTGGAAAGTTGAACAAACATCTCAGCTCTTTGTGTGTCTGGGACTCATTCCAATGTACCATCTGAACCAAGAAGTGACCAAAGCTGGTGTCATGCAGCTGCTTGGGGTCCCCCTGTTTCTGGTTTACATCTGCCTCAACCAGCAGGTGTCTCTCTGTGTCCTGCAAGGGCCCCCAAAGACTTTGGAGTGGTCAGTGTGTTAGGAAAATATGCATTTTGGTTCTACTGTTAAAATTCACAAGTTCTTGGATTGTTCACATTTACAAAAGCAACATGATATTATATGTATATATTCCTGAATAATGAATGGAATTAATCTGCTTAGAACAAAACAGAAAACTGTGTTTCCCTCCTAAGGTACTGTTAGACATGCTTGGTCTAAACCTTTTGTTTTATCAGATTACCTATTTGTGTTGGTGTAGACCTCACAGCCTGCTCTGTCTGAAACAGAGAGGACAGTACTTGAGAAAGCTGGTGCTTTGCATAGCTCAGCTGGTTAGGGATCTGCACCCATGTCCAGAAGTTTGTGAGTTTGAATCCTACACTTAGGTGAGTAATCATTGATACTGAGCCCTTGATCAAGGCCCTTAACCCCAAGAGTTCCAGTTGTTTTGCACACTGGCTGTCTGACCCCAAAACCATGTCTCTCACAGTGAACAAGAGTGGGTATGTGAAATTCCAAAATATCTTAATATCGAAAGAATCTCTGCTTGGCACAAGAGATACGAAAACAAGCTGGGAGCTGAGAAGCTGGGGCTTTGGAACAGTGACACAGGAGTGGGAACTGCTGGAACAGAAGTGAGATTTTGAAGAGAGTCCATTCTTCACCTCTAAAGTCCTACAGATGGTTCTGGTTCTATGTGTGGCCCTGGGGCTTTCGCTCAAGCCCAGAAGAGGGACCTGTGATTAAAGGATCGCTGTAGTTTCTCACTGAGAATTGTCAATCAGGCAAATAGTGTCACAGTGTCTGGTAAACACTCCACAGAGCTTGGGGACCGGGTTGCTCAGCTGGGGAAGGTCACCTGACCTGAGGCTGCAAGGCGTGTCTATGTGTGAGTGGGGGAGAGAGAGAGAGAGAGAGAGAGAGAGAGAGAGAGAGAGAGAGGACAAGCTTCAGTGACACTCAGTAAAGCTCACTCTGCTAATGATGCACGTCAACAGTGCTGGTTGCCCCCTGCCAGTGATGCCGGAGGGGGAAGTGGACAGAGTGTTATTTTGAGCTGATGCAAATGGTCTCATAAGTGGTATAATTGTGCTGGACCTCTGATGGACCTCATCTTCAGAAAGCTGCTGGTTCTGTTAAATACAGCTGTCCGCTGCTCTAAGGAGTTTCTTTCTTGTTTTTTTTCCCCCTGTATGATTGTCTGCGAAAGCGTAGATACATTACTTAACCTTCACATCCGTTAGGCAGCCAGCTCTGTACTGTGTACTTCCAAAGGACGACAGTCACTCTGGGGTAATATCCATTTTTAACCCCTTATCCCGCTCAGGGTCGTGGTGGTCATGGGGGGGGGGGTTCCCACAGTTTGCTGCCCCACATACCCGTCCAGCCTCCAGGAAAATGCCCGCTATGCCAGAAGGCCAGACCAGTCTTGGTATGGCACAGGGCAGGGCTAGACCCTGGATAGGATGACAGCCCATCGCACGTAGAGTCCTGTACAGGCTGGACCTGTACCTGAGACATGGAGATCAGGCTCCATCTGGCCACCAGAATAGTACTAGCAAATCTAAACCATGAACCCTACCTGCCCCTGAAATTGTGGACATATTAGTCATATGTCTGTACAGAGATATTTGTAAGCTTTTGTCATATTTCTTCCATTGCTAATTTTCTAGGTGGCTGTTACGCGAGAGAGAGTGGGGTGGGGGGGGGGGGGGTGCGCAATGCAAAGCACAAATGACCGAAGGACTCAACAAGCGCAGGAAGAGCATTTAAATGAAATCATACATGACAAACTAACCCGAACTTGACCCAAGCCTCAAGTTACACAAAAAACTGACCTGTTCCTGGTCCGAAACCTGATACTTTGTCGGGTCCCGTTGGGCTCGGGTCCAGTCGCAGACCTCTAATCACACCCCGCACATGCACACTATGGGCAATTAGAAGCCCTGGTTACCCTAACTGGATTCAAGCCGCTAACCATAGAGGTGTGAGGCCACTGTGGCAGCCCCGTGGGTAATATTGCTTCCAAAATGTCATTGTTTTAAGTTTCGTGTGGCAGTGGGAGGATCATCGCCTGGAGTCGTGGCCATGCTCAACAATGACACTCATCTTTCTTCACAAGGTTAAGAAATTCGACTCAAGACATACAGCAAATGTCAAGAAAGCCAAGCTTTGAATGCATATCCAGATATGGCTGCGGGCCTGCTGATATTTGAGCAATGTAAAATATGACACCAAATAAGGCCGGAAAACGGGATGTCTTTTAGTAATAAAATTTATTTAGTTTATTTAAAATCAATGCTACTTATTTAAACTTTGTGTTTGCATAATGTGAGTGCAAGGTTAATGAGAAAGGGGAGCTTCTGTTTACCTTGCTATTAATCTCACATTTCAGAGGACACCGCAGGCTGTATTTGCATAAATTCATTTTTATTTCACTTTTTAATGGTGTGTATTTCTGAGTTATTTTTGATTAAATGTTTGTTTAATCGGAGCTCAGCTTTAGATCGAAGCGTTTGAGGTTATGGAGGCTGAAAGGGCTCTCCGGCTCGGTTCCGTGTTGCTGAAGAGGGTCCAATCAGCTGTAATATGATGTATTAGCTGTCTGTTTAATACGTGTTTCTTCTAGCTGTGTTTGCTGTTCGTTTGATATCTCTTTCAGCACCTGGCCTGGTTTGGCACCTACTGTACATCCACCAAATCCAGGCCTCGCTGGTTCAGGCTGCCCTCGGCTGCCTTTAACAAACTAGATCGGATTCGCAAAAGTGAATAAAGAAATAAAGATGAAACCATGGTGCCAGCAATCGTCTGTCATCACCTGCCGGCATGTAAACATATGCAAATGATCAGGGAGCCGGGAGGTGCTGGAGAGATACACGGGAGACGCGGTGACTCCCATCCCGTCATCAAACACGTGGCAGTGGTGCTCCTGAACCCAGTCCAGATGTGTCCAGATGGGAGAGGCGAGGCCTGTCTGATGGTGGGGGGGGGAGCATGTGACATGTATAAATTATGGTCCCCGAGTCCATCACGTGCTCCAGCTCGCTGGGAGAGTGCTGCTCAAAGGTGACATGCATCAAGCATTGCATGGCCAGCCTACTCCGATCGGATCTGACACACTGCTTAATCACGCATAACCCTTCTTACCAGGCCTTTAAACCCAGGGCCTGTTTCAATTTGCTGGTTCTGGGTTCCCTTTTTCTGGATTCCTGTGGTTCTCCTCTCCTCCTGCTGGTCCCCTGGCTGGAAGCCAACAGCCAGCACTGAACTTGCCGGGGAAGCCTAACTTCTTGATAAGTGTCCCTGGCAGTACATCCTAGCTGGCACTGAACCACCCC
>JAODLC010000047.1:17672073-17682195 GCA_026781145.1 Hippopotamyrus pictus
CCTAGCTGGCACTGAACCACCCCCCCCCCAACCTCCCCCCACCCACTCCCCAGGTGTTCCCTTTCTCAGTAAATAAAATGCCTAATTTGCATCCCAAATTTGCATCGCTGTCACTGAGCACTTAGAGGTGAACTTCGCCTGCACGCTACTTAAAATGCGAGCCGGCTGCACACTCTTAACCTTGTCCTGCCCAGATGTACTGGTGCAGATTTACCAGAGCAATTAAGCCACATTATCTCCGGGGGCGGGGGCCCTGAGCGCCAGCCAGGTGTTACGGAGGTGTCAGCAGGAGGATGGGGAACCGCGGTCACATACGCTCCTTTGGGCTAAGACCCAGTGTCATAATGTGATCGCAACTGACAGATTAGGGGAGTTCGACCCACCTCCACTTCCTGCTTTCTCCCTCCCTCTTTCTGTCTCTCTCTCTCGCTCTCTCTCTCTTTCTCTCCCACTCTCTTTCTCCCTGTTAGTCTTCAGGTTTCTCATCACAACAAAATAGATGGAAGAGGATGAGGAGTCGTAGCAGGGCAATGTCGTGCATTCTCGCACCTCAACAAGGCACGTTTTTTTATTTGAGGGAGGGGGGGGGGTCTAGCCCCTACAGGCAGCACAGACAACCTCTGTCACTCGCACACCTTTCACTGTGATCTGAAAAAGTTTGCCAGCCAATGATAGGGGCTGTCTCATGACTCATTTAACGATTAGCAAGACTCACTGCTCCTGATTGGTCCAAAAGAGAGCATGAAACAAGAGCTTGGATTTCTCACAGCAGGGCTGGGTAGAAACTGCTTGACAATTGCTTCCGTCACCTTTAGCCGGTTTCTAGTAATATAAAACCATCTTGTGTTTGACCCTTGCAGATGACACACCCAGATCTTGTTGCCCCATCTGTGGGCCTCATGCCCCATCTATAGGTTCATCACCTGTTTTTTTTTTGTCCCTTTATCACCCAAAATGTCCCTTCTTCCAAACCTGAATGACGCACCCTCTCTGACCTCCTGTCTCTGCATCAAATGGGTCTGATTGTCATCCTAACTGGAGCATGTGACATCTCTTTTTTTTGAGGGGGGGGGGGGGCAGGATGTCAGTATTCCACCAGATCCTCACTTGCCCCCCCCCCCACAGTGTGCTTCTCCAGGGCAAAGACACCAGCCACCCAAGGGCAAAGGGATCATCCAACTGTCCCCAGGTTTCTTATTCATTCTGTACGACATTTTAATATTACCGGTCTCATTAATGTCATACGCTGAGGCATGCAGTACAAACGTCATGTTAAAATGGCCTTTGGAGACGCTTTGCTTACGTTGGTTAGGTTTTGTGCTTTTAGGAAAATGGCTTGTTTTGTATTCTGTATATTTCACTGTTCATCTGTTACTTTCAAGTTAATGTTTTTCCTTTCGCTTCTGGCGAAGCTGGCACCAGTGTAGCCTCCTACACACTGCCGATCTCCGTGCTGCTAATGCAGCTGCAGCTCTGTCTCTGTGTTAAGATCTGTCTCTGTGTTAAGATCTGTCTCTGTGTTAAGCATGGTCTCTGTGTTAAGATCTGTCTCTGTGTTAAGCATGGTCTCTGTGTTAAGATCTGTCTCTGGTGTTAAGATCTGTGTTTGTGTTAAGATCTGTCTCTGGTGTTAGGCTTTGTCTCTGGTGTTAAGATGTGCTTGTGTTAAGATCTGTCTCTGGTGTTAAGATCTGTCTCTGGTGTTAAGATCTGTCACTGGTGTTAGGCTTTGTCTCTGTGTTAAGATCTATCTCTGGTGTTAAGATCTGTCACTGGGGTTAGGCTCTGTCTCTGTGTTAAGATCTATCTCTGGTGTTAAGATCTGTCTCTGGTGTTAGGCTTTGTCTCTGTGTTAAGATCTGTCTCTGTGTTAAGCATGGTCTCTGTGTTAAGATCTGTCTCTGGTGTTAAGATCTGTCTCTGGTGTTAGGCTTTGTCTCTGTGTTAAGATCTGTCTCTGTGTTAAGCATGGCCTCTGTGTTAAGATCTGTCTCTGGTGTTAAGATCTGTCACTGGTGTTAGGCTTTGTCTCTGTGTTAAGTTCTATCTCTGGTGTTAAGATCTGTCACTGGTGTTAGGCTCTGTCTCTGTGTTAAGATCTATCTCTATTGTTAGGCTCTGTCTCTTGCTTCCTGCCATGTCCATGACTTTACTTATTTACAGCAGTTCTCCTCCAATGGGGATCTACGCCCAGCGACAGCAGACCTTTTTCTTGTAGTTTGCAGATCTCCTCAGTCCTTGTTTTCACTTTCTATCCCTTGTTCCTTTTCTGGGATGAGCACCTGTATTACTGAGACTTGGATCTGGACTCGGTTCTGCTTGTTGGCACAAACACATGTTGAAGCAACGGTTGGGGCGGGGGGGGGGGGACCTCAAGCCCGCTGACATGTACCCGGCATCAGAAGCCTCAGCTTGGGCGAGATAAGATGCCTTCAGAATAAACAAAGAGCCACCACAGCAGAGATTACAATTGCAGCTTGATGAGAAGCTGAAATGCTTTCTGGGACATCCGGGAATGTTATTTTTTCCCAGATTCGGGTAAAAATGTGGTGAGGTGTATTCACAATGGGAATGAATGGTCTCGACTTTGACATTGATCTTGTGAGCGTTCTTAAGTGCATGTGGCAGAATGCATTATGGCCAGGTGAGGCAGGTTGGGGGTGCGGTTGCGTGCGGCTGAGAATTCTCCCGGCGTGATCCATGCAGGAATCTGTCAGCGTCCTGCATGTTTGTTTGACTCTTTGGATTTGCCCTGTTCCTGCTTGTTTTTCTTGTGTTTTTCGCAATATCTATTTCCAAGTGATCTGCCTCACTAAACAGGACGTGTGAGTTTATGTTTATTTATGTATGTGCGTGTGCGTGTTTGTATCAGTGGCCTGAGAGGCTTTGCTGAGGTATCTTTTGATATTTCGTATATCGTGTCCCAGTCACCGTGGCGCCCTTTTTTGCCGTTTCAGGCTATTTTCTGGAGCTACTGAACCGCACTGAGTCGTCGGCGCTGCAGTCGCTGCGTGGCGCAGGCGGGAATGCATATGCGCAGAATGTGCTCCTGGTCCAGGGCCTGTTCGCTGAGCTGCGCCGCTACTACCGCGGTTCCGGCGTAAACCTTGAGGAGGCGCTCAACGAGTTCTGGGCACAGCTGCTGGAGCGCATGCTTAAGGCGTCGAACCCGCAGCGTGGCTCAGGCGACGACTTCCTGGAGTGCGCCGGGAAGCAGGCGGAGGTGCTGCGGCCATTTGGTGACGTGCCTCGCGAACTGAAGGCAAAGGTGACGCGTGCCTTCGTGGTGGCACGCTCCTTCTCCGTGGGCCTGCTGGTGAGCGGCGACGTGGTGCGCAAGGTGTCTCAGGTAGGTAGGACCCTGCTCTCCACATGCACACATATATCCCTATCATGCTAGGGACTCCCCGTTATTTTTTATGGACATAACCCTAATCCTAAGTATGACAACATTAACGCCTATCCAGCCCTAACCTTAACCATAAGTAACCAAACAAAACAGATGACGGAAAAATGTCCCCACAAGATCAAAATAATAGGTTTCTATCACAGTATGGGGACATTTGTTCCCCATAATGTAATGTATATTTGAACCACACCCAGCCACACACACACACACACACACACACAGAGCAGGTATTGGCTTAGGGAGGACCTCGCTGACCTGCCGTGGGGTGAAGCAGTAGACCCGGCTTCGTTTGATATGTAAAACACTCAACTTTGTTAAGTACTGCTGTAAGAGGGCAGGGAGTATGGCGCAATGGGAGTGATGTACGCAGGAGGAGCAGCCCTGTCATTCTGCTTGATGTGGACGGTCTGGTTAGGAGGCATTATAGCACCTGACAGAAGCTGATTGGCTTTGACCTTTATTTATATTCCGCAGCTTAATGGGCGCGTCAGTCAGGAGCGGCTAACGCGGCTAATTGTGCCTGTTTATCTGAAATTATCTGAAGCAGAAGGGGGTACAATATGATACCCTCCGCTGGACATTTTAAGCGCAATCACATGGATACAGAGATTGTGTTTATTATCACACCACTGACAGACAAATAGACGGCTTTTATTAGTTATTGTGATTTTACCAAACTTCGATACTTACTGAATTACTTTAGTTTATGCACCGTTCAAAAGGGTACAACTGCAAACCTTTCCTGAGTCTTGAACATATAATTAATCTGTTGAACATCCAAATCCTAAAAACTATGCTACCTAGTGGTCCCATATGGTTATTGGATAAATAAATTAGATATGGAATGAGGCTCGCCTGGGGTACAGCCTGGGTGGGATAGTTAGTCACAGGGCACATATTCACACAGACGCACACAAAGCATCATACACCCTGAGCGATTCTGAGATGCCACTTTGCAGGAGGATCCCAGAGTACATGCACACCCCACACGCTTCCCAGCCTTGGATATTGGAGGCACCATATTTAAGTGGCACCTAATTGCATTAGATCTGTTGTTCTGGTTGGTGACAGACCTTATCCTCCAATCAGGCGGCTGCATGTGCAGGTGATATGGTGAATGGGCTAATCAGGGCAATTGGCACTTAAGCACCTCCCTGGTTGGTTCAAAATCAGTTATTTATTCGATGCTTTTTAATGAATGATTTTTTTTTTCATTTAAAGTATTGTTTAGTCTACATAGAATTTGAGTTCTTTCAAAGTTCTTTGTTATATGGTCGCTGTAGGAGGCACCTGCTGATCTGCAGATGATATCCTTTAACAGGTGGAGGTCAGTCTGCCCGCTGTCCTTAGTGCTTAAAGCCCGCCACCCTCCCAGTGTGAGCTTGGCCAGTGGGTTGACTGGAGAGAAGGATTATCAGAGGCAGCAGGCCAGAAAGTTGATGGTTGTTCCGATAATCTTGGATCTCTTGCACCTGCTGAAGTTGTAAGAAGACCTGAAAATGTAGAAACACAGTTTGACCTCACATGTATCTCAACGTATTTCCATAAGACTATTTATATTTGATGCCGTGTTAGTAATACTTAGGTTTATCAGTTATGGGTTTGCAGGTTTTTGTGAGGCACACGTTTCTGGTATGAGGTTGGTGCGGTAAATCTAGGACAACTGAGCAGAAACGCACCTCCTTTTTGTTTATGTGAAAACATCTGGGCACCCTGGGAGGTTTGCTGAGGAGTCAGAAATGTATTCCAGGAAATCTGGGTCTTTTGGGCCTGGCAGATGTCAGCTCAGGGGAATCAGGTTGAGACTGCCAGCCTGAAGCTTATGGGCATTAGCCCGCTTCCGAACAGGTGGGAGGGGCATTGTGGGATAGAAGGTTCAGTGTTAGGATGTGCAGGAGGCCACAGATGTGAGGCTCCGTGTGTTGGAGCCAAGGACAAACAGTAGAAGGCAGATGTGCAGGTCTTTGGGTTAGAACAGCGGGATAGCACATGTCAGTATGTCTAAGTCAGCCAACCATTCTGAATTTGACCATCATCTGGGGTTTAGAGAGAGCCAAGGCTCCATTACAGGCAGCCCAAAATGTCCATCCTTTGTTAACTTTAGCTCTCTGATGGTCTTGCAGGTGCCGCTCAGCCCAGAGTGTGCCCGAGCCATCATGAGGCTCACCTACTGCCCACACTGCTGTGGCCTGGGGGGCGTCAAGCCCTGTTCCAGGTACTGCCGGAACGTGATGAAGGGCTGCCTGGCTAACCAGGCCGACCTGGACCCGGAGTGGGCCAACCTGGCTGGTGAGTCAGATCTGGGGGACCGGGGGGGGAGTTAGCAGCTGGAGATTAAAGTAACAGAGCATATTTTCTCTTATTACTGTATTTTTTTGTGAAATTGAACTTTCTAAGTATTTTTGAATGACAGTACCTTTACTTTTACCTAAGTGTTATTCATTTCAGAAATTGTACTTTGTTATTATCTAATCTGAGACTGTTATAAACAGCCTGTCTTGTGAATAAAAACTAAATATTCACTTGTCCTCTTGTTTTCCTTATTGTGATGCACTGTAACTTACACTGCTACAGTATATTCAAACCTACCTTGAGTGAATGTTGAAGGATAAGATGCTTTTTGTTAGATAAATATATTTGAATGTGTAGTACTTTTGATACTTACTGTAAGTATTTTTAAAACTAGGTACTTTTTCTTTTACTTAAGTAGCATTTAGCTGTGGTATCTGTATGAATACTGAGTACTTGTTACACCACTGCAAATACCTGAGAAGCTAAGCTGGTGTGAGTAATTTTGTGTGGACAGTGTTAGTGCTGCTGGAACAGCTGATGTGCCCCATTCTGATGTGAGGCCATGTAGGTGTGTCCGGGGGAGGCGGCCAGGTCACAGGCTCTCTCCCGCCGGATGTCAACCTCCCCGCTTTCACATTGCTGGGGGGGGGGGCGCAAAGGCTGCATTCAGTAATCACAGGTCTGTGTCTTATTGTCGCAGCTCTGTCAGAGGGCTGTGTGCTCCGATGTAAAACCTCAGCCCATCTACCCCTAACCTGCTCACCCCCTCCTCGTTCCCCACAGACGCCATGGTCCAGGTGGCAGAGCGTTTCCGGGGCTCTGTCGGCGTGGAGAACTTCATCAACTCGCTGCCCCTGCGTCTGTCCGAGGCCATTTCCAGCATGCGGGAGAATGCAGACAGCTTCCAACGCAAGGTCTGCGCCTCCGCCACTGGGGGACTCCACTGTGGTGCAGAGTTACTTCTTTATTGAGAGCTTTGCTGTACTGTATGATTCTAGAGTAAAGCAGAGGAATAGAGCAAATTATAACATCATGTAAATGTGAAACGAAGAGACAAACCACGAAGAGGAGCAAGTTTTAAGTCTCTGCAGGCTGGAGTAATGGGCACATCGAAAAGCAAGAGGACGCGAAAAGTTTGTGGGAGTGTGGAAAGGTTTGTGGGTGGAACCATGCATGTAATTTCCTTTCCACTTTCTGGATATATAGCAGAAAGTGTAAACAAACATACAAAATGTCTTACACTATATGAACAAATATGAAACAGGCTTTTAATTGTAGATGTCTATTAATCATAGTCATTGCCGGACCTATATGTCTGGTGAATGTCTGATCTCTTTCTGAAATAATGTTTATTGTCAGCATTTTCAACCAATAGAAATAACTTTTGGCTGCTTTATTGCACGCGTCACATTTTGGCATGCTCACCTTTAGACACACCCACCTTTAGACACGCCCACTACTCCATCTACTCCATCAAGGCTCAAGTCTCTAGTGTAAAGGCAGCTGTGTGTCAACATTTTTAGTGTGAAAGAGCTCCTCGTCTTCTCTCCAGACCCTCTTCCTCATGTGGGTTTGGATAGAGATATGGTTTTCATCCCTGGGGAGGTTGATTAAATTTCACCAGACATATGTACAGGTGAGACACATTTTCGGGTCGGGGGGCACAGGAACAGCAGCAGTCAGTGCCCCGGAGCAGTTTTCTGGGGTTAAACAGCCTTTATCAAGTGCCCTACAGTGGTATAATTGCCCTGGTGGGGTAGGAGGCCAAGACCTTCTGGGTACGGGCACAGATGCCTGACCCTCTGATCCCCCCGTCCGGTGTGCAGTTTCATGGTGGTGGAGGAACCACATGGAAGTCTGAAACTCTGCAGGGTGGCTTGACCTACAGCATCAGCAGGTTCATGGTGTCACATGTGACGGGAAAACAGAAGCACCATTAGAAATAAGCTAAGAAACTCTCATAACTATGGAGGATAGAATGGAGAAAGCAGGACAGCAGCGGCACAAATAGTCTGTGCACCTCTTACAGGTTCTTCAGGCATGTGGGGGTCCAAGTGAGGCTGCTACTGGCAGCTCAGAAACTGAGGAGACTAAGAAGGCAGAGAAAGCACTTGCGGATGAGCAGACCATCGCTGTGGGTGGGCTGGAGAAGCTGGTCAGTATTTTCTGGTTCTCTACTAATTGCTGACTTTTCAGGTATCAGACAGTATGAGAGGAAATATTTCATAGTACTTCTGTTTTTTTGCAACACTTTTATACTTCTTGGCTATGATATGTTTTAAGTCTTAAAATGTAAACCCAGTATAATCAAATGAGAATGTGACTTGTTGAAATGAAGGGAATCTATGAATTAAAGTCCACTTTAGCTGACACAGGAAGTGGTTTGTGAGAGGACAGGAAGTGAGGTTGGCATTGCCTCTTCCCTTGAAGGTGTTGGACGTGTCCGGGAAGCTGAAGGACCTACAGCACTATTGGGTCCAGTTGCCCAACGCACTCTGCAATGACAAGGTGACAGCGGGAGATGACAGCTGCTGGAATGGGATGACACGGGCCAGGTGGGCAAAACACGGCTGGGGCCACTGAAATGCCTGCCACCTCACTAGCTATACCCCTTTCATCGTCCCCTTGTTGTCGAAGGGAACAAGGCTGCGGGACATGCAGACTAATAAGATGCAGCAGTGACGGCTAATTAGGAATGTCTTTTGGGGAGCCTGCTGTTGTGTATATGCAGGCATAGATAAATGCCAAGCACGCAAAGGGGGCGGGTACCACACTGTGGTTCAGGTGCTGACGATGACAATTCACACTTGGTGAAGCTTTCAGGAATCGCTGTAACCAGGTAAATGTTTCCGAAATGTCGCAATGACAAGTGGATACTCCTCCCATGCACAGATACCTTCCCGAGGTGATGGGTGATGGCCTGGCCAGTCAGATCAACAACCCCGAGGTGGATATCGACATAACCAAGCCTGACATGACCATCCGGCAGCAGATAATGCAGCTGAAGATCACCACCAATCGCCTGAGAAACGCCTTTGACGGCAATGATGTGGACTTCCAGGACACCAGTGAGTAGCAAGCCCTCTTTTGGCCAGCCTGCTGAACTTGGGGCGTGGTGCATGCAGAATGAAGTGACGATCCACTAACAGGGTTTATTAAGAACAGAACCAACATAATGTCTGTTATTGTTATGATTGTTGTTTCTGTGTCCACCCCCTCTTTTTTTTTGTATAATCACGGTACTAGGGCGGGTGTGGTTGCAGTGGCCACACTGGAATTGAATATCTTTACACTGTAACTTTAATTTTAAATAAAGTTGTCCTCCAAAGGGGGGGGGGGGGGCAGGGCAGATGAAAAAAAAGAAAAAACAACCAAAACAGAACCAACCAAGCACACTGGGAACAAATACCAAAAAAAAAAACAACAAAGACCATGAGGGGTCAGAAATAAGGGGAAAACACTACAAACTGAACCATAAATAGTCATTTAGTCATAGGGAGGCAGAATGGCCAGTAATGGCTGCTGGCCAAACAGGGAAAGGTCAGAGGGTGAGGTCAGGTGGGTGCTGACCCTGACAGACCACGTCAGTCTGCTCTTATAGACCAAGGTCTTTGGGTGTCATCCAAAGCACACTTATTATTTATTGAGTAGCCAGGGTTTTTGTATATTTATATTTGTACACCTTCTTGTTTACCCGCACAAATCAGTTCTTCTAAGTCACAGGCACACAAAGGCTTTATTTTGCATAATATTGTTGAAAACAGAAAGAGTCTGTACCTATTATTTGAAAGGGCCACCTTCTATATGTTTTTTTCTTTAATAAAGACTTTACGTAATCCCACACTGAAACCAAAGGTTTTCATTCCCATCACATTAGGTCTGTTTCCTTTACCTCTATTCCTGTTTTTCAGGTGATGATGCCAGTGGGTCAGGGAGCGGAATGCATGGTGATTACCTTTGCCCCCAGCATCCCTGTGTCAGCATCCCCAGGGCGGACCATCCTCAAATCCATGCCTCTCCCGTCGAGAACAAAGCTCCCCAAGGTTCAGGCAGCCAGTCCCGCCCCTGCACCAGCCTCCTGCTTTTCTCATTGGTCGTCCTGCTGCTTTGGCGATAATTGATAGGCCAATGGGACCAAAGGGTCTGGGGCGAGTTGCTTTGCCAAAAAACAGATGATGTACGAATGGATGGACTTCTATTATCTCAGACAAGAGAAAATTCAAGGATGGATTTTTCTAGCTTTATGTCTTTTGTTTTGATATTCTGAATGGTTAAGCCTGGTCTTTCACGTCATTTAATTCTGGTGTTTGGGTTCTCTGGAAATCCTTTCCTGAAGAAGTGTGTGTGTGTCTGTGTGTGTGTGTGTGTATATATATATATATATATATATATATATATATATATATATATACACACACACA